>OX422215.1:189753136-190353136 GCA_949130495.1 Sambucus nigra | reverse complement strand
AGTTTTATAAAAACATTTTGACGTATAGGTCATTCAAGAGACAATGCAATGTCGCGCGATGTCCTCGTTCGAGAGACATCAGATCTCGTTTGAGCGACATCCAGTTCTCGTTCGATTGATGCGCCAACTCAACTTTTGTATAAATACCTATTTCGTAAATGAGTTTTCTAAGACTTTTGCAAAATATGTTTCTGCATATCAGCAGCAAAAGTTCTTTATGTTTTGTGTTTTCTAAACAATGTTTTAATTCACAAAAATCATCCTTAAATATTATTCATGAGAATTAGTTTAGAACTCTATATGTTTTCGTATCTCTTGCATATACCTTGGTGGAAAAACACTCCATTGCTAACCTTACGATACCTGCGGGGATTCATTGCTGAAGACAAAGGCTGAGGCTAATTCGAAAGACTGCGGTCATGTGACTCTTACGAGCATCATAGTTGTTACTTAGAGATTATCGAAGAACAGCGTGTTATGCTTATGGGGGATCAAGTAGTCTGTAAGTCGACTCTCTTATAAATTTCTAAGTGAATAAAGGGTTTTCCCTTTAGGTTTTTTTCCTGAATCTTGTCTTGAGTTATTTGCGTTGTTTGATTTATCTGTTTTATCACATAGTTGCATGCTTAGGATAAACAAGATAAAATCGACTTAAAAGTCACTTTTGCAAATTTAAAATCGACTTACATGTTCCAATGGGTCCTAGTGTTAGAAATGAATCTTCAAATTCAGAAGAAATTAAAATAAGAAAAAGTAAAAGACCTAGGATAGTTATTTCTTTTGGTCCTGAGTTTTTAACGTACTTAATGGAAAATGACCATGTTACTTTTAGTGAGGCAATGTCCTCACCCGATTCTATTTTTTGGAAAGAAGTTATAAATAGTGAATATGGTTCTATTATTTCTAAAAACACATAGGAGTTAGTTGACTTGCCTAAAGGATGTAAAACTATTGGATACAAATGGATATTTAAGAAGAAATTAAAAATTGATGGTTGATTTGATAAATTTAGACAAGATTGATGGCTAAAGGCTATAGTCAAAAAGAAGGAACTGATTTCTTTAACACCTACTGCCCTATTACTAGAATTACATCTGTTATGTTAAAACTTCATCAAATGGATGTTAAAACTTCTTTTTTGAATGGAGATCTTGAAGAAGAAATTTATATGGATCAATCGAGGGGTTTGTATTCCAAGGCCTAGATAATAAAGTGTGTAGACTTAAAAAATCATTATATGGGCTAAAACAAGCCCCTAAACAATGGAAAGAAAAATTTGATCAAATAATGATCTGTAATTATTTTAACATTAATGAAGCGAATAAATGTATCTAGTGTGATTATATGTTTATATGTGGATGATATGCTTATCTTTGGAACTGATATGGATGTAGTTAATAAAACTAAAAGTTTCCTTACTAATCAATTTGATATGAAAGATTTGGGTGTCGCTGATGTTATACTTGGAATTAAAATCATTAAAAATTATAAAGGAATTCTTTTATCCCAATCTCATTATGTAGAGAAAAATTTTAAAAAATTTGAAACAATTTAATTGTATTCCTACTAAAACACCTTATAATCCTAGTTGTCACTTAAGGAAACATTATGGTCCTGGTGTATCATCATTAGAATATTCTAGAGTTATTGGTAGTCTTATGTATCTTATGAACTGCACTAGACCTGATATTGCACATGTTATGGGTAGACTTAGTAGATATACTTGTAATCCTAATAATGAACATTGGGATGCTTTTATTAGAGTTTTGAGATATTTAAAATACATAATAAATTATGGTATTCACTATGTTAGATATCCTGCTGTAATTAAAGGTTTTTGTGATACTAATTGGATTTCTGATAATGACGAATGTAAATCTACGAGTGTATATGTTTTTGCCTTGACAGGAGGCGCTATATCCTAGAAATCTACCAAACAAACCTGCATAGTGAGATCCACTATGGAATCAGAATTCATTGCATTAGAAAAAGCAAGCGAAGGGGATGAATGGTTAAGGAATTTAATATTAGACATTCATTTGTGTCTAAAACCAATTCCAACTTTGTCCATTCATTATGACATTCAAGTAGCAATTGCAATAGCACACAAAAACTCCTACAATGGAAACTCTATACATATCAGGAGAAGACACAACACAATGAGACAACTATTGAAGATGGATCTATATCAATCGACTATGTCAAGTCAAAGGAAAACCTCGCGGATCCATTAACCATAGGGATAGCTAGAGATCTAGCTTATCAAACATCAAGGGGAATGAGCCGCCTAAGGCGTATTAATATTTAAATCACCTATAATGGAAACCCAACCCATATGACTGAAGATCCCAAGATCTGGGTTCAATGGGATAACAAAATCATATAAGTGATTTGTGGGGATACTAACTTAAACTTTATTTAAAAACCCATTCCTTTTATGTAGTACCACTATATCGATGGAGGATGAGATTTAATCTCTTAATGCTTTATATAGTTGTTATTCAGTGGGGTGTGAGATAAAGTAGTACTCTCATGATAAATGCACCTATACGAGTGTGGTAGTAGGGACGCTTCCTATGAGAATTAAGGATGATTCTCTATACCACTCAAGAAACCTGGGTATGCTCATGGCCGAAACGAGCACAACCGTGGAAACTCGATGATGACTTTTTGGAGTCACGTGTGTGTTTTATTGACCTAAGTTTATAACAACGGTGAAATGGTTCAAGACATTAGTTCTCTATCAACCGGTAAACTCAATAGATCAACATAAAGCAAAGGTTCAAGTCGAATGACACCTTCGCCTTTTACGTCACTCCTTAAGATAATCCATAGCATCTTTTATATATTTATTTATTAATTTCATGTGGGGGATTGTTGGGTATATTAGTACATATATATTTTTTGAATGAAATAAATGATTTGGGGTAAGTGGCCAAGTGGTAAGTTTGTGGGATTTTGTGCTTGAGGTCTTGGGTTCAACCTTTAGGAGACACACTAAATATTAATAGTCTTTGATTGGGAATTGAGAATTGGTCCTTGGGGACTTTGGGCTTCTCTTGGGTGCCCGAATTTTTTACGCATTTACTATTTCGTTTTTTAACTAATTTTTAAACCCGATTTTAATTTTTGAGTTAGTCTTCTATTCTAAATAAACTACCCATTAATGAAGATATTAGTGAGTTAAAAACGTTTTTCACTTTACTCCTATAAAACAGACTCATCTTCTCTGCAAACAGTAATCAGAAAACCTTATCTCTCTCAATCTCCAATTACAGAAAAATTAATTCTCAGTTATACTATTTTATTTGATTATTTTTGGTGTTGGGGTATCCTGAGAGTTCAAGATTCTTCATAGTTGTTGGTGATGGAATATGATCGTTGTATCCCCGAGGGTGCTTGTTTACAACATCAATATCAACGGACAATTTCACCTTTAGGACTTTGTGTTAAACATAAGCCTTGATCGATAAGTCCTTCCAATTTTGTCTATTTAGTATTTTGGATTTTTTCATATATTCTGCATAAAACTTTTTCAATTAGAACTTCAAGTTGATTCCTTCAAAGATAACTTAAAGATCAATTGTATTTCAAAAAATCCAGAGAGGGGAAATGAAAATTATGAGAAAAATGTGGGGAAGATACATAGAAGCCAATCAGAGAAAATGTGGAGAGAGAATATGGGGAATATCATTGAAAAGTGAGATGGTAGGCGACGAAATGTGCCAGAAAATTGGGTAGAAACCAACGAGGAGTTTTCGATCAGATGATGATATGATTAGTGAAGAGATTCAATGAATGGATGATGCATTTATTTCTCGAAATAAGAAATCTTTGAGGGAGAAGAGTTTATATTATATATCTCGGACCATATATAAGCTTATTCATCCACAAACACTCATTTTGTTATGTTTTTTGTCACCATTTTTTGTTGAAAACGTATATGGTTTCCTAGATATAGACATGTTTTTAGGCCATTGATTTTTGTTTATGATTCAATAAAGATAAATATGGATTTAGGTTTGTGTATTAATTTGGTTTCAAATTTAGGTTTGGATTTAAGGATTTATGTAGTGTTGAATTTAGGTTCTAATGTTGGTTATTTGGGTAATTATATTAGAAAGAGTAAGGGTATTAAGGTAATTACACATACAAATTATGTCTAGAGGTAATTTTGTTCATTAATACTCAAAAAAATAAAAACCCAATTTATGGGTTTAGTTGAAATGAGTTGATAGTTTAGGGGGTGAGTTTTTCGGATATTTTACTTAATAAGGTGACCCGTAAGCCCGAGATAGTTTAGGGAATTTGGTATAATTTACCATTATTATTATGTATTGGGTGGTTTTTATTTACTGTCATTTTATTTATTGTTGATGCTTAGAATGATATAAGGCCCCGTTAGATAGGGCAAATTTACATTGGCAAATGTCCAAATTCCCCCTAAATTCCTACTTTTTTATTGTTTGTTTTTCCAATTTTCCCTACAATTGAATTCTCCAAAACCCCTCACATGACCTCTTTTTTTGGTTATACTTGGAATTGGTTTCTCCTCCCCACCCCCACCCCCCAAAGAAATGAATGGTCGGGTAAAGTTTATCGGGATTTAGTTTTGATCGAGGTGATTTGATGGGAGCAGGTGGAGAAATTGATTCCATGGGAGAGGCTAGTGAGTTCTTAAAACCTCCATTTAAGCTCAAATAAACCACATATTCAACACACACATTTGAAACTGTGGACATAACCTTCTCACCATTTTTCTCCTACGATTTTGTGGTTTCGTTTTAAGTACCATTAATTCCTCCACTTATCTGCTCTTTTTATTAGTTGATTTGTTCTTCGTTTTTGTTTTATGTTGCGTTTTAGGATGGTATTCGTGTTGCGTTTTTGTGCTGTAACTAACATGTTTAGCTTCGTTTTTGTGCTGCAACTAACCATTTTTTATTTGAGCACCATATATAGCATAAATATGTTTAGTTGCATTTTTCTTTTCTCTGTTATATGGATTTATCTATTTTTTTACTTCCATATATAGCACAAACATGTGTTATTTTATGTTGCAATTAACATCACTAGCACCTTTTTTGAAGAGTATATATTTTATAAATAAAATATTTGTGTTTTTTGTGTTATAAATAAAATGTTTTTATTTTATAAATGAAAAGTTTATGTTTTAAAAAAAATTAATGTTTTATGCTTCGCCCATGTTTTTTTATGCTAATGAGTATTAATTTTATAAATAAAATCTTTGTGTTTTTTGTGTTATAAATAAATTTTTTGTGTTATAAATAAAATGTATTTATTTTATAAATTAAATGTTTGAGTTTTTATCCATTCTTTGGTTTAAAACCATCGTATTAAGTTCATGTTGAAATGGGCACATTAAAATGGGGCAATATGAATAAAAAAGGAGAAATATTGTTTATAAATAAATTGTTTTCCTTTTTTCCATTTTATTCCATTTATGCCTACTAATATATTGTAGTATGTTTTATGATGTTGTGCAAAAAACAGATGTGTTCAGAATCAAATTCCTTGGAAAGCTTCTCATTAAGTATAAATATATTTCCTTCTATGTTTTTATATTTTTTAAATCATATTCTTTATTGTTGAATTAATAAGATCATTTTCCCATGATTATAAAAAAAATATGTTTTGGTAAAAAATTAGACGATGTTCGCTAAATCAGGCATAAAAGTGAAATTTATTTTGGTCGATATAGGAATTTAATAACGCAATGTCGATAATTGGCTCAAAGAACATGCAACAACAACGAGCGTTGTTCTGGAACCTACTGATGCGAGCAATTGCAATTTTCCAATATATGAGGAGTCGCGACCATCTCCTAGGTAGGGCTCCCTATCGAAACTTGGACGCTAATTGCGAAATAACATTATATGAAATATTTAAAATGAATGATCGGGTATTCCACGCACAACGTTGGATAAACATTGGCTCATTTAAAAGACTTTGTACTAGGTTACGCATGTATGGACTACTGACAATCGATCAGTTAAGGTTAAGGAACAAGTCACAATGTTCCTTAACACCATCGGACATGACGAGTGATATGTTTTCAAGTCGTTGACTTCTTTTGTTCTGGTCAAACCATTAGTTTTTACTTCCATAGAGTTTTACCAGCATACCTTGACTTGTTCAATGATTTAGTTACTAATGAAGTCCAACGAATTCCCCTTATGATAACGGAAAGGACCTACCCTGGTATGCTAATTTCATTAATTACTTTTATTCATTACATATGATTTACCCATTATTGAATTCATTTCAACCCATTTACGATGGCATTGGTGCATATGATGGTACCCCTATATCTGCTTTGGTTCCTACTGCTGACCAAGTGAGGTATCGCAATAGGAAAGGGGAAATTTCTCAAAATGTTTTGGTCCCATATACATTTGATATGCGCTTCTCCTATGTCCTCACTGGTTAGGAGCGATTAGCGCATGATGGTCTCTTACTTCGAACTGAGATTCAATGATAAGGACATAAGTTGATCGTTACTTAGGTATGTTCAAACATAAGTAACTTTCAATGAGGTCGCTTACTTCGGATTAGTAAAACACGAATAGGTATAGAAATAACTTTATTTAAATTATGTGTAGGTAAATACTACCTTGCAGATGCTGGATTCCCTTTGGTACCTACTTTCCTCTTCCCATATCAGAAAACACGTTATCATCGTAAGGATGTGTATGGACAATGACTCGAGGATAGTAATGAGTTGTTTAATTTTAGGCATTCATCTCTCCCAAATGTAGTTGAGAGGTCTATTAGGTTATTGAAAAAACGTTTTGTGTATCTAAGGCATCAACCTTTCCATTGGATTTAAATTCAAGTGAAGATTGTTGTAGCTTGTTGTGGCCTTCACAATTTCTTGAGGATTGTTGATGTTGAGATTGATGCTTGGGGGGCGCAAAATGTGATGATGATGACATTACCACTCCACCCCTAAATGTTCCAGAAATACCTACAAATGAGCATATAAAATTCACAACTGATGTCGCATGGACTGAGAAAAAAAATGCAATGGATAATTTGATGTGGGGAGAATATGATGCGAATCACACTGATACTTTTTACTTCGAGTAATGATAGCATTTTATTATGATGTTTTCTTTGTTTTACAATTTTAGGTTATTTTGGGGGGACTTTTCAAACATGCCATTATCAAACCAATCGGGACTTCTAATTTTACGATATCAAATAAAAAAAATGCTCAAGTGGCATTGTATCGCAAGTCAAGGTCACATTGTCTGATAAAAACCACAACCAAGGACGATGGTATTACACGTTCCCCCAATGTCACAAACTTTTGGGTTGGACAAAGTGTTCCCTTAAAGGCATTGATGCTAACTACGCAACCTTCAATCCCCATAGTGAGAAAGCAACGTCGAGTATATTTAGTCACTCGTCACTTTTAATAGGAGAACCCCCAATTATTGATGATCCTGGCATTATGTGTACCTTGGTGGCTGTCAAGAAACTACAAGTTTCAAATATTGTTCTGTTAGTTGCCTTTACTATTTTCATTTCTTTTATTGTGATGTAATGGTGTTGAATCACCACGGATATTAAACTTATAATGCATTATGTAATTTACTATTTTCATTTCTTTTATTGCCTTTAATATGGGACTTGTATTGGACTGATATGGTTTCTTATTTGCCTTTAATATGGGACTAATTTTGAACTGATACTGCTACTTAAACTGAACTAAACGGGTATGCATATCTGCTAATTGAACTGAAATGGTATGCATGCCAACTACTTGAATTTACTTGAATACCAGCTACTAACTACTTAAATTAGTGAATTTACTTGATACTTGCTACTTGTTATTTCTACTTGCTACTTGAATTTACTTAGTACTTGAATTTACTTAAGACTGATATGAGACTGATATGAACTTGAGTGATATAGACTGATGTTGCTACTTGAATTTACTTGATGGAAGATACATACTTATAGCAGATACTGAATTTACTGATATATACCAAATGTTGAGATTACCACTGCTACTTTAATTCGTACTGATATATGTCAAATGTTGAGATTGCCACTGATTATTGATATGTGATTAAACTATGATTAATTTCTATTGTGATTAAACTATCTAGTTTAATTGGTTCTTGATATATGCCAAATAGTCTATATACCTCATTGAATAATTACATGAACTGCTATACCTGCCATTAATTAGATACATAAACTGGTCTGCCATATTGAATTTACTTCCTACTTGCTACTTAATACTAGAATTTACTTGCTACTTGAATATAATTTATAACAGAAACATACTTAAATGGGACTGATAAGGAATGATATGGTATTGATACTTAAATTTACTTGCTACTTGAATTTACTTGAGATTGATTAACTGATATGGTATTAATACTTGAGATTGATTAAGTGTAATACCCCTTACTTTTGAGTAATTATTTTTTATATAAGTCGCCATGTGGGTTAGTCATTTAAAATAAAAGAAAATCGAATTAAATATTAATTTGTATGATTTAAGAGTTAATATTTATAAGTATTGCATATTTACTATTACACGAATGTAAATAGTGCAATATTATGTTATGTTGCATCGTTGTGCATTAAAGCGACGGTTACTGTTTATATCCCAATCGGACTATTAAAGTAAGGTAATATGACGTTGGGATAGGAAATTATAAATGATATCTCGGATGTTAGTTTAGAGGGCACGATTAGTCCGGGAATGACTAAGATAGTCAAAATAAGTGTCGGGTGTGTTTTTGAGTTTCGAGGCACTTTTGGCTAGTTACGACTTAAATATGATGTTACGATTCATTTTAAGTATGTAGTTGCATTTAATGTTAGACTTAAATGTATTTGAGATATCTCGGGTATTTAGTCTAGAAAGATAAATTAAAACTCATTTGTGTTTAAACCTAGAAAGAAAAAGAGGGGAGAAGAGCTTAAGAGAAAGAAGAAAAAAAGAGAGGAATTGGTGATTTGAGCTTGGAATCATTTCAACGAGGAGGAATCCGAGACTTCAATCTTGAGGAAAATTTTCTAACTTACATAGATGTATTATTGTGTGTGAATGAATTGTATAAATTGATAGTGTTCTTGACTTTAAACCATTTAGGGATTTTGGTGATTTTAATGTTTAAATCCTTATGTATCTGATGTAAACATGATTTGAGGGGTTCATAATGGTGGGTTATCATGTAGGAATAATTTGTAGATGATGTTTGTAGATGATGTTGGGTTTAGATGGAAGAAAAAGGGTTTGGGGATTTAGGGTTCATATAAACCCATAGCCAAAACTGGGTTGTTCGACCTAGGCGAATCGATTCAGGTAAGCCGAATCGATTCGTCAAGTTATTAAAAAGTTTGGTTCTGTCGATCGAATCGATTTTACTGGGGCGAATCGATTCGAAAATGCAGGAGTTACGAGATCAAATTCAGCCGTTGTTGGGGAAAGGATTCATTCGGCGTAGTACATCGCCATGGGGTTCCCCTGTATTATTCGTGAGGAAAAGACACGTTTCCCTCCGGTTATGTATTGACTATCGCGAATTGAATAAGGTAACCGTCCGAAATAAATACCTGTTACCTCGAATCGACAATTTATTTGATTAATTGAGAAGATCATCGTACTTCCCTAAAATAGATATGAGGTCTGGGTATCATCAACTGCGAATTCAGGAGCAGGACGTGTCCAAAATCGCGTTCTTGACCAGATATGGGTCCTATGAGTTTCTAGTTATGCCCTTTGGGCTAACCAATTCTCCTGAACTATTTTATGACCTTATGAATCGAGTATTTCGAGACTTTTTAGACCATTTTATCGTAGTTTTCATCGATGACATTCTGGTATATTCTCAAACTGAAGTTGATAATGCTAAACACTTGAGATTGGTCCTGCAGACACTACAGGATCATCAAATATATGCAAAGTTTGAGAAGTGCGGTTTCTCATTATAGGAAGTGAAATTTTTGGGGGATATCATGACGGATGAGGGTATTTCCGTAGACCCAAATAAGGTTGCAGTGGTGAGGCAATGGGTTCAGCCCACGACGCTGACTGAAATCCGTAGCTTTCTGGGTTTGGTGAGATATTATTATCGTTTCATTAAGGGTTTTTTGAATAATGTTGACCCTTTAACGAAATTTACCCGGAAGGGAGTGTGATTTGTTCGGGATGAATCCTATCAGCTAGATTTTAAGGAGCTAAAAGACAAATTGACTTCTGCCCCTATACTCGCGTTGCCAAGATCGGGAGTAGATTATTTAGTCTTTACTGACACATCTATACAAGGATTAGGGGGTGTGTTACAACAGGAGCATAGGGCCATTTCATATGCACCTTGGAAGATTAAGACCCATGAGAAGAATCATCTCATACATGATTTAGAGCTTGCCACAATAGTGTTTGCCTTGAAGATATGGAGGCATTACCTTCTGGGTGAGAAATTTAGCCTCTTTACGGACCAGAAGCCATTACAATATTTGTTCACATAAAAAGACCTAAATATGAGGCAACATTGATGGTTAGAGTTTGTGAAGGACTACCAATTTGATATTCACTATCACCCAGACAAGGCAAATGTGATAGCCGACACGCTGAGTCAAAGGCCCACGAGTGAAAGGCCCGGGTGTAATGGTTAACATCGATATCCACGCTCTAGCTACATCATTATCTTGGCCAAGACTGGGTACGACAGCTATTGACTGAAGGAGAGGAGTCCTACTCTATTAGTTCTGAGGGTGGGTGTTTCCATGGAAGACTTAAAGTCGCAGACGACGGAGACTTGAGACGTGCTATCATGACAGAATCCCATAGTTCGAGATTTGCAATACATCCCAGTGGGGACAAAATGTACCAAAACATGCATCGTTAATATTGGTGGGCAGGAATAAAAAAGGACATTTCTGAGTTTGTCTCCCAATGCGCCACTTACCAATTAGTGAAGGTGGACCACCAGCAACCGACTGGAATGTTGCAACCGTTGGATAAACCGGTGTGGAAATGGGAGAGTATCTCAATGGATTTTTATCACAGGATTATCGACGACGCAAAGTAGGCATGATTCTATTTGAGTCATTGTCGACCGCCTGACCAAATCAGCACATTTCCTACCAGGGCGGATGGATTACAATACGACACGTTATGCTCAGCTTTTCATAGCAGAGATTGTAAGACTTCACGGGGTGCCGATCAATATAATATTTAACCGAGATAAAAAAAATTTATCCCATTTTTGACAAAGTTTCCAAGAGGCGATGGGAACTGAATTACGGTTGAGTACATCGTACCATCCGCAAATTGACGGGCAAACGGAGAGAGTCAACCAAATGTTGGAGGATATGCTTCGAATGTTCATACTTGATTTTAAAACAGGATGGGAGCAATACATTCCATTGGTCGAATTTACATACAATAATTCGTACTAATTCACGATTGTTATGGCACCGTATGAGGCATTGTATGGCCGACCGTGTTGATCGCCTGCTTATTGGTTGGAAGTAGGAGACAATAATCTCCTTGGACCTGAAATGATACAAGATACATATTCAAAGATTGAGCTTATTTGAAATCGTATACGGATTGCACAGGATCCCTAAAAAAACTATGCCGACGCAAATCGAAGGCATGTGGATTTGGAAGTGGGGGATCAAGTTTTATTGTGGGTGTCTCTAATGAAAGGTGTTATGCGATTCAGGAAGAAAGGAAAACTTTCTCCAAGATATGTAGGCCCTTTTCCCATTATTGAAAGGATAGGACCTATGACATATCGACTTGCTTTGCCGGAATACCTACAACGAATTCATGATGTATTCATGTTGCATCCTTAAACAAGTATAAAAGATGCGAGGGAGCTCATTGGCATGTTCCATTGGACAATATTGAGTTTAATCCTGACATTTCGTGTAAGGAATAACCGATTGCCATCTTAGCCCACGATGAACGTAGACTAAGGTCGAAAGTGGTGCCCTTGGTTCGACTCCAATGGGAACACCATAATATCGAGGAATCAACTTGGAAACGAGAGGACGATATTCGAGAAAAGTACCCACACCTCTTTTTACCAGGTACGTCTAAATTTTGAGGAAAAAGTTTCCTTGTCAGGGGGGGAGTATGTTATACCCTTTACTTTTGGGTAATTATTTTTATATAAGTTGCCATGGGGGTTAGTCATTTAAAATAAATGAAAATCAAATTAAATATTAATTTGTATGATTTAAGAGTTAATATTTATGAGTATTGCATATTTATTGGTACATGAATGTAAATAGTCTGATATTATGTTATGTTGGGTCATTGCGCATTAAAGCGACGACTATGGATTATATCCCAATTGGACTATTTAAGAAAGGCAATATAACATTGGGATAGGAAATTATAAACAATATCTCGAATGTTAGTTTAGAGGGCACGGTTAATTCAGGAATGGCTGAGATAGTCAAAATAAGTGTCGAGTATGTTTTTGGGTTCCGGGGCACTTTTGGCTAGTTACGACTTAAATATGATGTTATGAGTCATTTTAAGTATGCAGAAGCATTTATTGTTAAACTTAAATGTATTTGAGATATCTCGGGTATTTAGTCTAGAAATAGCAATTAGAACTCTTTTGTGTTTAGACCTAGAAAGAAAGAGAGAGGAGAAGAGCTTGAGAGAAAAAAGAGAAAAAGAGAGGAATTGGTAATTTGAGCTTGGAATCGTTTCAATAAGGAGGAATCCGAGACTTTAATCTTGAGACATTTTTTCTAACTTGCATAGATGTATGATTGTGTGTGAATAAATTGATAGTGTTCTTGAGTTTAAACCATTTGGGGATGTAAACATGATTTGAGGGGTTCATAATAGTGATTTATCATATAGGAATGATTTGTAGATGATGTTGGTTGATGATGTTAGGTTTAGATGGAAGAAAATGGTTTCGGGGATTTAGGGTTCATATAAACCCATAGACAAAACTGGGTTGTCCGACCCAGGCGAATTTATTCGCCCCTGGCAAATCGATTCGATAAAATGGTAGGCTAAAGGTCTGAGTTAGCGAATCGATTCATCAAGTTAGCAGAAAGTTTGGTTCTCTCGACCGAATCGATTTGGCTAGGGTGAATCGATTCACTTCCATGGGCAAATCGATTCGGCAAGGGTGAATCGATTCGGAAATGGTGTTGTTTTACAAAATCTTTCTAACCTTATTTTAAATCCTTTTCTATTGGGTCTAAAGATTGGGAACCTTATTATAGGATGTATTATACACAAATGTGACCTTATATGAGGAGATTAATACCTTAGGATGGTAAGGGGGCATTCGGGCCCATTTCAGGGATTATAAACGATAGCATAATACCTCAAATAGTTGAGAAAATGATAGTAGGACTAATGTATAGTAGGACTTTGTTGTTTTGTCTTTAGGGGGCTAGTATGGAAGTGTTTATACATTGTAGCCTTAATTTATTATACATCTATGCTTTCGGGTATAAGAATTGTCGTCCTAATTCATTATACATACATTTGTGATTTTGGCATATGTGAACATACCTCTCTAAATGCTATCATAAGGGAAGTTACGCGAAAGAGGTGAATCCCCATGGCTAATGAATGTAGTTTGAGTATAGTCCTCAGGCCATAGCACCAGTTGTTACATTGTCTGATTGTTTATTCAAAGTGAAGTTATTCCGGGTATGGTTACGCCTCACTATCGAAGGTATATGGCCGTTCCCTATGCGTTGTGATTTAGGGTACCCATGTGGTCATGAAACTAGGCCTTGGATGATGATAGCAATTAGGGAACGCATTCAGTGGGGTAATTTACAAAGGATTGTCTTAAATGGAGATAATGGGAGTAGAATAGATATAGAGGAACTTAGGGAGACTCGAGAAGATATATTTTTTCGTAGAATTAGGACAACAGAAGTCAGGATTGCTCTAAAAAAGATGAAAACAGGGAAGGCTTTAGGACCATATGGTATCCTTATTGAGGTTTGGAAGTGCTTAGGGGAGGATGGAGTATCATGGCTTACAAAATTATTTTATTGAATTTTAATGACTAATAGTATGCCCGATGAATGGAGAAAAAGTATTTTAGTACCTATTTATAAAAATAAAGGGGACATACAAAGTTGTTCAAATTATCGTGGTATTAAGTTAATAAGTCATACAATGAAACTTGGGGAGAGAGTGATTGAATATAGATTGAGATTGAAGACAACAGTATCTGATAATCAATTTGGGTTTATGCCTGGGAGGTCAATAATGGAAGCAATCTATTTATTGAGGAGACTAATGGAGAGGTATAGAGAGAAAAAGAAGGATCTTCATATGATTATTATAGATTTGGAGAAGGCGTATGATAGGATACCCAGAGATATAATATGGTGGGTTCTACATAAAAGAGGAGTGACTCGCAGATATATTAATGTGATCAAGGATATGTATGATGGTGCGATGACTACAGTAAGAACATCAGTTGGAGAAATTAGTGCATTTTCAATTACGGTAGGGCTACACCAGGGTTCAGCATTAAGTCTTTATCTCTTTGCTCTTGTTATGGATGAGTTGACGGGACAAATGCAAGATGAGGTTCCATGGTGTATGCTATTTGCAGATGATATTGTTTTAGTCGATGAGACTAAGATGGGGATAAATGCTAGGTTGGAATTGTGGAGAGAAACTTTAGAAACAAGAGGATTTAAAATAAGCAGAACTAAAACATAATATGTGGAGTGTAATTTTAGTAGTAATAGGAGGACAAATGGAGATGTGGTGAAATTGGAGGGTCAAGAAATACCTAGAAATGATCATTTTCGTTATTTAGGATCGATTATACAAAAAGATGGAGATATTAGTGATGATGTTACGCATAGGATTAGAGCAGGCTGGGTTAAGTGGAGAAGTGCGACCGGCGTTGTGTGTGATAGGCGTATACCTTTGATGTTAAAAGGAAAATTTTATAGGACTGCCATTAGACCCGCCATGTTATATGGGACAGAGTGTTGGGCAACCAAGAAACAAAATGTGCAGAAAATGAGTGTGGCGGAAATGTGAATGCTAAGATGGATTTGTGGTAAAACTCGAAAGGATAAAATTAAAAATGAAAAAATTCCTGAAACGGTAAAAGTAGATCCTATAGAAGATAAATTGAGATAAAATCGACTTAGATGGTTTGGACACGTCAAGCGTAGACCAATGGATACTCCTGTAAGGAAGAGTGATTTAGTTAATATTGATGGTAACCCAAGGGGTAGAGGTATGCCTAAATTAACTTGGCGGGATATTATAAAAAAGGACATGATATCATGTGGTTTAACCGAAGATATTGCACTGGACATAATGGAATGGAAAAATAGGATTCATGTAGCCGACCCCAAATAATTGGGAAAAGGCTTTGTTGAGTTGAGTATAACTGTTCTCATTCAAATTGTGTTTTAACGCAAATGATTAAATGGAATTATGAATCAACTCTGATTATATGTGATCAGTGATGATTAATTGACTTATAAGGATAAATGATAAATCGGTAAACCAGTCATATTGGATAGAGTTAGGATATTACTATTAAGTAGTCGGGTAACTTAACTTAAAAATGAATTGTACGCGTTAGGATGTGCACTTTAGAAGAGAGGTGAGTATAATTCTTCAAGTGAAGAGCGAAGTTAACCTGTTTATGAAATTTGGCAATCATAACTGTTATGCATTTTATTCACATGTAAATCATATCAAATCAGGCCCTGATCCATTTGTATATTGTCTCTTGGCATGGTTATTGTTTATGTTCAGGTGTCTCGCCGCAAGGGCGCCCGTTCTGACCTTCCCTTCCAGTGTTAAGGAGCTACGACACATTGCGGATGTTGTAGAATTTTTGTAATAGACGCATCAAATTCTTTTTGGATATTCTAGTTATGATTCGTCATTAGTATTCGGGCATGTTGACCAAGTTTATATCTCATAGCTACTGTTATATTTGGTGTGACCTTTTTGTATCTGTCTGTTAACCGACAGCTTATTCAGTTATGTTTTATAAATGCTATCAAACTGTTAGTTGTATATTGACCCTTTTGTTACGGAAGTAGATGACTGAAATAATTTTATTTTAAATTTGAAAATATTTTGGCATCCATTTTTAAAATGTTGGGTGGTCATATCATATTATCTTGTATGCGACAGTGATGCTAAGAATGGACCATTTAAGACTCATGTTTTATTGGAGTAGCGGGTTGGCCACCTCTTATTTTAATAAGCGGGGTGTCACATTAAGTATTGAACTGGCATGGTATTGATACTTACTTGAGATACTTACTTGAGATTGATAGAATATACACACTTGATTAACTGTTTGTGGTATTGATTAAGGCAGATAGCTGCATTAATTGATAGTAGAATTTACTTACTTGGGATTGATAGTAGAATTTACTTGCTACTTGAATTTACTTGAAATTAATTAACTGATATGGTATTGATACTTGAGATTGATTAACTATTGAACTGGTATGGTATTCATACTTACTTGATATTAATAGAAGATACGTATTTGATTAACGGTTATGGTATTGATTAAGGCAGAAAGCTGCATTAATTAACAGTAGAATTTGCTTATTTCAGATTGATATTAGAATTTACTTGTTAGTTGAATTTACTTGAGATTGACTAACTGATATGGTATTCATAATTGAGATTTATTAAGTATTTAACTGGTATGGTATTGATAATTACTTGATATTGATAGCAGATACATACCTGATTAACTGATACGGTATTTATTAAGCCAGATAGTTGCATTAATTAATTGATATTGTATTAATACATGAACTAGTAAACTTTTGAATATTGGTAGCTACATTTTGAATATTATATAGGAACTATTACACCAAGTATTTGAAATATTGGTAGTTTCCTTTACTTCTATAGGAATTGATATACCAAGTATTGGTAGCTGCACTTTGAATATTATGATCCAAGTATAGTTGCTATTGGTGGTTGCATTTTGAACTGGTACTTGCATATTATGATCAAAGTACGCTTTTGTACTAGTACTTGAATATACTCAAATATTTTGAACTAATTTTGAACTGTGATTTGATATGCATCTTATTTGTTATGAATTTGAACGGATTAGTATCTTTATTTGTTGAACAACTATAGAGCATAGTCAATATCGCGTCCCATTCCACCTGCCAAAACCATATACAAACAATATGAAGCGACAAGCTGATGTGAAATCTTCACAAGTTGAAGTGGACCAAAAGAAATCTCATTTGTGATGGAGTGAGCTAATGGATGGGTTCCTCATCCATTCTCTTTGTGACCAGGTCCTCACAGGGAGGCAGAGGGTAGATAGTGGATATACTGTCATATAAATTAAGGTTGTTATAGGTACTGTTGAATAAGGATTCCCTATTCACGTGGAGAAAACGAATGTGAGATCGAGGTTGAAAACACTAAAAAGGAATATCTTGGGTTTCATGAGCTGTTGCGGGTTAGTGGTTTCGGTTACGACACAAATAGTGGTTGCGTAACTACAGATGCTAGTTTATGGGGTGAATATATTGTGGTTAGTACAAATAACATTTTCCTTATTTATTTACCCACCAAAAAAGGAATATATTGAATTAACTTACTACGTTTGTTGTAGGGTAAACCAGATGCTGGAGGGATGAGGGGAAGGAAATGTATGTATTATGACGAGCTACAGATAATCTTGGGTAATGACACAGGTAGGAAGATCAGTTCTCACCCATGGATGGTAAGAATATTATTATAAGATACTGATATTCAAAAAAATTTGTGGTGACAATTTTTTAATGATCATCATATTACAGGGCTAGAAGATATGGAGGTTACCCATGAACCGTGCATAGACACTGACACTGAAACAACGGCCGCACAGGAGACCGACACCCAATAATCAAGTGGGCACACTGCAAAGTGTAAGGGTCAGGACCTAATGCGAAGGCTTACCGTCACTGTGTGAACCTGTAGGAAGAATGTGCTCAATTGTCTGTCATTGCTCAGTCGTCGAAGTAGATTGTCATCACAATGGAGCTTCAGGTTACCGTTGACTCTCAAACTCACATTAACTGGCAGGGTATCCTTGAAAGGCTAGTGGGTATGGATATGGACGATGAGAGTGTCATGTGGATGATTTCCTTATTGGAGGCCGATAATGGACTAAGACAAGTGTTTATGGGGTTCTATAACTTTTCATTCTCATGTACAAGGGCTTACAACAAGCTCCATAATCTGCCTTGGTCAGTTAGTCTATTAACTATTACATACTATTATGTGTTTCTACTATTATGCTTTGACATTATATCCACGTGTCACATTTTCATGCTTTTGGATGTGGGATAATCGGATATATGTTAGCGGATGTAATATTTTGGAATGTAATGTTTTGTGTAAACTTTGCTCTTGTAAGGAGTGGTATCCGATTGTGTAAACTTTGCTCTAGTAATGTTTTGGTATGTAATGTTTTGTGGGATTATCGGATAGTTGATACCTCTTTGCCAATTACAAAGTATTATAACATGAACCTTGGATGATGTGAAATTTGTAACCAAAAATTTCAAAATTTGTAACCATCCTTTTATAATATGAACTCCGAAATTTAGCTTTTCAAAATTTGACTTTTGACACTTGAAGTTTGAAATTTAGCATTTTAAAATTTAGCACTTCTAAATTTGTAATGAATGTGACTCGCCATGTGCTTGATCAGTCAACGTCATGAATAATTCATTCCAACTACTTTTAACCACTGACAATTTCATAGACGCACGTGATTCAATAGTGTTGGTCTGATACTAGTAATGGACAAAGTGTGCTTCACAAGTGAAAATTGATGTGTGCCATAATGCACAATAATAGCACCAATGTGCTTGAACAGTCAAAGTCATGATTAATTAAGTCTAAATACTTTCAACCACACACAATTGCGCAGATGCATGTAATTCAACAGTGCAAGTCTGATACTAGTATAAAGAAGACAGTAATGTCATATCACACACTATCAAATGGCTAGCCATAAAAAGACCGACGATCATAACCAAAATATATTCATGCCAGATGAACATTCACCACCTAAAAGTAGAGGGAGATTGGATTACTTCAGCCCAAACATGGTCGGCAGGAACAAAGAGCCTATGTTGGCCATGTTGAGGATGTTACACCCATTTTGACTAACCCATGAATCTACAAATATCCCCAGGGAGGGAGTTGGTTTGGGGAGAAAAAGTTTTTTGAAAACATACTTATATGCACATTACACCCTTTAGGTGATGTTAACCATGGGATGAAATGGTTACCTCCAACTAAGGAAAATATTCCTTGCGATGATCATTCGAAGTGGCCTAGGTTATATGATAGACAGTGCGATTTAGAGGGCTAATGTAATTTGCATGATTTAGCCATGCCACAAGAAAAATCTGCAAAATATTACAAAGATTCAACCAAAGACAGTGAAAAATGTATCCATCTAATGCAACGGGAAATTGAACATATGGAAAAAATATTAACGCATTAGCATTGTAAACATTTGATAAATACTGAGATTGACGATCCAATGCAGTCATGGATCCAGAACTTCCGGAATACAAAAGGGAAGATTCCTACATGAATTTTGTACAAAATCTACCAAACATGTTGATGGGTGATGGTAATGTATTCTATTGCGATCCGTGGTTTCCCAGGAAACCACGAAGCAATTAATATGAAAATTGATTTTCTATGTGTTTATTATGTGCTTATTATGTAAATTTTAATATTAAATTTTGAGTTCTAAAAATACTTTTTTATTATATGTATTTTTTATTTTAAATCTAGTTGTAAAACACATTCCCACAACATTATCAACAAGCCATTTTAAAATAATTTTGTCCATATTGTTGCGTCGCCATTCAAGTACATTCATTCAATTTCAAAAGATTATGTCTAAATAATTGTGTTCTCATGCAAAATAAAGTACATTCTTCCAACTTGAATACTTTAATTCAACTTATTTGCAAACTTGCAATCAAACGAGCCCTACATACTTCCATCCTTTCTCATCCAACACCACACTCTGATCTAACACCACATGATAATCCTGAAAATGAAGACAAAAAAGTTATAAGTATTAAAAAAATTGGATAACAAAAAAGTGCGCAAATTACAAAGTAAGTCAATATTTATATTACAAAACTCTCAATTTCCATGACAAATTTTGGCTATCAAACAACAAAAGTAGGAATATATGTGTTTTCCAGTAGGCAAATTATGTCTATCAAACACAAAAACATAGAAATTACAGAATTTTCCAGCATGCAAATTTAAGTTATCAAATAGCACAAAAGTTTATTTTCCAGGTCAAAATTTGCCAGGGAAAAACTTTTTATTCCAACTTTTCTATCAAGCATGCCCTAAATTGCATAGCACGCCCTATGTTAGACATGTCATCCTAATCAATTGAACGTGGGAAAATATGGGGTGTTATAGATGGGTGGTCCCATGAGAATTCTTCGTGTTGTGTTTTTTTTCAATGGAATGGAGTTTATTTTAATTATTTATTAGCTAATTTAGAAATTTGTTATTAATTAATAATGCATATTTTTACATATTATATAATTAATTAAATTAAGGATCAATTACTAAAAAGTTCCTCAAATATTTTTTAATAGACATTTAATCCAAGCCTTTTTATTCTGTTTCAAAAGTCCCTCAAAGCAATATTCTCTTATTTTTAAAGGTTTCTAGCGGCACCCCGCCCCACCTCTGCCCCAACCCAACCCCCATTGTCGGAGCTCTGACGACCCTCATCGGAATTCTTTTTTTTGAGTGTTTTTATGTGGTGAAGAACTTTTTAGAATAAAATAAAAAGGCTTGGACTAAACATGTATTAAAATATATTTGAGTGACTATTTGGTATATGCCCATTAATTAATTACTTATGTGTCAATTAGTTACTACTATGGGTTATCCCGTTGGCAGTCATTGTGTTCCACACTCTTTTGCGGACTCGGGGTATTTTCTCAAGTATTAATGACCTAATTAGAATTAAACCCCTCAAAAATAAAAATAAAATTAGACTTAACCACTCGTATTAATGTTATAACTAGGCATACCCCATATAAACGGATGGCATCTAGCATCCATCATTCTCTAGAAGACTGTGTCTAATTTTTCATCTTTGAGGAGTTTAGGTATAATAATGACAATTATGACATTAATAAATGGGATCAGAAGAAAAGACCTACCTTTACACGTAACACTTAAATTCTTCACTCCTACAAATAATATCTTGATTTTCCAAGAGACCTTGATGAGAACTTGATTTAATTTGATCGCTTTTGAAATTTTTATCATTATGTTTTGCATGGTTTGATTCTTGATTGATGTCACTATTTTTAAAATTGTTAAATAACTCATAAATATTTGAAATATCATATAAGTTGACATTTAAATTATTTATCATTACCAGAAAATAAGAGTGCCAAATATGAACCTATTCAATATAATATTATCATCAAAATTATTAACTACCCTTAAGGATTATTTCAATTCACAAGTCTAACTTAGAGCATTGCTAAGATCATCTCCACAAGGCATTCTACATTGAAAAAATTCATTTTATAAAACTAAAATTTGAGTGTCGTTCCATGTGGCAATGAAGTTTATAAAATTACACTCCATTCAAATTGCCGCAAATAACACGCCACTAAATAAGAAAAGTATAAGACAAAAAAAATTACGGCGTTCAAATTACTCGTATGCATGCATTTTTCCTCACATAGACTGGTCAAATAATTATACAAAATGACAATTGATTTTAGGAATAGACAAATTCTTTAAATTATGCATAATTATCTCAATAAGGTTTAACAATCATTTTTAGTTTTATAAGGAATCTATGTTCGAGTAAAGAACATCGTTTAAAGTAGAGACACTCATTTGGAATACAATCCAATAATTATATATACTTGTATTTTGTTATCAATAGTTGTTTATATTTTATTTATTTATTTATTTATTTATTTATATTAATTATATTTATTTTCTTTGTCACTTCAAAAGTAAAATGATTTCAAAAAATAAAAAATACATAACAAAAAAATAAAATTAAACATGTTGTAATTATTTTTATATACAACCCATAGGTTAAACATCTCAAGCTCCATATCCCTCATCCCTCTCCCAGTGGCGGAGCTAGGAATTTAGCTTGGTTGGGGCACAACCTAATTACGGGGTTTAGAGGCTGTAGCCCCCGAAAAAAATTAGGGTTACTTTTACATTTTTACAAATATTTAATTGATAACTTGTATTTTTAGACAATTACAACTCAAGTCGTCCACGTACCCGCCTTCAAATCACGAATTTAGGAATTCGTGGAAAATTTATGGTAAACTCGCTTTTTGACTCGGTCAAATTCGTGTACCCTAAAAGTCAACAAACGAATTCTTTAATTTAATGAAATCTTTTGAAATTCGTTTAAACTCTTTTAAACAAATTCTTTTATTATTAAGACCATTTGATGAAATCTTTTAAACTCTTTTAAACTCATTTAATTTAATGAATCAAATGACTTATAATTTTTTAGTTATTATTGGGAGCTATGGCATTTCTAGGATGCGTATTTAGGAGGAATTTAAGATAATTCTAGGAAAGGAATAGGATGGTAGGTATGAGAATGAATGGGGGTGGGGGCATTTATAGGTTGGAAAGGGAGGAAACTGGAAGGTTTATTTTGGGGGAAATAAATGGGATTGGTTGGTGAAAGGTTTGGAAGATAGAGGGAGTGTTTTTTATTGTGAATTCATGTATGGAGGGAGTGGGAAAGGTTTTGCATGGAGGGAACGTGAAAAGGTGAGAGGGAAGTAAGAAAATTTGGTGGCGAAATTCTTGTATCCTCTTTAAAAAAGTGAACGAGTTCACATGAGCAACTGAACCAGTTCGCTCATTGAACCAGGTCGCTCATAAACCGAACTGGTTCGAAATTCAGCACTGCAAAAACCAAACCCCTTGCTGAGGGTTCGTTTTTTGAGCGAATGGGTTCGCTTTTAAGCGAAGGGGTTCGATTTTCTGAATAAATTTTTTTCATGATTTCTCATTTTCCTTGCAATTTTCACGTTCTCTCAGGTACAGGTGGTGGGTTTCCTAAAAATCTCTAAGGATTCAACCTTAACTCACTTTTTCGATGGAATTTCAACAAAATCTCCACAAACTCGTTGGGTACTCTTGGGATGGGTTTTGAAAATTGAAATAGTCCACTCTTGCTTAAACACACATGACCGACTCCTACACACAACTCACACTCACACGACTCCTACATATAACTAACATTCACCCCATACACGTCGCTGGTGCAATGACTCTCTTCGATTCCTACTCATCCCCATACTCAAGGTTTAATAGTAAAATTGTATCCACTTTCCCGATGCACACCTCAAGATATGACTTTTGGCGTTGTCCATGTACCTTGAGCGTGCTCTCATCTTTCGAGTCTTCCAACTCTATTTCACCATATGGGAACACTTATTTCACAACAAACGGTCTGGACCATCTTGACCATAACTTTTTGGAAAAAAAATGTAAATGTGAGTTGTAAAGTAGCATCTTTTGTCCCGAATGAAACCCCTTATGATTTATATTCAGATCATGTGTAAGTTTCACCCGTTCTTTTGCAATTTGGGTGCTCCCGTATGCATCATTGTGTATCTCTTTCAACTCATTTAATTGGAGATTTCGTGTTTCATCGACTTTATCCAAGTCAAAGTTCGACCTCTTGATTGCCCAAAAAGCCTTGTGTTCAACTCTATGGGGAGATAACATTGATTTCGATACACAAATTGGAATGGGGGAATCTCGCGGGGGTTCTTGTAAGCGATCCATAATCGGATAGACCAGTCCCAACGATTAGGATCAATAGTATTTTTGAGTATATTTTTATCTCTCAATTAGCTAGCTCAACTTGTCCATTTGTTTACAGGTGTTAAGTTGTCCTAACCTTGTGGACAATTCCATACTTCCTAACTAACTTCTCGAATGGCTTATTGTAAAAGTATGATCTGTTGTCCTTAATGATGGATTTGGGAGCACCGAAACAAGAAAGTATATGTTCATGTATGAACTTTACCACCATCTTACTATCATTCGTGCTGGAAACCATTGCCTAGACACAATGTATACCACAATAAGGATGTAGAGAAAGACAAAATAGGAAGGAATTGTTCCCAAGAATTCGATGCCCTAAGAGTCAAACATCTCATTAGTGAGGATAGGGGTCAATGACACCATAGTGCGTTTAATAATAGCGCCCGTCTTTTGACATCTTTCGCATGATTGACAAAATATGTTCACATCTCGGAAGATATTAGGACAATATAGACCGCATTGAAGAATATTTGCGAACGTCTTTTTTGTGAAAAAGCGGCCTCCACACGCTTTCGAATGACAAAATTGAATGACACTTTGGATATAGTCATCCGGTACACACTACCGGATTATTTGGTCCACACAATAGTTAAATAAATAGGGATCTTCATAAAAGAACATGCGCAATAAAGTGAAAAA
This sequence comes from Sambucus nigra, assembly GCA_949130495.1. Classification (NCBI taxonomy): domain Eukaryota; kingdom Viridiplantae; phylum Streptophyta; class Magnoliopsida; order Dipsacales; family Adoxaceae; genus Sambucus; species Sambucus nigra. The sequence goes on along the minus strand of OX422215.1, from coordinate 190,328,592 downwards.
CTTCCTCTTCTCTTGTAAATTCCAATCGGAGGGAATGATCCGCGTCATTAGATAGTTCATTATATTCGAAAACCAAGGTAGAGAGGAAGTAGTAAAAAGTTACTCATATGGAAAACACTCATATATGGATACGGGACCTTAAGGCACATCGAACGAAATCCCAGACAAGTGGTCGATTACGATGTTTTCTACTCTCGTCTTATCTTTGATGGAAAGGTTAAATTATTAGAGTATCAAGATCCACCTAATGAGGTGTGTCTTGGCATCCTTCTTGTAAAGGAGGTAGTTTAGTGGTGCAAAGTCGGTAAGCACACAATGGGTGACCCGATAAGATATGGATGGAACGGTTAAATTCTAATTAGCGTAGTATATGAAATGGACCTTCTTATCTCTCCATTTCCCTAAAACATCCCCTATCCCACAGTCACTCATATCGCACATTATCTCGAATGGAAGGGTCTAATCCTGAACTTGCATGATGGGAGGGGAGATGAGCATGCTCTTTAATTTCTCAAATGCTTTTGGCCATGCTTAGCTCCACTCGAATGGTGCATCCGTAACGAGTAATTACTTAAGGGCCTAGCTATGGAGGTAAAGTCCTTAATAAACCTATGATATAACCCCGCGTGTCCTAAAAATGAGCGCATGCCTTTGAGTGACTTGGGTGGGAGAAGTTCGGCAATGTTGTCAATTTTCACACTATCCACTTTTATCCCCTTGGATGATATTATGTGTCCTAGAACTACTCCTTTGGTGATTATGAAATGGCATCTCTCCCAATTTAATAGTAGGTTCTTTTCCACACATCGGGTAAGTGCTTTTTAAAAATTAGCAAGACATTGGTCAAAAGAGGGACCGAAAATGCTAAAGTCATCCATAAATACCTCAAGGCCTCTCTCAATCATGTCGCTAAAAAGACTTAACTTGCACCTTTGAAAGGTCACGGGCGCATTACATAATCAAAATAGCATCCTTTTGTAAGCAAAAGTACCAAAAGGACATGGGAAGGTAGTATTTTCTTGATCAAGAATGTCCACCTCTACTTGGTTATAACTTGAAAAACAGTCTTAAAAAATAGTAAAATGAGTGGCTCGACACTCTCTCGAGCATTTGGTCCACGAAAGGCAAAGGGAAGTGGTCTTTCTTAGTGTCGGTATTGAGTTTTTGATAATCAATGTAAACGCGCTACTCGATGGTGGTACATTTTGGAATAAGTTCTCCTTTAGCATTCTCAACCATGGTCATTATCGACTTCTTGGGAACGAATTGGATTGGGCTAACCCATTTACTATTTGAGATGGAATAGATTATTCCCACATCAAATAACTTTATAATTTCCGTTCTCACCACGTCTTTCATGATTGGGTTCAATCTTCTTTGCATCTCCCTAGAGGGCTTTACGTCCTCCTAGAGGTGGATTTTATAGGTACAAATCAAGGGACTCATACCTTTCAAATACGTAAAAGACCAACCAAAATCACTATGCTTACTTAATATTGACATAATCTTCCCTTCTTTCTCTTTATCTAGGTTATAGGAGACAACAACAAGATATGTCCCATCCTTCCCCAAATAAGCTTATTTAACGATTGAAGGTATCTTCTTTATTTTAAATTTATGAAATTTAATATCGGAGGGAACCTCGTAGGATTACCATAGTGATTACGAGACCCAACTCACATCTCTCACGCCGTCCTCAATCTTGCCCTCGACTATCATCACCTTTATCCTACTCAACTCACGATCAAACTAGAAATAAGCTCTCTCACTCTCGCTAGTCCTCACTAAGAACACCTCGAGTGGACCCTTAAAATTATTACCCTCAAAATGCTAATGTACTACCTCCTTGATAAGATTCGTTTCGTGTAAATCGTCCTTGTGGTGACAGTTAAACTCAACACAAAATAATAAGCAAAGGCAATTACCAGAATAAATAAAGAACTTGAAAGAATTGTAATCACACATAACACAAGATATACGTGGTTCGATAAGAATGCCTACGTCCACGGTATCGCTCCCAGTATTTTATTTCTCTTTACTCTGGGGGAGTGTTTCCAAATTTCATTCCCTTTTCCTCGGGCTAAGGGTTTAATATATACACGCTTTTTCTCGAAGAGTGGGGTTATTGGACTCCTCCACGTTAGCCCATAACTTCTAGAATATCTCGTGAGAGATTTTAGGGGTTGAATGGGTCATAACTGAATTAGTTATGCGTGTGACCTACAGACTTTGGGCCGGACTGAAGCGGGCTACTTATCTAGGCCGGAATGTTTAATTGAGGTACCCACAATCCTCATCTCCCATTTGCTTGATAATATTAAAGATATTAGTTTCAAGTGTCATATTCCCAAATGTTAGTTGTATTTTCCCATTACGCATATTGATCAACGTGTTAGCCGTAGTTAGAAAAGGGCCGCTAAGAATTACGAGAACACGATGTCTTAGTGGGGAGGAGGGCTCCGTGTCCTAAATGACAAAATCTATTGAAAAGTAAAGAGTGTTAACTTAGATGATCACAATTTCAACTACGCCAGGAGGAACCTTCACGGAACGATCCACAAGTTGAGAGTGATTTTTATGGTCTTAAAGATCTCCCAAATCATGGTTTTTATAGATGGAATAGGATATAATATTGACATTCGCCCTTAAATCTAATAAATCTATTTATATCTTACTATCTACACTAATGCACAAAATGGTGGGGGATCTAGGATCTTTATACTTCGGAGGGAGGTTGCTCAAAATAACCGAGCTAATATTTTGTGATAAAAAAAAAACTTCTTCTTTACCTTTAGTTTTTGTTTCATTGTGAGCAAGTCCTTTAAGAACTTAGCGTATGCAGGAATTTTTTTTAAAGCTTGAAGAAAAGGTAGGTTTAGCTTCACTTACTTAAGCACCTCAAGAATATCATCACGGGAGGCCCCTTTAGGAGGAAGGAACAACTGTTGATTGTATGGTGCGGCTATCGGGGGTTTTATTACCACTTCAAGCCCAGTTGTGTCTTATTTCTCACTCTTACTCAGGGGGGCATCTTTGACCTCTTGCCGAACGAAACCTCCTTATCTTATTGTATACCTTGTGGAGGAGGTGACAAGAAAATAACTCTCCCACTATGTAGAGTAGTTGAATCACTCTATATATATGATTTACTTGAGTCTAATATATAAGTGCTTATCTAGTTTGGAAATAAAGATAAAATTTGTGTCATCCTTATTTTTACCCCAAGCCTCATTGCCTCTTCAAAGATTCAAAATTGTCTACATCAACAAGAAAATGGTTCTACAAGTAGAAAGCCCACACAGAAACACCCTAAGATTGAATTTCTTTTGCATATTGCTTGTATGAGGTGTGTATGAGTTATAATTGGTTTAAAATGACTTTATACCTTTTTTTAAAAAATTAGTAATTTTTTAAACATTTAAAAACCTTTTTATAAAATTAAAATTAAGGTTTAAAAAATGTTTTGGGCTGAATTGGTATATTCAAAAATTCCTAAAAACCTGCTTGGGTAGAATCCAAAACCGCTTGAGACTTTTGGGGTAGCAAATGAGGTTTTTTAAAACTTCAAAACTCTTTTGAGAAGAGTTATCTTAACCATACACGTGTTGCATTTCTATCGACTGAATTTGCGCTTTCATACACTCACATACATGAGATACATTTTGAAATGTTCGATCAACTTAATCTAAGGCCTACATGTGTTCTCATTCAATCCTTGTAATATCCTTTTGAACCAATCAGAGTTGTTTTAAAGGTGGTCCATCTTGAGCTGTTAAATGTATTTATTTCTTAATTAATACTTAATTTGTTTAATTATAATTAATGTACATTTTAGTTTAACTTAATTGATTTTGATGATTCCAAACATACTTTTATTAATTTTCTTTATACAATTATATATATGCACTTACATAATAGTTAATATAATTATTAAGTATATTATAAACCTTGGTTTATAATAAATCATTTTTGTAGTACGTCCTATTACATTTCCATGGAATGTCATACCTGCTACTTGCTTCTATGAACTCTAGTCTTATTATTTCCTTACTCCTACCTACTGCAAACAAACTTAGCTTTTGAACTTTCTCTTGGAACTCATGAAATGGCATAAGTCTTGATTGACATACAGTATAGTGATAAAATTGTGTAAAATCTTGAGAAGATATGGATTGTTTGTGCCACCTACTTTGACAGTCGGAGATGTCCTTTTTTTTAGGTAAATACTGCTGCTATTATTTTATTTATTCATTACTCATTTATGTCCGAATATTTTTTATCTATGTTAATATTACCTTTTATCTATATGTTAAATATCTATATTTCTTTTATGTTGTTAATTATATTATGCGAAATATTTTCTTTGATAAATCTTTATATAGACCCACGTTAATGTTTCTATATAATACTTATATAGTAGCTGCTCTTTGCATCCCATTAAGAGACCCAAATGGGTTATCTCTGTTCTTGCTAAATCTGTCCACTATTACTTCTTAAGCCACGGTATGAACAGTCTAGTGCAGCTTTAATACTCAACCCTTGTCTTGTCCCATCTGTGTACTATCAATGGTTGGGAAACCCTTTTCTTTGTAAGTTCATTTCTTGGGACGAGATTTTACTATCTCTTCCTTGAGCCGCGGGTACTGCTCCAGCAGACTTTGTTTTGAAAATAATTAGAGACAATATTTTTTAATTTGTTTTATTCTCTTAAGATAATTGTTTGTTCAGTTATTTATTTATTTTTTTTACTGAAACTCTCTTGGATCTATACTGATTATAGCACTTGGTGGTGCACGGAAAAAATCTTTATTTAAAGAGTTGATATCCATCTTGGTCCCACACCATTTAATTTATCCAAATCTCATGCCACGAAACCTTTTGTACTTGTTGGCTTTGATGTGGACGTATAAGACCTGTTGCACTCGGTTTCGTAACTATTCAACTGTCTTGGGCAATTCTTTCACTTCAGACTTTTGAACACGCAATGCTATATCTCATTAGTTTATATATATATATGTGCTTTATTAACATTAAGCATTGCATGTTTTTTTTATGATTTATAATTCTCTTTAGCCTAGGTAACTGTACGCATGCATATACATATAAACTTTTGTCCTTACACTTTATATATATATATATATACTTATTCTGATGCACACATCATACGACATCGGCTAATACTTAAAGATTTATGACATATCATTACAATACATGTTATATATATACTTTATTATTTATATTTTTTTACGCATATTTCCTTGCCATACTGCTTCGAGCCATGCGCTCTACTGATTTAACTGACTTGGTCAGTGTTTGGCATACAGTAACACACCTATTATTTGATTTCGTCAAATTTCTTATAATAATAACAGTATCCCTATTTCTCTTTCTCTATCTCTGACTGACTGGTGACGTTTTGAAAAGAGAAGATTTCTTTTATTAATTATCTCTCCTCTAACACACTCCATATGAATTTTTTTCATATATCTCATTTGTCTCTAATGTTTCTCTCTCCATCAGTCTACCATTTATTATTTTAATAGAAATCAGAGAAGAAAAATATGGTCTCCATCTTTCAGTTCACAATTAATGAAGCTCTCAAGTTGATCAAGAGTTTTCATCCTTCAAAATCCCCAACGTCTACTTTTTGAGAATATATTGGTCAGCAGTTGCAAGAAGAAAGTAGTATGAACTGAACAAAAAAAAAGAGAAAGAATGGTCAAAAAATAGAGAGCAATCTGATTTGTACTTTCATTATTCTGCTATCTGTTGAAGAAATTCAAAAGAACAAAAGTCATTATTCAGCTACGAGATTTCTAGTGAAGACTTGAGACAAGAAATTGGAATCACTATGAAGTCTACTTGAATTTGAAGAAGAATCTCAGATTTACATTTGTACTTTAAAGAGATTCAACCTCTGAACCATTGTACTTAAACTCCAAATTTATTTTTGAAGCTCTGGCTTTTAGCTTCGGAAAATTATACATGAAGCCAGTTTTGTTGCTCAGTTGTAAAGAGGTGGTCTGATCCTACCTTATAAGTGGATCAGGAATAGTGAAGCGCAAGTAGACGGAAGCTAATCTAGGCGCATGGACGTAGGCCGGGTTTTTGGCCGAACCACATTAAAAATACGGTATCATTTATTTTCAGCATTTAAAATTTATTTATATGCTTGTGATTGATTAATTTTTTTTGCATTTGAAGGTTATTTAAATCCAAAAATTTGATAATTTTATTTTTAAGACTGAAAAATTGATTTTCGTAATATTTAATTAATTTCAGAATATTAGCTTTTATTATTTACGAAAATTATTTATAAATTTATTTGGATCTTATAATGTTAAAATACTCATGTGTAATTAAGTTGTTGTATTTATTTAACACTATTGTGATAATCACTTTAGATTAAAATTCAGAATATAAACTTATATTAAGAGCTAAACTTGATAATTTATTCTGTGGGTATTAAAATCTGTAATTCACCTTGATTAAATTAATTTGTGATCTTTAGAATTTTATTTGTGATATTAATCTAATTTTTCGATTTAAGTGTTTTAAAAATATATATTTATTGAATTTGTAATTAAAGTCATAAAAAGTTTGCTAAACTCAATTCACCCCCCCCCCCCCCTCTTGAGTTAATATCTGGGCAACAATTGGTATCAGAGCCACGCTCTAATTTATTATCCTTATTTTTAAACATCTTTAGAGTTTACGATTTATGGCAAACTTTAATGTTTCATCTCTTGGTGAGGGTCAATCAATAAATAGACCTCCTTTATTTTCAGGAAGCAATTATAGCTATTAGAAAAATAGAATGAAAAATTTTGTTCAGTCAAATGATTATGCTATTTTGAGAGTTATTATAAATGGTCCAAATATTCCCATGAAAGTTATTAATAATGAAAATGTTCCCAAAGATGAAAATGAGTGGAATGATGCTGATATTCAAAAAATTCAAATTAATGCCAAAGCCATGAATATTTTACATTATGCTCTTGATGTTAATGAATATAACAGAATATGTTGTTGTGAAAGTGCAAAAGAAATCTGGGATAGATTAGAAATTACTTATGAAGGAACTAGTCAAGTGAAAGAGGATAAAATAAGCATGCTTGTTCATAACTATGAGCTTTTTAAAATGAAAACAGATGAAACTATCTCTGATATGTTTACTAGATTTTCAAATATTATAAATGGATTGAAATCTCTTGGTAAAACCTATACTGACTCTGAATTAGTGAGTAAGATTCTCAGGTCACTACCATCTGCATATATGACAAAGAAGCTAGCAATCAAAGAAGTTATACGAGAAAGACCTAGTTCTCTTGATGAATTGTTGGGCTCCTTAATTACTCATAAAATGGAACTCAAAGAACTTGCTGAAGATGAGAAGCCCAAGGTTATCAAAACCATTGCTTTCAAATCTATTGAGGAAGAAGAAGAAAGTGAAGAAGCTGATGATGATGAAGACGGTGATATAGCACTTCTCACCAGAAAATTCAAAAAATTTCTTGCTAAAAAGAAGGGACATTCTGGAAAATTCAAGAAATTCTTTTCAAAGAAGGCACATGAAGGAAAGTCATCCTCTAATTTTGAGCCAAGATGTTATAACTTCAAAGAGTTAGGCCATATTAGACCTAATTGTCCCAAAGCGAAAGAATGGAAGAATGATAGAAAAGAGAAAAGAAATGAAAAATACAAAAAGGCCATGAAAGCTACTACTTGGAGTGATTCTGATGAAAGTAGTAATGATGAAGATTCAAGTGATGAAGAAGTTGAAAATCTTTGCCTTATGTCAAATGATGATGAGGTATCTTCTAATTTTAATTCAGATAGTGAATATGAAACTTCAAATGATCATGATGAACTTCAAAATGCTTTTGATGAAATTTATTACAATTTTGATGAACTTAAAACTAAATATATTAATCTTAAAAAGATACATTCTTCTCTATCACATAAATATGATTCTCTCCTTGAAAATATAGAAGTAATGAAATCTGAAAATAAGTCTATAAAATCAAAAATAGAAAAACTAAGAGTTAAAGATTCACCAAGTCATTATCTTATTTCTGAAAATAAAAAATTGAAACTTGAACTTAAGGATTTAACTTGGTGTCTTGAAAAGTTTGTAAATGGAAAGAAGAATCTAAATTTTCTACCTGGAAACCAAAGGTGGATGTATGATAAGGCTGGAATTGGTTATAATGAAAATGACAATGAGAAAAGCTTTGAAAATTATTCTAAAAATATTGGAAATTCTTTATGTACATATTGTGGAAGACATACCCATTTTTCAGATTTTTGCAAATATAGATTTTCTACTAAAGTGGCATGGATTCCTAAAGAGACTCCTATTTTTGCTAACCCCTATGGACCCAACACATTTTGGGTAACAAAAGAAAAGTTATTTAAATGTCCATTGTAGGTTTGTTTTAGAGCTGGTTCGAACAAAACAAAGTGGTTCTTAGACAGCGGGTGTTCAAGACACATGACGGGTGACAAAAGCAAGTTTTCTAGCTTGATTGCCAAAGATGGAGGACTAGTGACATTCGGAGACAACTCCAAAGGCAAAATCATCGGCATAGGTAAAGTCGGTAAGGATCTTTCCCCTTGCATTGAAAATGTTCTTTTAGTTGATGGTCTTAAGCATAATTTAATTAGTATTAGCCAATTGTGTGATAAAGGTTATGATGTTACATTTAAAGAAGATTACTGTCTAATAAAAAATGTTAAAGATAATAATGTTTTATTTGTTTCTTCTAGACATGAAAATGTTTATACTCTTGATTTTGATAATTTGTCACAACAAAATGTTAAGTGTTTAGCTGTCCTAAATGATACTTGTTGGTTATGGCATAGAAGGTTAGGTCATTCCAACATGGAACAACTTAATATTTTGTCCAAAAATGAGTTAGTTAGAGGGCTGCCCAAAATTAAGTTTATTAAAGATAAAATGTGTAATGCATGTGAATTTGGAAAGCAAACCAAAACTTCCTTTAAAAAGAAAAGAGATATTTCAACTAATAGGCCTTTAGAATTATTACTCTTCAACTTATTCGGACCTAACAAAGTTGCTAGTTTAGGTGGAAAATATTATGCTCTTGTTATTGTTGATGATTATTCTCGATTTACATGGGTTTTCTTTCTTACTCATAAAAATGATACACACTCTATTTTTGCTACATTTTGTAGAAAAATTCAAAATGAAAAAGGTTGCAATATTGTCTTTATAATAAGTGATAGAGGAAGAGAAATTGATAACAAAGATGTTGAATTATTTTGTGATGAAAATGGTTTTGAACATAATTTTTCTGCACCTAGGACACCTCAACAAAATGGTGTAGTAGAAAGAAAGAATAATCTTTACAAGAAATGGATAAAACTATTCTAAATGAACATAATTTACCTAAATATTTTTGGGCGGAAGACGTTAATACATCTTGTTATGTAATAAATAGAACTATTGTTAGAAAAGGTTTAGATAAAACTCCTTATGAAATTCTGAAAAATAAAAGACCAAATGTTAGTTATTTCAAGGTTTTCGGAAGTAGATGTTTTATTTTAAATGATAAAGATAATTTGGGAAAATTTGATGCAAAATCAGATGAAGGTATTTTTCTTGGGTATGCACTTCATAGTAAAGCATATAGAGTTTTTAATAAAAGGACTTTAGTTGTTCAAGAATCAATACATGTATCTTTTGATGAATCTAATTCTTTTACTAAAAACAACAAAGATGATGATGAGGTTTTAGATCTAAATAAATCTATTAATGAAGTAAAATTAAATGAAAACTTTACTTCTAGTATTGATAATTCCATTAATGTTGAAAAGACTCCAAATAAAGATAAAAATGATAATGACTCTAGTTTACCTAAAAGTTGGAAATTCATTAATAATCATCCTTTTGAAAATATATTGGGAGAAACTTCAAGTGGTATTCTTACTAGATCCTCCTTAAAGAATGTATGTAATAATTTAGCTTTTGTGTCACAAATTGAACCAAAAGATATTAACGAATCCGAAAAAGTTGAATTTTGGTTGTTAGATATGCAAGAAGAATTGTTACAATTTGAACGTAATAATGTTTGGTCACTTGTTCCCACACTTAAAGATAAAACTATTATTGGAACTAAATGGGTTTTTAGAAATAAAAAGGATGGTGGCGGATTGATTATAAGAAATAAAGCTAGACTAGTTGCACAAGGTTTTAACCAACAAGAAGGTATTGATTACGATGAAACTTATGCTCCCATAGCTAGATTAGAAGCCATTCGTATGTTATTAGCTTATGCATGTTATAAACACTTTAAATTATTTCAAATGGATGTCAAAAGTTCTTTCTTAAATGGTTTTATAAATGAAGATATTTATGTTAAGCAACCCCCCGGTTTTGAAAATCACATATTTTCAAATCATGTTTATAAACTAAATAAAGCTTTATATGGATTAAAACAAGCCCCTAGGGCTTGGTATGATAGGTTAAGTGGATTTTTACTTAAAAATGATTTTGTGAGAGGAAAAATGGATTCTACTTTATTTATAAAAATTCTTAACAATGATATGCTTCTTGTATAAATTTATGTTGATGATATTATATTTGGATCCACAAATGAAAATTTATGTAAAGATTTTTCAGAATTTATGTAAAAAGAATTTGAAATGAGTATGATGGGTGAGTTAAATTTCTTTTTGGGCTTACAAATTAAGCAAACTAAAAATGGTGTTTTTATCAATAAATCTAAGTATATTAAAGATCTTTTAGTAAAATATGGCTTAGAGAATGGTAAAACACTTGGTACACCTATGAGCACATCTATAAAGTTAGATATTGATGAAAAAGAAAAATCTGTTAATACAACTTTATATCGTGGCATGATTGGTAGTCTACTATATTTAACCGCTAGTAGACCCGACATTATGTTTAGTGTATATTTATGTGCTCGTTTTCAAGCCAATCCTAAAGAATCTCATTTGTGTGCCGTAAAACGCATCTTTAGATATTTAAATGGTACTAAAGACTTAGGATTCACTACACCAAAAACAGCATTTTGGCACACCCTGATATTAAAAATCTGGCACGGTTTAAAACTGTGCCAGATTTTAGCACGGTTTAGTAGAAATTTGGCACACTTTAAAACAGTGCCAAAATTTGGCACTGTTTTAAAGTGTGCCAAAATTGAGTACACTTTACTAGGATATAAAATACCTCAAAATTTTGGCCCTTTTAGTTTCCCTCTTCTCTCTCCTTCTTCGTCTTCTCCCCCGCTCTCCCCTCTCCCTCCACCAAAAACCCAAGCCCTACCATTCGCTCTCCCCCTCTCTCCCCTGCTGCGTCGCCTCCCCCTCTCTCCCTTGCTGCGTCGCCTCTGCGTCGCCTCCCCCTCTCTCCCCTGCTGCGTCGCCTCCCCCTCTCTCCCCTGCTGCGTCGCCTCCCCCTCTCCCCTGCTGCGCCGCCTCCCCCCTTGGGGTTATCCCTGCCGTCGCCCCTATTTTCCAGGTTTATCCTCCTCGGGTCACCTCCCCCGCTCCCCTGGTTCCGGGTTTTTGATATTCTGGTGTCGTGGTGTCCCTTCCGGCGACCTCGTGTTTTCTCGGTTTGAGGTATTTTATCTGGTGTCGTAATTTCTTTCCTTTATAAGTATTATATATATATATATATATATATATATATATATATATATATATATATATATATATATATATATATATATATATATATATATATACTGATTTATATTATATATATACTGATTTATATACTGATTTATATCATATATACTGATATATAAATATAAAATCATATATACTAACTGATATATAAATATAAAATCATATATACTGATTTTTATATATATATATATTCGATTAAACTCTAGAATTAGATTTAATCTAGAATTATTTAGAATTAAATCTAATATATAGTGATTTAATAAAATAGATTTAATTCTAGATAATTCTAGATTAAATCTAATTCTAGAGTTTAATCTAATATATATATATATACTGAGGTGGAATTAAATCTAATATATACTGATTTTTGGAATGTGGAGATAACTTTTCAATAGTCCAGTTTAGGAAAGAGAAAGCCATGTGCAGCTAACATTTTCAGTCTTGAGGTGGGTGATATAGGAGGTGATTGTGTTTTCTTGGCAAGATCTGATGGGGGTGATGGGATTTCCAAGCACTTGAGGTGATTGTGTTCTCAAAGGCCCAGTCAGGGCACACTCCCTCCAAGGCTGTTGTCGCCCCTCTAAGGTATTTCTCATATTAATTTTTTGAATGGGTTTTTTGTTTTGCAACAAAATGCATTTTTTTTGGCACAAAAATGGTTCAATGTGCACAAAATGCATTTTAGGGCATAATAATCTCATATTAATATTTAAGTGTTTAAATGCTAATTGTGCCCGTTCATGTTTGTGACAATGTTAATGTGCACATAGAGGGGTAAAGCTTGGATAGTCCAATTGTTAGCTGTGGCCTGTTTCTCGCTAGCAACAAAAATGGAGGAGATTGAAGTACCTCCCATTGTTGATTTACAGGTGAGAGAAAAATTAATGTGAATATTTATTTATTTCATTATATATTGATCCATTTTCCTTTCTGATATGTTCTTATATGTAATGGACATATGGATTTTTGTGAGTAGGTAGGAGATCCCAAATTTTTATTTGAAGGCAAAACCATACAAAGAATGGCGCTTCTTGTTTTGAGAACCTTGAATGGAGATCCCAAGTTCTTTCATAGACTACTTTCTTAAAAAGATTAACCATGATCATCTTCCATCACAATCTTTGATCTCTAGATCAATTCAATACATCTTAAGCACAATCAAAGGTAGATTATTCACTATATATATAATAAAGCACAATATAACGCGTGTCCTAATGGCACATAATGATACCTGATCGCGTAGTCTCGGGTATCCCGGTTTGATAGTATGACGATAATTTGCAAAAATCACACTTAGACTTAAAAACAAGCCGTTAAAGGGTGAAAAACCCAAACCAACCCCCCCATCGATCCCGTAGGAGGCACGAACACCTCGCACGGGACCAATGTAACTTGTAGGAACTGGGCGCGTAGTCCCGGGTCTCTCGGTTTAAGGGAATGATGATAATTTGTAAAAATCACACTTAGACTTAAAAACAAGCCGTTAAAGTGTGAAAACCCCAACCAACCCCCAAACGACCCCGTAGGAGGCACGAACACCTCGCACGGGACCAATGTAACTTGTAGGAACTGACCGCGTAGTCCCGAGTCTCCCGGTTTGAGAGGATGACGATAATTTGCAAAAATCACACTTAGAGTTAAAAACATGCCGTTAAAGGGTGAAAACCCAAACCAGGCCCCCAACGACCTCGTAGGAGGCATGAACACCTCGCACGGGACCGATGTAACTTGTAGGAACTGACCCCGTAGTCTCGGGTCTCCCGGTTTGAGAGTATGATGATAATTTCCAAAAATCACACTTAGACTTAAAAACATGCTGTTAAAGAGTGAAAACCCTAACCGGCCCCCAAACGACCCCGTAGGAGGCACGAACACCTCGCACGGGACCAATGTAACTTGTAGGAACTGACCGCGTAGTCCCGGGTCGCTCGGTTTGAGAGTATGACGATAATCTGCAAAAATCACACTGTAAGTTAAAAACATGCCGTTAAAGGGTGAAAACCCAAACCAGCCCCCAAACGACCCCGTAGGAGGCACGAACACCTTGCACGGGACCAATGTAACTTGTAGGAACTGACCGCGTAGTCCCGGGTCGCTCGGTTTGAGAGTATGACGATAATCTGCAAAAATCACACTTAGAGTTAAAAACATGCCGTTAAAGGGTGAAAACGCAAACTAGCCCCCCAACGACCCCGTAGGAGGCACGAACACCTCGTACCGGACCAATGCAACTTGTAGGAACTGACCGCGTAGTCCCGGGTCTCCTGGTTTGATAGTATGACGATAATTTGCAAAAATCACACTTAGACTTAAAAACAAGCCGTTAAAGGGTGAAAACCCAAACCAACCCCCCATCGATCCCGTAGGAGGCACGAACACCTCGCACGGGACCAATGTAACTTGTAGAAACTGGGCGCGTAGTCCCGGGTCTCTCGGTTTAAGAGAATGATGATAATTTGTAAAAATCACACTTAGACTTAAAAACAAGCCGTTAAAGTGTGAAAACCCAAACCAGCCCCCCATCGACCCCGTAGGAGGCACGAACACCTCGCACGGGACCAATGTAACTTGTAGGAACTGACCGCGTAGTCCCGAGTCTCCCGGTTTGAGAGGATGACGATAATTTGCAAAAATCACACTTAGAGTTAAAAACATGCCGTTAAAGGGTGAAAACCCAAACCAGGCCCCCAACGACCTCGTAGGAGGCATGAACACCTCGCACGGGACCGATGTAACTTGTAGGAACTGACCCCGTAGTCTCGGGTCTCCCGGTTTGAGAGTATGATGATAATTTCCAAAAATCACACTTAGACTTAAAAGCATGCTGTTAAAGAGTGAAAACCCTAACCGGCCCCCAAACGACCCCGTAGGAGGCACGAACACCTCGCACGGGACCAATGTAACTTGTAGGAACTGACCGCTTAGTCCCGGATCGCTCGGTTTGAGAGTATGACGATAATCTGCAAAAATCACACTGTAAGTTAAAAACATGCCGTTAAAGGGTGAAAACCCAAACCAGCCCCAAACGACCCCGTAGGAGGCACGAACACCTTGCACGGGACCAATGTAACTTGTAGGAACTGACCGCGTAGTCCCGGGTCGCTCGGTTTGAGAGTATGACGATAATCTGCAAAAATCACACTTAGAGTTAAAAACATGCCGTTAAAGGGTGGAAACCCAAACTAGCCCCCCAACGACCCCGTAGGAGGCACGAACACCTCGTACCGGACCAATGCAACTTGTAGGAACTGACCGCGTAGTCCCGGGTCTCCTGGTTTGATAGTATGACGATAATTTGCAAAAATCACACTTAGACTTAAAAACAAGCCGTTAAAGGGTGAAAACCCAAACCAACCCCCCATCGATCCCGTAGGAGGCACGAACACCTCGCACGGGACCAATGTAACTTGTAGAAACTGGGCGCGTAGTCCCGGGTCTCTCGGTTTAAGAGAATGATGATAATTTGTAAAAATCACACTTAGACTTAAAAACAAGCCGTTAAAGTGTGAAAACCCAAACCAGCCCCCCATCGACCCCGTAGGAGGCACGAACACCTCGCACGGGACCAATGTAACTTGTAGGAACTGACCGCGTAGTCCCGAGTCTCCCGGTTTGAGAGGATGACGATAATTTGCAAAAATCACACTTAGAGTTAAAAACATGCCGTTAAAGGGTGAAAACCCAAACCAGGCCCCCAACGACCTCGTAGGAGGCATGAACACCTCGCATGGGACCGATGTAACTTGTAGGAACTGACCCCGTAGTCTCGGGTCTCCCGGTTTGAGAGTATGATGATAATTTCCACTCATATATGTAATTTTATAGTTTAAGTAAAAAAAAATTTTTGCAAATTATTGGGTTACTAATATCGTATCTTTTTTGTATCCTATTTTTTTTGGAGGATAACAGTTTATCGTTGGCCTTTATTCACGTGGAACACACAGAGAACTCAATGGTTTACAACAAGGGATTTATTCATGATTCCATTTTTTTGTGTCATGGCCGTGTGGTCTTTTGTTGTTTTATTGTTGAGTTTTATGGCCGTGCAGGCTTTTGTAAGTTAATTGTTATATTTTGTGGCCGTGCGGGCTTTATATTAGGCAGGTTTTGTATTAACAGGTTTTGGAATGTCCAAAAAATAGAGGAAACTCTGCCCAATTTTTTTTGGGCATGTGAACTATAAAGACTTGTAATATTTTGAAGTTTGTATGTACATTTATTTATTAACAACGTGCAATATTATTAATTTGTGAATTTTGTGCTTTCAAATAATTTTTTTTTTTAATAAAAAATTTGGCACAGTTCAAAATCGTGGCAAAAGTGTATCATATTTTGGCACGATTTTGAACTGTGCCAAAAAATTTTAAATTGTTCTGAATCTGGCACAGTTAAAAACTGTGCCAAAAGTGTGCCAGAAATATCAAATTCAGGCACGGTTTAAAAGTGTGCCAGAAGTGTTCCTATTTGCCCAAATCTGGCACAGTTAAAAACTGTGCCAAAAGTGTGCCAGAAATATCAAATTCTGGCACGGTTTAAAAGTGTGCCAGAAGTGTTCCTGTTTGACCAAATCTGGCACACTTTTGAACCGTGCCAGAAAAAAATTGCCATTTTGGAACACCTGATTCTGGCACAGTTCAAAACCGTGCCAGATTTGATCTGGCACAGTTTTAAACCGTGCCAGATTCCTGTTTTTGGTGTAGTGATTATGGTATCCTAAGCACATCGTTTGAACTCGTAAGTTATTCCGATGCGGATTTTGCGGGTTGTAAAGTTGATAGAAAAAGCACTAGTGGTACATGTCACTTCCTAGGACACTCACTAGTTTCTTGGTTTAGTAAAAAGCAAAATTCAGTTGCTCTTTCCACAGCCGAGGCATAATATATTGCTGCCGGTAGTAGTTGTGCTCAAACATTATATATGAAACAACAATTAGAAGACTTTAAAATATCCTTTCAAAATACTCCAATTTTTTGTGACAATACAAGTGCTATATGTTTGACAAAACATCAAATTCTTCATTCAATAACAAAGCGTATTGAAATTAGACATCATTTTTTACGCGATCACGGTCAAAAAGGTGGCGTTAGAATAGAATTTATTTCTACGAATCTTCAATTGGACGATATTTTTACAAAACCGTTATCCGAAGATCGTTTTACTTTTATTTGTCGTGAACTCGGTATAGCATGTATAAATAATTTAAAATTATAATTTTTTTTGCATTATTTATATGGATTGTATTTCACATCTTTCCAAAAACACCTTATCACTAGTAGACAAACTATTAGTGTCTTTATCACTAGTTTACATTCAATACTCCCCTATATATATAAATGTGTGTTACTCCCTTCTACTCTATCTTCACACACAAACCATGATGTCCTTCTATGTTGTTTGGGTTGGAAAAAAACTCGGGGTTTATACCACTTGGGGAGAATTTGAGCTTCAAATAAAAGGTGTAATTAATGCTAAATTCAAAAAATATTCCTCTTACTCCGAAGCTCTTAACGCCATAGCTCTCTCTCCTCCATTTTCTCCTTGGGTAACTCCACCTCCTTGGACTTTTGTCTTACCACCTCATATGTATACTCCCTCTCAAGCGAACACTTCTACCAAATCTGAATCTTCCTCAACCAGCTCCTACACTGGAAATTCTATCAAACTTATGGTCAAAGATAACGGGAAAGAAATCCTTCTTGAAGGACATCCCAATGATGTATGTCATATGATAAATAATCTGAAAATGTAATTTCCTTTTAGTATCAATAAACCACCTGCTATGTCTATCTTTTCTTTGCATCTTATTTTTATAGAGTGACCTATTGTTATTCCTTTTTGTTTATGACAAACAGGGGGAGAAGTATGTGAATTTTCTTTATTGTGCCAATATTTATTATTTTGAGTAAAGTTGTTTGTCATCATCAAAAAGGAGGAGATTGTTAAATGTATTTATTTCTTAATTAATACTTAATTTGTTTAATTATAATTAATGTATATTTTAGTTTAACTTAATTGATTTTGATGATTTCAAACATAGTTTTATTAATTTTATTTGTACAATTATATATATGTACTTATATAATAGTTAATATAATTATTAAGTATATTATAAACCTGGGTTTATAATAAATCCTTTTTGGAGTACGTCCTATTACATTTCCATGGAATGTCATACCTGCTACTTGCTTCTATGAACTCTAGTATTATTATTTCCTTACTCTTACCTACTGCAAACAAACTTAGCTTTTGACCTTTCTCTTGAAACTCATGAAATGGCATAAGTCTTGATTGACATATAGTACAGTGATAAAATTGTGTAAAATCTTGAGAAGATATGGATTGTTTGTGCTGCCTACTTTGACAGTCGGAGATGTCATTTTTTTAGGTAAATACTGTTGCTACTATTTTATTTATTCGTTACTCATTTCTGTCCGAATATTTTTTACCTATGTTAATATTACGTTTTATCTACATGTTAAATATCTATATTTTTTATGTTGTAAATTATATTATGCGAAATATTTTCTTTGATAAATCTTTATATAGCCCCACGTTAATGTTTATATATAATACTTATATAGTAGCTGCTCTTTGCATCCCATTAAGAGACCCAAATGGGTTATCTCTTTTCTTGCTAAAGCTGTCCACTATTACTTCTTAAGCCACGATATGAACAGTCTTGTGCAGCTTTAATACTCAACCCTTGTCTTGTCCCATCCGTGTACTATCAATGGTTGGGAAACCCTTTTCTTTGTAAGTTCATTTATTAGGACGAGATTTTACTGTCTCTTCCTTGAGCCGCGTGTACTGCTCCAGCAGACTTTGTTTTGAAAATAATAAGAGACAATATTTTTTAATTTGTTTTATTCTCTTAAGATAATTGTTTGTTCAGTTATTTCTTTATTTTTTTTACTGAAACTCTCTTGGATCTATACTGATTATAGCATTTGGTGGTGCACGGACAAAATCTTTATTTAAAGAGTTGATATCCATCTTGGTCCCACACCATTTAATTCATCCAAATCTGACACCACGAAACCTTTTGTACTTGTTGGCTTTGATGTGGCCGTATAAGACCTGTTGCACTCGGTTTCGTCACTATTCAACTGCCTTAGGCAATTCTTTCACTTCAGACTTTTAAACACGCAATGCTATATCTCATTAGTTTATATATATATATATATATATATATATATATATATATATATATATATATACTTATTCTGATGCATACATCATACGACATCAGCTAATACTTAAAGCTTTATGACATATCAATACAATACCTGTTATATATATACTTTATTATTTATATTTTTTTTTACGCATATTTCCTTGTCATACTTCTTCGAGCCATGCGCTCTACTGATTTAACTGACTTGGTCAGTGTTTGGCATACAGTAACACACCTATTATTTGATTTGGTCAATTTTTTTATAATAATAACAATATCCCTATTTCTCTTTCTCTATCTCTGACTGACTGGTGACGTTTTGAAAAGAGAAGATTTCTTTTATTAATTATCTCTCTTCTAACACACTCCATATGAATTTTTTTTCATATATCTCATTTGTCTCTAATGTTTCTCTCTCCATCAATCTACCATTTATTATTTTGATAGAAATCGGAGAAGAAAAATATGGTCTCCATCTTTCAGTTCACAATTAATGAATCTCTCAAGTTGATCAAGAGTTTTTATCCTTCAAAATCCCCAACGTCTACTTTTTGAGAATATATTGGTAGCAGTTGCAAGAAGAAAGTAGTATGAACTGAACAAACAAAAAAAAGAGAAAGAAGGGTCGAAAAATAGAGAGCAATCTTATTTGTACTTTCATTATTCTGCTATCTGTTGAAGAAATTCAAAAGCACAAAAGTCATTATTCAGCTACAAGATTTCTAGTGAAGACTTGAGACAAGAAATTGGAATCACTGTGAAGTCTACTTGAATTTGAAGAAGAATCTCAAATTTACATTTGCACTTTAAATAGATTCAACCTCTGAACCGTTCTACTTAAATTCCAAATTTATTTTTGAAGCTCTGGCTTTTAGCTTCGGAAAGTTGTACCTGTAGCCGATTTTGCTGCTCAGTTGTAAAGAGGTGGTTTGATCCTACCTTATAAGTGGATCAGGAATAGTGAAGCGCAAGGAGACGGAAGTTGCTCTAGGCGCGTGGACGTAGGCCGGGTTTTTGGTCGAACCACGTTAAAAATACGGTGTCATTTATTTTCAGCATTTAAAATTTATTTATATGCTTGTGATTGATTAATTTTTTTTTTACATTTGAAGGTTATTTAAATCCGAAAATTTGATAATTTTATTTTTAAGACTGAAAAATTGATTTTCGTAATATTTAATTAATCTCAGAATATTAGCTTTTATTATTTACGAAAATTATTTATAAATTTATTTGGATCTTATAATCTTAAAATACTCCTGTGTAATTAATTTGTTGTATTTATTTAACACTATTGTGATAATCACTTTAGATTAAAATTCAGAATATAAACTTATATTAAGAGCTAAACTTGATAATTTATTCTGTGGGTATTAAAATCTGTAATTCATCTTGATTAAATTAATTTGTGATCTTTACAATTTTATTTGTGATATTAATCTGATTTTTAGATTTAAGTGCTTTAAAAATATATATTTATTGAATTTGTAATTAAAGTCATAAAAAGTTTGCTAAACTCAATTCAACCCCCCCCCCCCCCCCCTCTTGAGTTAATATCTGGGCAACATGAGCCATTAGATCAAGTATTCGAATGGTCAAAACAGTCCTAGCCCTTGATTTGAATAAACTTTCCAAATCCTTCAAACCTTGTTAAAAATAAGACATTTTCCCATTCATTTCCAACCTTTTGAAACCTTTAAGGTCTAAGAGAAAAAAAAAAGAGAAAATAAAATCAGAGAGAAGTTGTCAAACCCAAATAAAACTTCGTCCATTTTTCTCTATAAATTTACCTTGAGAGTTTGAGGGTTTTGAGTTCGTTTTGTTCAAATATCTCTCTGGTCTTTATCTCTTGTCTAACATAGTCACAAGAAATTAGATCTCGTTTCTTTTCATAAAAACAGGTAGATCTGATTTGTAGTGAAATAGCCACTTAGATATTGGTTAGATTTAATTTCTTTAAATAGAAATCATCTTCTCTTGTTGGATTGTGATTTAAATTGATTTGTTTTGAAATTGTATCCAACAAATCTTTGTTTTCTTTTACATAACATAAATAGGGTTTGCATGCGTTCAGATCTGAGTTTTTCACTTTCATAAACTTGTATATAAATCATATTTGAAAGGATTTTAGTTTTAAAGACTCAAGGAAAACAGAGCTGAAAGTTGTATAGAAATCAAGATTAAACCTATTTTCAGTAGTGTGAAATATAGCATTTCATACATAGAAATAATCTTGTAATTCATAGGATTCGTTTGTATAAGTTTGTGTGAGTTCATGCATGTGTTAGTCACTTCACTCAAAACACTGTCACACAACATCACTTCAAAAGTGTTTTGGTATAAAGATCTTGACCAGTTAGAGTCGACATAATTAAGGAGCTAAGGAAGACAAGCTGAAGGACGATAGAATCAATCAGAGCCTTACAAAAAGTTAGGAGTTACCTAAAGGAACTTGTATATCTTCTGAACTTAGACTTAGATTTGTATTTTTGTGTTTAGTTCATTGCTTGCTTGTAACCTAAACTCATTCTAGTGAATTTTTTACATTTTGAGGTGTAAAGACCTCCATGGATGTTTCCCAATTTGGGTGGAGTTTTACCACGTTAAAACTCTTGTGTGTTGTGCATGTTTGCTAATTATCTCATCCCTACTGCTATACTGCTACTTTAACTAAAAATTAGTTTAAGTTTTTAACTTGTTCACTAATATCCGATACAACTCTTTCATAACATTTTCTAAACACGTCTTGTGTTATTTAGTTTATTTTCTAAAAGAGTTTTTCTAAGAAACAACTTCAGAGCCAACTAGTCTGCTTTAACTTGTGTTAAACAACTTAGTTAGGCAATTTTCAATTGGTATTAGGGAAAGGCTTTTGGTTTTTACAAAATCTTTTTAGATCCTGTGTTTTTGAAAAAAAAATTCAAAACAAACATGGATGAGAAATATGAGAGATTAGAGAATCTGTCAAGGCCTCGCATTGTTGATGGGACTAACTTTCCTTACTGTAAAGTAAGGATGATAGACTTCATCCAAGGAACCTTGAGAGATAAAGCCTGAGATGCTATTGAAAATGGATACATTCATCCTGCTAAACCTATAGCAGAAGGTAGTGATGAAAGAGTTAAGAAACTACTCAGTGAGTTCACAAAGGAAGAAAAATTCACCTCTTAAAATAACAATAAAGGAAAGAATTCTATTTTTATGTCAATTAATGAACATTAATTTAAGAGAATATCTTTTTTTTCAACCTCTAAGGAAGCTTGGGACACACTGGTCACTGCACGTGAAGGTGACACACATGTTAAGGATGCCAAGACCCAAATTCTTATACAGTAGTATAACACACTCAACATGAATGAGACTGAGACTTTCAATGATTTTTACATTAGGTTGATTGACACAATTACCAAACTTCATGTTAATAGCATTATATATGATAGGAAAGAGATTTTATCTAAAATTCTAAGATCACTTCCACTAAAATTTGATAATAAAAGATATGCAATTAAGGAGATGGATGTCCCAATTCTCACTCCAGAACTCCTCAGCTGCAAACTCATAACAATAGAAATGGAATTAGAATTTAAGAAAGAACTATCCAATGGTCAAAAGAAATATTCTAGTCCCAATCTTATTTTCCAGTCTAAAGTAACCAAACCTGATTTTTCTATCTATAACATTGAGTTAGATTCTGATGAGGAATCTAACTCAGAAAATTTGGATAATCAAATTCCCTTGATGTCTAAATAGTTGAAGAAAATCCTAAAATTCAGAAACCTTGTTGCTTGAAAATAAGGCAAGCCTTCTTATTCAAAGTTTCCTAATAAGAGGCCTCGTGAGAAAAGGGATGACAAACACCTGACTGAGAACACCAATAGACTTGACAATGATCTTAAGGATGTTTGACGCGACTAAGAATGTATCTCAGAAGTGCGTACTCTCTAGGATCAAGTGCAAGCCTATCCCTCAAGTAATAATTCGATAAGTCGGGTATCGATCCTCAGGGAAATATGACAAACGAGTTGTAATGACTTTGGACAGATGAAAAAACTTTGACTCTAAAGAAAAGGGAAAGGTGATTTGATTGTTGGAATAACTACAACTAGATGAAATTTTGAAAAGTTTTAAGTAATGAACTAAATAATAAATGGAATTCAACAATTCTAAATTACTTGAAATACTGATGATGATTGAATTAAACCTTGAACTATATGATGAGAAAAACAAGATGGGAAAAAACCCTCAACCCTAGAGTATTAATGGTATAAAACTAATCATAACCCATACTTTAGTACTCCCAAGCATTACATATATGAGGTTCAAGCCCTCACCATACATAATCATAGGACGAGTAAATAAGTATTGCGATAGTGACACTTGAATTGCATTCTGAAGCATCCCGGTTACCCTGAAGCAAACGAGATCCAAATATATACAATTTTCGCATTTCTACGCAATGTGGTTATAGTAAATCATTAAATTTAGAGGATTAATTTTATACACATGCAATTACCATATCAGGCTGAGTTCAGGCATCCCGACCTTAAAAATTTAGTCGGACATATGAAAACTTGAAGACAACACGTTTGGAATGAAGGAAAACATTTTTAATACTGAATGAAGATGAAGAGAATAAAAAATACTTACTAACAAAAGAATTACTACAATAATAAAATAAGGAATTGCAAGAAATTTACTTGAATTGCAACTAGAATCAAAACTAGGGTTTATTGTTCTTTTTCTCTAAAATTGATTACAAAGCTTCCCTAACGAATCATAAGCCTCCTCTTAATGTTTTGGAGGAGTTACAATTTATCATCTACGAAATATAAGAGTTTGAACTAAGTAGGATTCTAATTTTTAAAAGTGGATAAGTTCCGATAATCGAGAGCAAAACCGATCCTTTTAAGGGGTTCGGTTCGATTTTGTCTTTGATAGCCTTTATAGAGAATTCTTCGAGCACCAGATCGGTTCTTTATTTCCTCCCTTAGGTTCGGTTTTATCTTGTTAACTCTTCACAGGAAGTTTTCTGGGTGTAGGATCGGTTCGTTATTTCCTCCCTTCGGTTCGGTTCTATCTTGGCAGTCTTTATAGGAACTTTCCCAGGATGGAATCGGTTTGTTTTCTTTCCACTTAGGTTAGGTTCCATCTTATCATCTTTTGCAGAAACATTTCCTTCTTGTACTTCTTTGAAGCTTTTGGTAAGAAACTTGGATTAAAACACTGAACACCTGCGAAATAGATGAAGAACACACGAAACTCGGCGTACTCATTAGAAACTTATCAATAGTAATGATATGATATAAATACACTTGAAATTCACTTTGCGGAGCGATAAAAGCCTATAAATTAAGGGGATAAATGAGAAGAATTTATGCCTAATTAAGCCCCCTAACTTAGAACTTTCATCGTCCTGAGCAATGTAAAAGAATCAAAACATTGTCTAACTCGAAAATGGGATAGAATACCTCTTTCGCGGGTGAGCGATTGTATTTAGCGTATGCAACAAGCCTTTAAACCCCTAGGTTACCCTAGTAGGATGAGTGTTGTCTCGTGAGGGTTTGAAGAGAATATACCCACAAAATTCGACTCAAAGAAAACTCAAAATATGCAAAAATTATATAATTCAAACTTTTCCTAACAATAGTCATCATCAAATCATGTTCAGAAGTCTCAAATCATAGTGCGCATGTGTGAAGCCAGAAATTTAACAGCTAATTTCCACCGATTGACCATTACGTTATTTATCCAAAAATTCGTTTTGATTTCAAAATCTCACAGAATGCTCTCTCAAACGAATCACTTGGAAAGTGATTATTCTCTCGGTATGCATGATTTATAAGAGTAAATGAAGTGGAACAAATTTCACGCACACAAGTAGAAAGATGGAATTTTATGGTAACCGAATCTCATCATTGGGTTACTGATATAAGAAAATGGGAACATTACCTCTAATTCACGTTTTTTTTATCTCTTTTATTATCTTTTTGTGTTTTTGCTTTCCACGCCGTAACCAATTTTGCAATTTTGGACTCGGATAGGACTTTTTCTGGCTAACGGTGTATTGGGTAAAATAAGAATGGTGCGGGAAATCTGGAATTGGAAATTTTTTTATGATGTCCGTTAGTGCGTTTTCGGGCTTTTGCTCATTTTTTTTCTTCTATTTCTATTTTTCACGCTTTTCTTTTCTTGCTATTTTTGTTGAGCATAGCTATTTTTTTTCTTGCCCATTTTTCAGCACTTTTCGGTCTTAATTTCTGGGATTGTCCCCTTTTCACAATTCCTAGCCAATTGGAGTTTTTTGGGTTGTCAAACGAAAAGGAAAAATTTATTCGGCTCAATTTGGGTTACAAAATGGGTGATTTTTCGCTACTTTTTCTAGCCAATATTTTTGGGTGACAAATGAGGGCCTACTTCATTGTTCAAAATACTAATTGCATTACCACGTGTGTTTCGAGATGAATTAAGTTTAGAGATCTATTTTGGCACATTTTTCAAGGCAAAATCACACACATTTTCCATAATCGATCAAAGTGAAAGAATTGAGATCATCGACGACTTATTTGACGCTGAAAATAACTTTTGAGTTAACAATTAACTCGGATTGATTTATAAATTTCATAAAAATGAAAGGCTCGAATCTCACTGGGGTTGTTAATCTCTACATTTATTCGTTAAGTCGCCTACGTTCTCTCCATTTCCATCTTTGGTCAATTTTGACTTTGTGCATTTTGAATTTTACAACTTAAGACTTTAAACCGATTTTTAATGATATTTTTGAAAATTTTGAATTCCAATTTTTATTTATTTTGAACAAAAATATTTTTGGGTTTTTTAAGATTTTATGATTTTTTGAAATTTATGGGCATTTTTGAAAATTTGTGAAGTTTTAGAAATACGCACTTGTGACCCCCCTAAGTTAGACTTTTGAATTGTCCTCAAGAAAAAAAGACTAAAATCTAACTTAAAGCGAATTAAAAGTGCGAGAAAATAAAACAAACAAATGAAACAGAAATGCAGCATTTTTATAGATAAATAACATCTGAGTTACAACGGGTAGGGAAGAACACACAACCAACAATGTTTAAACAACCACCACAAACACACCCAAACAACTAACACAAACAAGGGCTTCATTGAGGCGGCGGATTTGAGGGCCCGGGTGAGCTGGGATCATAGGGATCATAGAAGAAGTTGGGGGGCGGTCCACCGAAGTTTGGCTCGTATAGATGGGCTTGGAGTTGATGCATCATGCTTGTGTTCCACCGGTAGGCCTATTGATCCCTTCGATAGGATGCTTGGTCTCAGTTGTATTGGGTGATGAACCCGTCAAAATGAGATTCCACCGCTGCAAGGCACCTATCAAAATCCGCACCCGGGGGCTCGAAATCTGAATCATCATCCTCGTTGTACTCTTCTTCTTTAGCCCCGCCCATCTCGACGTCCTCAGCCTCGGGCTCTTTAACAGGGATTTCTTCCTCGGCCTCTAAATTAATCGTCTCTCGGGCTTCTCGAATGGCAGCCCTTTGTTGGGTACTCTGAGTACGTGATACCTTCCCAATGGGCTCAGGGAGGAGTGGTAAAGCATAAGGTGGTTGGATACCAGCATCGGCAATGAGGCAAGTAATGAGGCAGTCATAAGGGAGGGGCACCGTACCTTTTTGCTCCCAGGCCGCGTAAAGGATATTAGTGTAAATCGTGCGGGCCAGGTTTAGGGTGAAATTTGGGTCTAAGAGGTCGTACACGAGTCTCACTTGGCGAGGATGCATCGTCGAGTCGTTGGTGGTTTGATGCAAATTGGTGCACACTATATGGAAGGTAATGTGCGCCTTATCGTTTAGGCGGCCCGCGATGAAGGTACATTGTTCCCAAATATCATTGGGTGCGATCCGGTAGATGCATTGTTGTTTGGAAATGGTGGAGGCATTGGTTGGGTAGTCATAGATTTTTGGGTGGGGGATGCCTATGTCAACAAGTTTGCGGGCAAGGATGGCTAAGGAGAATGGGATGGGGCGGCTGTCAACAAAGGCTTGGCACTTGAACTCGCCCGTGCGGACGAGAGAGCCATAGAAGGACCGTACTTCGTCCACCCACACGACATTGTGGGGTTCTTGGAGGTATTGCATCCACCCCTACCGGATAAAAAGGGTAGTGACGGAGTGGGGCAGCTCGGGGCAATTGATGACTCGCTCAATGTGTAGTTGGCAGGATAAGCTAAAGAATCTTTCGCACCATACGCGCTCCATGTGGGAGCGGTATTCTCCATTTCCATTTGGCAGAATCTCGATGGACATATATTTTATGGGAAGACCGGGATTTGCCATGGGTAAAGCTGGGAATTTAGGAGATTAAAGACTAGGGTTGTAGTGAGGGAAAGTAGAGTGGAGGTATGAGTGGAATGGTAGGATAGAGGTGGTTTTTATAGGAGGTGGGGAGGGTTAGGTGGATGGAGTTTTGGAGGGAAAGGGAGTGAATGTTTTGGGGGGAAAAGGGGGAAGAATGGAGGGAAGGGAGAGGATAGGGGGAAGGAATAAACTCCTCGGGAAGAACCAAAATCGCAGAACTCGAACCGATCCGGTTTAGGGGAGATTCGGTTAGGTTCTAGAGATTTTTTATTTTGCCAAAACCGAACCAATCCGATTTGGGGATTCGATTCGGTTCCATCTTTAGCAGAACCCTCTTCTCAGACTACTACACTAGAATACTAATCCCTCAACTTTCTGGACACTCACTTATTCACCCACTTGGATTTCTCGATGCCCTCGCGAAGTGCGTGTTGGAATGCGTGATCTAACCCTAACCTCATGTAACCCACCTACGGACTCAATCTAATCTATCAAAGCACAACTACTATACACAAGAAATCACCCGATACGCGTTGGGGGTACGACGACCTCTCTTTCATGCTCATTCGACCCCGTAAATGGGGTCCGACAACCAAACGCTTTTAACTTCTTCCATACACGCCTCTAGATATGGCTTTAGGCGTTGTCCATTAACCTTGAATGTATTTCTCCCTTTTAAATCGTCTAATTCCATAGCTCCGTGAGGGAATACATTCTTCACAATGAATAGGCCAGACCATCGTGACCGTAACTTGCTCGGAAACAGATGAAGCCGAGAGTTATAAAGAAGCACTTTTTGTCCAAAAAGAAACTCTTTGCGTCGAATAATGTTATCGTGAGCGATTTTCATCCTTTCTTTGGAAATTTTTGCGTTCTCATATGCATCATTGCGTTTCTCTTCTAACTCATTTAGTTGAAGCTTGAGAGATTCACCGGCTTTATCCATGCCATAATTCAACTCCTTAATTGCCCAATACGCCTTGTGCTCTAATTCAACGGGAAGATGGCAAGGTTTTCCATACATAAAGCGGAATGGGGACATGTCGAGTGGATTTTTTTATGCGGTACGATAGGCCCATAGTGAATCGTTCAATCGAAGTGACAAATCTTTCTGAGTGGGATTGAAGATCTTCTCGAGAATGTTCTTGATTTCCCGATTCGCTAATTCGGCCTACCCATTCGTTTGTGGGTGATAAATCATTCCAACTTTATGAACGACACCATACTTTCTTATGAGCTTCACGAATGGCCTGTTGCAAAAGTGTGTGCCGTTATCACTAATTATCACTTTCGAAGCACCGAAGCGGGAAAGTATGTGTTCCTATAGGAACCTAATCACCATTTTGATGACATTTGTCTTGGTAGCTATAAATTCCACCCATTTAGAAATGTAATCTACCGCGACTAGGATGTATAGGAAACCAAAAGATGGGTGGGGGGAAAGGGCCCATGAAGTCAATACCCAAGCAGTTAAAGATCTTAATAATGAGTATCGGGGTTAATGGCATCATGTCTCATCGGGTAATCGTCCCCATCCTTTGACACCTATCGTAAGATTTGCAACAATTATTCACATCTCGGAAAATTATGGGCCAATAGAGGCCGCATTGAAGAATCTTAGAGGCCGTCTTTTTCATCGAAAAGTGGCATCCACAAGCTTCTGAATGACAGAGTTGGATGACTTTTGGGATCTCATCATCCGGTACACATCGTCGGATGATTTGGTCGGCACAATATTTAAAAAGGAAAGGATCATCATAGAAAAACATGCGCGACCAAGTGATGAATCTCTTCTTATCTTGCGGTGTCCAATTGGGAGGGATGGCTCCCATGACAAGATAGTTCACTATATCCGTAAACCAGGGCAAAGAAGAAGTGGCAAAGAGTTGCTCATCCAAAAAATATTCGTTTATGGGTGTGGGATCACTAGGCACATCGGACGAAAGCTGTGATAAGTGGTCGGAAACGACGTTTTCTACTGCTTTTTTATCTTTAATAGAGATATTGAACTCTTGTAAGAGTAGGATCCACCTTATGAGGCGCGGCTTAGTGTCTTTCTTCGCAAGTAGGTGTTTTAATGTCGCGTGGTCGATGAAGCAAGTGATGGGAGAATCGATAAGATAGGAACAAAATTTGTCAAGAGAAAAAACTACCGCTAGCAACCCCTTCTCTGTAGTGGAGTAATTGAGTTGTGGTCCGGTAAGAGTCCGGCTAGCATAGTAGATGACATGAGCCTTATTATCTTTTCTTTGGCCCAAAACAGCCCCTATCGCATAATCTCTAGCATCACACATAAGCTCGAATGGTAACGACCAACCCGGAACTTGCATGATGGGAGCGGACACAAGCATGGTTTTCAATTTTTCAAAATCACTATGGCATGCTTCTGTCCACTCAAATGGGGTGTCCTTCATAAGAAGGTTGCTTAAGGGTCTAGCGATGGCGCTAAAGTCCTTAATGAACCGTCAATAAAACCCCGCGTGGCCCAAGAAGGAGCGCACGTCTTTGAGAGATTTTGGTGGGGGTAGATCGATTATGACATCTATCTTAGCTGTATCAACTTCAATCCCCTTGGATGAAACTATGTGGACAAGAACTATTCCCTCAGTGACTATAAAATGGCATTTCTCGTAATTTAGCACTAAGTTCTTCTCCACACATTAGGCAAGTACTTTTTCTAGCTTTTCCAGACAAAGATCAAAAGAGGTGCCAAAAATGCTAAAATTGTCCATGAACACTTCAAGTCCTCTCTCAATCATGTCGCTAAATAGGCTCAACATGTACCTTTTAAAGGTTGCGGGTGCATTACACAAGCTGAATGGCATACGTTTGTAAGCAAGCATACCAAAAGGGAAAGTGAAGGTCGTTTTCTCCTGGTCAAGTACATCTACCTCAATTTGGTTATATCCAAAATAACCATCGAGGAAGAAATAATAAGGGTGGCCCGCTACTCCCTCAAGCATCTGATCAATAAATGGCAAGGGAAAATGGTCTTTCCTAGTTCCCGCATTGAGTTTCCAGTAATCAATGCAAACGCGCCACCCCATGGTGGTACGTTGGGGAACTAGCTCTCCCATAGCATTATCAATCACTGTCATGCCCGACTTCTTTGGGATAACTTGAATAGGGCTCACCCACTTGCTATCTGAGATTGGGTATATAATCCCTGCATCCAATAACTTAATGATTTCGGTCCTCGCCAGTTATTTTATATTGGGGTTTAGCCTTCTTTGCATTTCTCTTGAGTGCTTGACATACTCCTCGAGGTGGATCTTGTGGGTTCAAATCAAAGAAATTATCCCCTTCAAATCAGCAATACACCAATCGAAAGCACCTTGGTGCTTCCTCAGAATCTTTAACACTTTACCCTCCTGCTCTTCGTCAAGGATAGAGGAGACAACAACAAGAAATGTCTCGTCCTCCCCTAGGTATGCATATTTAATATGGGAGGGTAGTTTCTTCAACTCGAAGGTCAGAAACTTGTCGCTGGAGGGAACCATATGTGCCTCCCTTGGCGGTAACTCCTCGAATCAGGAAACCCAACTTACATCTCTCGCATCCTCGTCCGACACTCTCTCATCAAGTAACTCTCTTAAATCCTTATATTCCCTTTCGAATTCAGTATACGTCCCCTCACTCTCGTGGCTCGACACTAAACAGGACCTAGGTCATCTCCACAATAATTTTCCTCAAAGTACTCCTCTACGATCTCATCGATTAGGCTCACCGCATGAAGATCATCTTCTTCCCCCGTATGTTGGGCTATATGGAAGATGTTAGTCTCTAAGGTCATGTTCCCAATGGTGAGTTGCATCTGCCTATTTCGAGTATTGATAATTTCATTAGCCGTAGATAAGAATGGGCACCCAAGAATGATGGTAACATGATTGCTTGAGGCGAAGGTGGGCACTGTGTCCCAAATGACAAAATCTACCGAAAAGGAGAAAGTGTCAACTTGAACGATCACGTCCTCAACTATACCCTTTGGGATCTTCATGGTTCGATCCGCTAAATGGAGAGTTATCTTTGTGGGCTTAAGGTCACCTAGATCTAGTGTCCTTTAGATGGCTTAAGGGAGGATATTGACACTTGACCCCAAGTCAAGTAAGGCTTTTTCAATTTTATTTTCTCCAATGATGCAGGAAATGGTGGGTGCACCGGGATCTTTGAATTTTGGTGGGAGATCATTAAGTAGAATGGAGCTCACGTTCTGTGCTAGAAATACATTTTTCTTTACCTTCATCGTCCTCTTCACTGTTAACAAGTCTTTGATGACTTTAAGCAGGAATTTGCTTAATGGCCTCGAGGAACGGTAAATTTAGCTTTACTTGATGTAGCACGTCTAGCACTTCATCACAGGGGTTCCCTTTCTGGGAAGGAACCAGACTTTGTGGAATTGGTGCCTCAGTGAATTTTTTCACTACTACCTCGGGCTCACTAGTGTCTTCTTTATCACTCTCTTTCAAGGGAACATCTTTGGCCTATTTCGTGCCAGGCGAAATCTCCTCGTCTTTGGTTGAGTCGTGTGGGGGAGGTGATAAATCAACTACTCTCCCACTACGAAGAGTGGTCACAGATTGACATTGCTCCTGATGTTCTATCGAGGTGGAGCTAACACTAGTTTGACCTTGGGGCGGTCGTTGGCCCTAGGTAGGAAATTTTCCCTTCTCTTAGATACTCAACGATGATTGCATTTTTAAAATATTTCCATTTATGTCGTTGATCATGCTATCATATCTAGCATTGGTTGCATTCTGGGTATTGATAAATTGGTTCATCGTATCCTCGAGATTTCTCCGTGGTGGAGTGATATATGCCCCTTGAGGTGGTGGTGCTTGCACATGTCCTTGCATATGTGGAGCTTGTTGAGAGTGCGATGGTAGAGGAGGGGAAACATGTGAATTAGGATTCATCGCAACATGTTGTTTCCCATAACTAAAACTGGGATGGTTTTTCCATGAAGGGTTGTAAGAATTCCTGTGCGGTGCACCGAAATTACCCTTAAATCCTCCTACACCACTTACTTGCTCTTGAAGCATCACTTTGTAGGCGAATATTTTCGGGCATTCCTCTGTTGAATGACCCGCCTCACAAATCGCACACACCTTCTTGATGGGGTTTGGAATGGATTTAGTTGGTCCTCTTCCACATACCTCAAGTGTTTCTCGCATTCCTTTCTCAAGTAGATCGAGTCTGCTGTCCATCATAACATCCTTTTCCACGTGAAATAGGTCGGACGCCGATGGAGTGGTGGTCTCTTGGCGAGTTTGATTTTTTAGCACTAGGGCCAGATGTATCCCAGGATTGGGTAGTCTCAGCGACATATCTCAAGTGAAGCTCATCATTGTTGGCTTCTAAGCCGACAAAGGGACCATGACACATAGTCTCAACGAGTTATTTGGAATTCATATTCAACCCATTATGGAAGAAGGAAATGATTTGTAGTTTATCAAGTCCATGATGAGGGCACAAAGTGACTAACTCATTAAAATGTTCGTAATATATATCGAATGACTCACTTTCTAGCTGTCGAAATGTTTGATTTTGAGCCTTGATGGAGTTCGTTCGATGTGTAGGAAAGAATTTCTTGAGAAATTTAGATTGTAACTCATTCCATGATTAAATTGAGTTTTGGGTAAAGACCATAGCCAGGTCTTAGCCTTATCCTTTAGCGATAATGGGAAGAGTTTGAGGCGGATTACATCTTGTGTGCACGTTTGATCGCTTAGGGTCTCGCACGCCTCCTCAAATTCCATGATGTGGAAATATGGCTTTTTTAAATCCATTCCATGGTAAGTGGGAAGTATTTGGATCATCCCATTCCTAAAGCGAAATTACCCTGCATTGTACGAGAGTAAAATGCATCTCAGAGTGATAGTGCGCTCAGGATATAAGAGCTCTCTCAAAGAGAGGTACGGGGCCTCTTCCTCATCGGTGGTTGCACTACCGTATTGTGACATGTATCTCTCATTCAAAGACTCAGTGTCCTCCCTGGGTATACTCAGAGCATGCTCTAAAGTGTGTCCTAAGAGGAAAAACGGAGTGTTATTTGCAATTGAGTGTGACGGTGTGGGAGGTGGAACCCAGAATTGTGGAGTGTTAGGAGTGTGAGGGCTATCTGGGTCATACTCAACTATCGAGTTTTCGTGAATGGGGGTTGGAGTATTATGGGGAGTTGGAGTGAGTTCAGAATTTTTCATTAACAGGATTATGAGAGATGATGAGGAATATTTTTGTGCTTTTAAATTTTTTTATGTTATTAGATTTTTTGAAATTTTTGGTCAAAGATTGAGATTGACTCGATCTAATCCTAAGTCTACCTAAATCCCCGGTAACGGCGCCAAAAACTTGACGTGACTAAGAATGTGTCTCAGAAGTTCGTACTCTCTAGGATCAAGTGCAAGCCTGTCGCTCAAATAATAATCCGATAAGTCGGGTATCGATCCTCAGAAAAATAGGACGAACGAGTTATAACGACTTTGGACAGATGAAGGAACCCCAACTCTGACTCTAAAGTAAAGGGAAAGGTGATTTGATTATTGGAATAACTACAACTAGATGCAATTTTGAAAAGTGTTAACTAATGAACTAAAGTATGAATGGAATGAAACTTTTCTAAATTACTTGAAATACTCATGATGATTGAATTAAACCTTGAACTATATGAGGAGGAAAACAGAACGGGAATAAAATCCCTCAACCCCAGAATATTGATGGTATAAAACTAATCGTAAATTTAAGTGATTACTTAGACCCAGACTTTAGTACTCCCAAGCATTACATATATGAGGTTCAAGCTCACACCATACATAATCAGAGGACGAGTAAATCGGTATTGCGATAGTGACACTCGAATTGCATTATGAATCATCTCGGTTACCCTAAAGCAAACGAGATCCAAAGATCTACAATTGTCGCGTTTCTACGCAATACGATCGTAGTAAATCATTAAATTTAGAGGATTAATTTTATACGCATGCAACTACCACGTCAGGTTAAGTTCATGCATTCTGACCTTAGAAATCTAGTCGGACATACGAAAACTTGATGACAACACGTTTGGAATGAAGGAAAACAAATTTAATACTAAATGAAGATGAGTAGAATAAAAAAATACTTACTAACAAAAGAATTACTACAATAATAAAAGAAGGAATTTCAAGAAATTTACTTGAATTGCAACTGGAATCAAAGCTAGAGTTTATTGTTCTTTTTCTCTAAAATTGATTACAAAGCTTCCCTAATGAATAAGAAGCCTCCTCTTAATGTTTTGGAGGAGTTACAGTTTATCATCTACGAAATATAAGAGTTTGAACCAAGTAGGATTCTAATTTTTACAAGTGGATAAGTTCGAATAATCGAGAACATAACCGATCCTATTAAGGGGCCTTTACAGAGAATTCTTCGAGAACCAAATCAGTTCTTTATTTCCTCCCTTCAATTCGGTTCTATCTTGTTAACTCTTCACAGGAAGTTTTCTAGGTGTAGGATCGGTTCGGTTCGATTCGGTTCTGTCTTGACAGTCTTTACAGGAACTTTCCTAGGATGGAATCGGTTCTTTTTCTTTCCACTTAGGTTCGGTTCCATCTTGTCAGCTTTTGCAGAAACCTTTCCTTCTTGTACTTTTTTGAAGCTTTTGGTACAAAACTCGGATTAAAACACTGAACCCCTGCGAAATAGATAAAGAACACACGAAACTCGCCGTACTCATTAGAAACTTATCAATAGTAATGATATGATATAAATCCACTAGAATTGCACTTTGCGGAGCGATAAAAGCCTATAAATTAAGGGGATAAATGGGAAGAATTTATGCCTAATCAATGTTGAAAGCTTTATATGTAGAAAATTAAGTCACGTGCCCAACAAGTGTAGAGTTAATCTGAATATGAACAATAAAAACAATAGGGACAATATTTGCAAAACCTAGGATGACTCGAGTGACTCAAATAATGATGATTCTGAATCATATAATGTATTTGACCCTTGCATGTCATTCTTTCCTAATATTGTTTATACAGATGATAAGCCCACCATTAATATTGAACCTGATAATAGAATGTCTAATCCTATTATGTTCCATGATGTTCTGCATATTAGTTTGTCTGCTTTGTGCCTTGAGAATGCTAATCATATAGAATATGTTAGTACTTCAAACTCCATGTGTGTGATTTAAAGGGAACATATTATTGACGAATTGAACGTGTGTGTGAGTCCTAAAAATGAAGCGTTAGGTGACAATCCACACACTACACTTAGTGAATCTGATAATGATCACCTCCCAAAAATTCACACATTTATACCAAAACTCTTAGGAAGAGCACTAATCTAGAAAAAAAACTTTCAAGGACCTTACTGAGAAAATAGAAGCCCTAAGTCTTATGGTAAAACAATGTGCTGAGGACTACACCACTCAATGTCTGGATCATGAAAATAAAACTAGGTATTTTCTTGATCAAATCAAAGAACCTGCAGAGTCAAATGAGATTTTTGAAAAGAAATACAAAGATTCTTTGTTGGAATTGGAACAATATAAATAGAAAGTTCAATAATCTTAAAAAAAAATTATAAATTTGAAAATAATGCTAACTGTTTTGAAGACTGTGTAGCTTCAAGTAAAACCAATTCTGATGATAAAACTGGCATATGATTTGAAAAAGAAACAAGGCACCTAACAAATATTTTCCAAATGTGAAATTTGTTCCTGGAGGTATTAGACCTAATGACCTATGTCCAGATTTTCAATCCTTAAATATAGACTTTGACGGTAAACAGAAAAAGCAGACATTGTTATGGGAAATACTTCCAAGTATAATGTTGAGCCAAAGAACAAGTATATTTGTCCCCCTATAAGGCAAGGAGACACTGTGTTTCAACCTATTAGACATAAGGCCAAAGTCCAACAAATGAACAAACTAATTTTTAAAGATTTTCAAAACCTTAAAAAACCATATAGTCGTCTTTACTATTCTTACTGCGACGTTTATGGACACAGCATTGAAGAATGTTTTCAAAAATGTCTATATAAACCCGTTTTTAATTCACCTGTCTATAAAAACTTTAACTACTCTAGACAGAACAGAAATAACTACGTCCTTCCTAGGTAACCTGATAAGAACTCTAACTACTGTAATAGGAAGAAACGATCTAATACTAAAAGAAATTCCAAGAGGAAGAGTCCAAGATACATGACTATACCAAATGCTCAAAGATTTGACAAAATTCAAGAAAAGGCGCACAAAACTTTTGAAGAAAGATCTAATGCTTGCAAATTTTACAAAATTCAATCAAACTCACGCAACTATATTAAAACAAGAGAGATTTGGGTTAGGAAAGATGATCTAATACCCCCAAATGAAGTGTAACAGTGTGATTAGCGCTTTAAAAGTTGAACACACTTCTTCTAGATGGTATTTAGACTTGGGTTGTTCCAAATATATGATCGGGGATGATACTAAACTAACCAACAAAACTTCTTAGGAGGGAAAGTTTTGTTTAGAGATGGAGTGTCAACCCAGATCATAAGAAAAGGGACACTCCAAGAAAATGGACTACCTATTCTCGAAGACGTACGCTTAGTAAAAGGTCTTAAAGCTAACTTGCTAAGTATATCGCAATTTTGTGACTCCAACCACACAGCCACCTTCTCAAAAACAAACTGTAAATTTTAAATGATAATGGAGACTGTATTATTATAGTCCTCGGAACTTCTAATAACTGTTACATACTAAATCCAGGGATTAAGATCTATAATATAGCCATGATGGAAGATAATGAAATCTGGCACAATAGGTCGGGTCACATATATTACGACAACCTTGGAAAATTAAGCTCCCAAGAAATAGTTAAAGGTCTGCCCAAAATAAAATCAATTTCAAACATTATTTGTGGGCCCTGCCAAGAAGGAAAGATAGTTAAAGTTGCTCACAATAAAGTTAAGGAAATCTTAACAACAATACCTCTAGAGCTCATCCATATGGATCATATGGGTCCCTCTAGAACTGTAAGCCTTTGTGATAACAGTTATATTCTAGTCATGGTGGATGATTTCACTCATTTTACTTGGGTTGCTTTTTTAAAACAAAAATCTGACACTTTTCGTGAATTTTTGAAAATCCTTTACGTATTTAAAATGAAAAGGATACCCAAGTAAATCGAATTCGTAGCGATAGAGGGAGTGAGTTTAAAGATTTTGGTGTAACAGAATATTGTGACTACAATGGTTACAAACATGAATTCAGTGATCTTAAAACACCACAACAAAATGGTATAGTCGAGCACAAGAATATCACAATCCAAGAGATGGCTAGGGTAATAATACATGCAAAAAACTTGCCAAAATACTTTTGGGTTGAGGAAGTTCAGATAGCATGTCACATAATCAATAGGGTTTATCTTAGGAAAATACCAAACAGACACCATATGAACTTTGGATGGCAAAAGGCCCAACTTAAAATATTTTTGAACATTTGGGAGTTTATGCTATATTTGCTAAGATAGAGAACACCTGTCTAAATATGAAACCCATGGAGACAAATCTATCTTTTTGGGTTACTCCCTTAACAGAAGGGATTATCGTGTCTATAATTTGCGTACCAAAAGTCTAATGAAATATATAAATGTGATTGTTAGTGACACAAATG
This sequence comes from Sambucus nigra, assembly GCA_949130495.1. Classification (NCBI taxonomy): domain Eukaryota; kingdom Viridiplantae; phylum Streptophyta; class Magnoliopsida; order Dipsacales; family Adoxaceae; genus Sambucus; species Sambucus nigra. The sequence continues at coordinate 190,290,751 of OX422215.1, read as the reverse complement.
TTGAGAGTAATAAACAAGAGCCAACTATAGTGGATGAGTCTGAAACTATCTTAAATTATGACTCTACAGAAATAGTTGATTCTTTACGAACTGAGACCCTAGAAGTACCTATATGGGTTTTTAAAGATCATCCCTTAGATAAAATACTTGGTAACCCTAATGAGCATGTTCGTACAAGATCCCAATTACTAAATATTGCTCATTTTGCATGCTTTGTGTCTCTAATAGAACCAAAGAATGTGAATGAAGCACTTAATGACTCATTCTGGATAGGTTTTATGCAAGAAGAGCTCATATAATTTAAGAGTCATGACGTATGATTTCTTGTACCTAGGCCAGAAAATAAAAAGGTTATTGGCACTCAATGGATTTTTAAAAATAAATCAGACGAATTTGGGATGATAGTTATAAATAAAGCCAGATTAGTAGCTCAAGGTTACTCTCATATTGAAGGGATAGACTTCGAGAAAACAATTTCTCCCGTAACACGCCTCGAGTCCGTTCAATTACTCTTAGCAATAATATGTCATTTAAATTTCAAACTTTTTCAAATGTATGTGAAATTCCCTTTTCTTAGTGGTATTTTGACTGAGGAAACCTATGTTGAATAACCGAAAGGCTTTATTGATCCTCATAACCCGAACCACGTCTATAGATTGAAAAAGGCATTATATAGTTTAAAGAAAGCCCCCAGGGCCTGGTACGAATGCATGTCGACCTTTCTTATCAATAAAGGTTTCGACGAGGTGGAAATAACTAGACATTATTCGTGAAATTTTTTAACAAACATGTCTTAATAGCCCATATTTACGTTAATGACATTATTTTTGGGTCAACATCTCCTACTAAGTTCAATAACTTTTCAAATATTATGCACGAGGAGTTCCAAATGTCATTAATGGGGGAGCTACAATTTTTTTTAGGTCTCAAAGTCAAACAAAAGTCTAATGGATTATTCATATCGTTATCCAAATATGCTTTAGAGTTAGTAAAGAAATTTGGATTAGAAAATGCCAAAGACGCTAGGACACCCATGAGTACTTCAATAAAATTATCCAAAGATGAACATGGGACTCCGATTGATCCTACCCTCTATATAAGTATGATAGGTATCCTGTTATACCTCATTGTCTCACGTCCAGATATCATGCATGTTGTTGTGCATGTGCTCACTATCAAAGCTCTCCTAAAGAGAGTCACCTATTATGTGTCAAAATGATTATCAAATACGTTAAAGGCACTATAAATCTAGGAATATGGTATTCAAATGGCACATCTAGCACTATTGTAGGATACACAAACACTGATTGGGTTGGTTGTACCAATGACAGCAAAAGCACCTCAGGCGCATGTTATTACAAAAGTAATAACTTGGTAGGATGGAATAGTAAAAATCAAAAGTGCATTTTGCTTTCCACAGTCGAATCAGAATATATAGCCGTTGGTAGTTGATGTTCTCAATTAATGTGGATAAAGCAGATGTTAAGCAAATATGGAATTAGCGAAGATAAATTACATCTCTATTGTGATAACCAAAGTGTGATTAATATTTTCAAAAATCATGTTCAACACTCGCTTACCAAACACATAAAAAAAGGCATCACTTTATTCGCGAATTAGTAAAATCTAAGAAATTGGAAATTAACTATATGCCCACAGAACTTCAATTAGCAAATTTGTTCACTAAGACTTTAGATAATTTAAGATTTGAGTCTCTAAGGAAATCTATTGGCATGATACATCTTGATTATTTTCTATCCTTAATGAATATATGCTTAGTTGTGATTTTTCAACCTTTGTCCATTTGAGACAAAATGGGGGAGAAATGTTTGAGTACATCTTGGACAATTATTATACAATTCAACTAAAATAAAATGCTTGATCTTAGCTATTTTATTTTCAGTAATCAGTACCACTGTCTTCATTAGATATATTTAGGGTATTGGTCTGTATTTAGTTAAGTTATGTCGTTTTTCATTTCTAGGATATGGGGTAGATAGAACTTTTGTATATGATTAAGGTTTTCTTATCTTTTTTGTATCCCTATGAGTCCTAGATGACTCAAAGGAGATTTTGTTTCATATTTCCAAAGGGGGGTATTGAAGAACTTTATATATATGACTTGCTTGAGTCTAATATATAGGAGTTTATCTAGTTTGGAAATAGAGATAAAATTTGTGTCATCCTTATTTTTACCTCAAGCCTCATTGCGTCATCAAATATTCATAATTGTCTACATCAACAAGTAGATGGTTCTATAGGTATAAATCCAACACACAAACACCCTAGGATTGCATTTCTTTTGCATATTTCTTATATGAGGTGTGTGTGAGTTATAATTGGTTTTAAATGATTTTATATCTTTTTTAATAATTTTTAGAAATTATTTAAACATTTAAAAACCTTTTTATAAAATTAAAATTAAGGTTTAAAAAATATTTTGGGCTGAATTGGTATATTCAAAAGTTCCTAAACCTCTTGAGACTTTTGGGGTATCAATTGGGATTTTTTAAAACTCTAAAACTCGCTTGAGAAGAGTTATCTTAGTCGTACACGTGCTGCAGTTCTATTGACTGGATTTGTGTTTTCATACACTCACATACTTGAGATACATTTTGAAACATTCAATCAACCTAATCTAAGGTCTGCATGTGTTCTCATTCAATCCCTGTGATATCCTTTTGAACCAATCAGAGTTGTTTTAAAGACAGTCCATCTTAAGACATTAGATCAAGTATTCGAACGGTCAAAATAATTGTAGCCCTTCATTTAAATAAACTTTCCAGATCCTTCCAGTCATGTTATAAATAGGACCTTCGTCCATTCATTTCCAACCTTTTGAAACCTTTAAGGTCTGAGAGAAAAAAAAAAGAGAAAATAAAAATCAAAGAGAAAATCTCAAACCTAAATAAAACTCCATCCATTTTTCTCTAGAAATTTACCTTAAGAGTTTGAGGGTTTTCAGTTCGTTTTGTTCAAATACCTCTCTGGTCTTTATCTCTTGCCTAACCCAGTCACTAGAAAATAGATCTTATTTCTCTTCATTTATATTGGTAGATCTGATTTGCAGTGATATAGTCACTTAGATCTTAGTTAGATTTGATTTCTTTAAATAGAAATCATCTTCTCTTGTTTGATTGTGATTTAAATTGATTTTTCTTGAAATTTTATACAATAAATCTCTGTTTTCTTTTATAAAAATGAAATAGGGTTTGCATGCATTCAGATCTGAGTTTTTCACTTTGAAAAACTTGTATATAAATATTATTTGAAAGGTTTTTAGTTTTACAGACTCAAGGAAAACAGATCTGAAAGTTCTGTAGAAATAAAGATTAAACCTATTTTCAGTAGTGTGAAATACAACATTTCATACTTAGAAATAATCTTCTAATTTATAGAATTCGTTTGTATAAGTGTGTGAGTTCATGCATGTGTTAGACACTTCATTCACAAACACTATCACACAACATCACTTTAAAAGTGTGTTGAAATAAAGATCTTGACCAGTTAGAGTCGACATAAAGAAGGAGCTAAGGAAGACAAGTTGAAGGACGACGGAACCAATCAGAGCCTTACAAGAAGTTAAGAGTTACCTAAAGGAAATGGTATATTTTATGAACTTAAATTGAGGTATGTATTTGTGTTTTTAGTTCATTACTTTCTTGTAACCTAAACTCATTCTAGTGGATTTTTTCATTTTGAGGTGTAGAGACCTCCGTGGATATTTTCCCTTTTGGGTAGGGTTTTACCACCTTAAAACTCTTGTGTAATGTGCATGTTTGCTATATATCTCATCCATACTGCTATTCTGCTACTTTAACTAAAAATTAGTTTTGGTTTTCAACTTGTTCACTAATATCTGATACAACTCGTTCATAACATTTTCTAAAATTATCTTGTGTTATTTAGTTTATTTTCTAAAAGATTTTTTCCAAGAAATAATTTTGGATCCTACTAAACTGCTTTAACTTGTGTTAAACAACTGAGTTAGGCAATTTTCAGCAGTTTTCGCTTTACCTTGCTCTTGATTTTCATCGGGGATAGAGCTTACATAGTTTTGACCATTGGGAAGTCATTGGCCTTGGGTGGAAAATTTTCCCTTATCTTGGACACTCAAAGAGGATTGCAACTATGATAGCGATGCCTTTAGATCGGTAAAATTTTAAGAATTTTGGACATTGATTACTAACTGAGTTTACATAAATTGGGTAAGAATTTCCTCGAGACTCTTCTGTTGTGGGATCACATAAGGCGTGGGAGGATGCGTTTTCATTTGTGGTGATTGTTAGAAGCGTGGGAGTGGTGGCAATTTTTGAGCATTGTGTTGATTCAAACTCAACGACGTATTTGGTTACCCATAATTTAAATCGGGATGGTTCCACCATGGGGGATTATAAGAGTTCCCATAAGGGGCGTTAAATTTCCCTTTATAAGCTCCCACCGCTTCAACTTGCCCTTGAAGCATAATTTTCTTGGCAGGATTAGTTAGGAATTCCTTCGATAAATGTCCCTCTCATAAATATCGCACATCTCCTCCTTTAAAGCTCGAGATGGGTCGAAAATTGATTAATTTAAAGCTTTAAATAGGCTTCCTTATCCAATTATTAGAGTCTGGATGAGGAATGAACTATTGACGTAAATATAATCTTATATTGGATGTTCGGATCTGATGTGTCCCAAGATTGATTAGTCACGGTGACATACTTAAAATGGTCCTCTTCATCGTCCGCATCTAACCCAAAGAACTCTCCCGAAAACATTATTTCTATGAGTTTCTTTGAGCTTATTATAAGCCCATAATGGAACTAGGATATGAGTCTCCACTTCTCAAAACCATGATTGGGAAACATGTTAACCAACTTGTTGAACAGCTCCCAACACCTATCGATGGAATCATTATCGTTGTGCTTAAATGTTTGAATTTGAGTCCTAATAGAGTAGGTCCTGTGGGAGGAAAAGAACTTTTGGAGAAATTTATCTTGCATATCTCTCCATGTACTGATGGAGTTCAATGCTAAAGACCAAAGTCAAGTCTTGGCCTTATCCATAAGCGAGAAGGGGAAAAGCTTAAGACGTACGACGTCTTGGGCGGAAACTTGATTGCTAAACGTTTCTCATTCCTACTCAAACTCATGGATGTGGATATATGGCTTCTCCGACTCCAGGGCATGAAAAGTAGGGAGAATTTGGATCATTCCATTCCTAAAGTGAAATTGTCCTACATTATACAAGAATATAATACATACCAAAACGACGGTTCACTTCGAGTATAAGAAGTCTCTATAGGGAGGTATGGCATCTCACCCTCTCCCGTTTCGAAAATAGCATTACCTGACATCTCACTCACCCTCACCAAAGTTTCTAGACGTTCTACTCATGGTATGGCTACTCGATGTAGGAGGTGGTACCCAGAAATTTTGAGTGTTGTTACTAGAGGATGGGAGATTTAATATTGGCTCGGTAGTTGGATCGGGCTTTCCAATTTTCATTTATGGACTTAGGTGAAATTATTTTTATCTTTATTTTTCTTTTTATGATTTTTTGAATATTTGAACTTCTTTAATGTATGTATTTTTAGGCTTTATGAATTTATTTTGGCTTTTTAGGGATTAAAGTAAAATTAAGATTAATCCAACCGAACCTGCTATCTACATACTTCCCCGGCAACATTGTCAAAAACTTGACGTGAAATTAAAGTGTGTGCTACGTTTGTACCTACGGCTCAAGTGCAAGTCGGTCGCTCAAGTTATAAACCCGGTAAGACGGGGTCGAATCCTCAGGGAACAGGTCACTAATGACAAAAGTTGGGTTGCATTCTTAAATCTAAGGTTCGACTCGTAAAAGAAAAGAAAAGGCGATGATTCTTACTTGAAGAGATTTCTAATTACCTAGGTAAATTAAGCTTTGAAATTGAAAATTTAAACTACTTAAAATAAATGCTGAAATTTTTGGTTTTAAAATAATTTTGAAAAAAGGGGTTGGGACCCAATCGCCCAAACTGTAGAGTTCATACAATAATTATAAAATTCTATAAATTAATTAATTAATTAAAAGAAAAGCACAAATCAATTCGATGCACCAAATATGTTTGGTCGTTAACCTGCGTGATAATTGTTCAACAAATTAATAAGCGTGAATGATATATTCACTAATAGATATAATGCATCCTCAAACACTCGTGTTACTTTTAACAAACTGAGTTGAGAGGCCTACAATATTAGTCCCGATCAGTATATCAAACTCGAGAATTAAATTATTTAATTATGGCGAATTTTAAATTTAAAGTCGAAAAACTCTATGTTGGGTTCATATTCCCCAAACCACAAATAATTTAGCCAGACATGGAATTTAATTTTATGCAAATCATATTGATTATGCAAGCATTAATATTGAAATATCAAGAAGACGAGATTAAGAATTTGATACCAATTGGGAAGAAATTAAGTTGCAAGAAATAAGAACATCACACCAAAAAAGAATTTTGAAAATTTGTAAGAACTTGAATTTAATTGGTGTGCAATGATGAATTCTTAAATCTTCAATGACTATAGGTCAAATCCTTGCTTAATAATGTGTAAAGTATCTAAGATAAGACTCATATATGAACTATATAAGTGCCAAAATTCGGCCAAAGTGCCAAATATGGACCCTAACAACTCTAGCTACAAAATAGGATTGCTTAGAAAATCCCCGAGAAGACCGAACCACGGAGCCAAACCGAACTGATTTCTGGGATTGGTTTTTGCACATGTAACTGGTGTTTTTCCACTATTTGCAGTTTTCACCTCTTGACTTTTCTCCAACTTCAAATTATCATAACTTCATCACTGTAACTCGGATCGAGGTGTCGTTTATTCAGGTGTTCTCATGAGCTCGATATATTCTACTTCCATGTTGGATCCTTCTCTGAATTTTGGGTGAAAAATTACCGTTTTACCCAAAACACTTGCCATAAAGGTTAGTTTGAATAAATATGAGATAAGTTCGGGATTAATGTGATGTTCGAGACCATAAAAATACCGAAATTAGAGAGATAAATAGGGAATATTCGTGCCGAATCAAATACTAATTGGGAGAGGGGCTACAGCATAAACCCCACTGTATCCATCCTTAATTGATAGACTTCCAAAATTATGTAGATTCTCCAAAGAGGAATCTCTATATTATTATAAAATGCTTTATAAGCCATTATGAGTATTAAACAACGAGCATATCCACGTGTCATCTATTATAAACCGGACCCTCTATTTCTTGTATCTCTCTCTAAAAATTTGTATCTCCTTTTAATTTTAGATTTATTTTTAGCTCCCCTTTTTGCTCATCTCTTTTGTACCCCCTTAACCTTTCGACCTTCTATTTTCTTATACCATACACACACCCAACTATAAATTCAACTATACACACCCAACTATAAAGCCTGATGTATCTTTTCTTCTGATTGGTCCACGTTACTCTCTTTTAATGTTAGAAGTTGACCTTCCTCTTGATTCAATTCGTGGGGAAAACCATTAAACTCCTCTATTTGGGCGTCCAACGCATCCTCATACGACTCCGAACGTGAACCCGAATTTGAGCACAATGCATATTCAATAAACAAAACCTATTTAAATGACGACATGACGAAACACGACGGTCTCACATTGTGAATAATCCCTTGAGAATGTGTCAGGTTAACAATCTCAACTATATGTACAAATATATGCAAACATTCAATAGAATTAAATTCTCTTTCAGGGTTATCCAAACATTGTCTCAAGCTAATATCATTGAATTATACAGAATTAACCTGGGGTTTAAGGTGATCAAACCTTGAATCATGTGATAACCTGATACTGTTTGAATGAGAAAAATCACGATTTTCGATCTAAAGTTAAGGAAGAATTTAACCCCCTAGAACAACCAGACCTCTATTGATCAGTTATCCAATAATGGTAGCTTGAAGTCCAAAAAAATAACATAAATGCCTGACGAAAAAGATGGACCCCTACTAGAGATCAAGGCGTCGATTGAGGCTTTACCGATGCCGAAAATAACTGAAGAGGACTTAATGGACTATGAAATTGAGACGGAAATATTTTTATTGTTTTAATCTTTTATAAGGATAAATCTGTAATATCTCATAAATTAAATTGGGCCTTTCAGTAAATTACGCAAAAATAAACTTCCAAATTTCCTTACGGTGTAAAATTGAAACTCTTGAATAATAATACAAATTTTATTCAAGTGTTCAACTCAACGAATAATCATAAAGATGTCAACTTAGGTTGTAACCCCCAAAGAAGTTAATGTCTAAATTATTCCTCTAAATTAGCATGGGATCCAAAATAGCAAAAATTTTCTGTTTTTAAACTTTTACTGAGTTTTGAACCCCTTATATATTGTTGACATTATGATACTTATCCGAATATGAAATATGGCACCTAATGGTGGATGGTATTAGGATTGGATACTGAGCAAGTTATTAAAAAATTAGATAGAATCCTAAAATTGGAATATGTTCGAGCATATAGAGTACAATATATATATATATATATATATATATATATATATATATAATGATAAATAGATGAGGTATTACATATTTGCATAAAAGAAAAAATTTATTTTCTCACTTTTGTTTATATAATTTTGTAAAAGTCTACTAATTCATGATATCATGCTATTGAAATTACAACAGTATTTAATATTTTCACAATATGTTTATTTGCTTAGTCATATTTCAGTTTTAATAATTATAGAGTGAGTGTCCAAAATCAATCCCACGAAAAGTCCCACATGACTAAGTTTTCAACATAACTGAAGGATATTTTTGCTTCGTGACTTTTTCAATGCCAAAGCAACTAATGGATCCATGTTGTGGTAGTGTAGGTGTTTGCTTATGTGTGGATCAATTTGGGGGCCATATCAAACCATATATGTATAAATGTTTACATTTGTATTTTTTTACATCTATGAAATTTTATGAAAGTATTGTTATTTTTTTCTTTATCATGTCTTCTTTTATTCAACAATAGAATTATAATATTGAATTATATTTTTTATGTTTTGGCTATATTTAATAGTAACACACATGTGGTGAAAGTGTCTATATAAACAAATCATTTTGAAATTGTTATAATTTAATAATATGTCACCTTGAGTCTATAATGATAATAGTTTTTCAAAAAACACATATATTTTTAATCACATACACATAGTCGCCTAACCACGCATCGCGCGGGTTTACAACTAGTACTAATTATTGTGGTGGTTGGTACAAATTTTCAAATGGGTAATTTTGAACTTATTATTCAAGTTGGTGGGCCCCCAAAGGAGGAGTCTATGTGATATGGGATAATCTAAAATTATTCGCTAGTATACACTCAGACACGGCTTTTAATATCCTCCGAAAGGAATCACTGTCATTAGGAGTGGGATCAAAAGTCATTGACTATTCAGTATGTTAGATATGGAATTCTAAACTGCTCGAATAATATAATTTTGTTTAATGAAAAGAAATTTTATTAAAAATTAGGAGAAAAAGCCTCTTTTATAGCTCTTACAAGCGCTAATGAAAAAAAATGAGATAATATCATGAAAGTTGAAATCCTAGCTAGTTTAAGGTGTGGTTATTTAAGTTCCCATTGATAAATCTCACTTCATAAAGGAACTAGAATGTCCGATTGATTATTTTAAATAGGCAGTTGATGTATGCCACTTAATATAAAATCAAATATTTTCTCGTGTTTAATTGGAAATTAATTTTTCAATTTTTTTCTCACTGTTTTAGTCTTAATTTTAAGGACTGAAAATGTAATTGGATATGGTAATGATTTTTCTTTTAAAAGTGAATGCATGATTTCTTGTCTAATCTACGATAACTTAGTATGTAGATTCGAGAACCACAAATCAGGATTGTAACTTGTTATAAAGGATTTAGGTAATCGGACAATTACATTAAAGAGGGATGTTACTAGTTATAGGAATTAAGAATAAGGCAATAGTATAAGCAGTAAGGATATCTCTTAGATAATGGTGAGGATATAAAATTAATGCGGGTAAATTATTTGAAGTACCTGGTTTCATGAATTAATAATGGGTCTCTAAATTGGTTTTGAACAGATATTCGATTGATTTTACGAAAATTATATTATTAAAATTGGATATTTTTATCTATTTCAGTACATTAGGAAACAATTTATACATTATAAGTTTTATCTCACCAATACTGCTAAATACTGAAATAAATAATATTGATGGGCAATCATTAAAGATAAATAAATAGAGCTTTAGACTCTTTTGGATATGATAAGGTCCGTAATAGTTAAAGACAACAAGATTCTTATTGGGATTTCTATGTAAGATATGGGCATATACATTCTAATTTAGTTTCTTCTTAATCGGTATCTTCAACTCCCATTGAACATTAGAGTGGGCACAAGCTCATTCTAGTGCATGTTTGGATTTGAGGGTGTCTGGAACTTGTACTATGGAAGGACTCAAGGAAGTTAAAAGTAAGGAAAGAGATATGTCTCTTAGTTGCGTATCCCAAAGATTATAAAGGTAGTTTATATCATATTTCTGAATATAAGAAGTTCATTCTTGTAAGAGAATTATGCAATAAACTACAGGCATAGTGTAAGTTGGGCTTACAAGGTATAATGGAACATCATATTACCAATGATGTTAGACCACCCGCATAGGATGAAATACGACCTAATACCGATAACACACTACCTTGTCATAGTGAGAGAATTATCGATGATTACGATATATGTGTCACGTATGTTGGATTAGAAGTGGTGACACATCATAGGGGGAACATCAAGAGTCATCTCGAATGGTTAGTGTTTTGGATAATCATTTCAATATGATCCTAGACAAATATGAACAGACTCTAAGGAACTGTAATGAGGCATTCCAAGACAAGGACTTTTATTTTGACTTATGACTATGGATACCAAAAGAGATTCGATGTGTTCAAATTAAGTTTTGGGGCTTGTAGACTTGTTAATAGAGTAAAATCCATCGGGCACAAGTGTAACTATAAGAAGTTAAAAAAATATGTATAGAAAGGTGAAAACCTTTAAATCAAGCCTTGCGAAAAGGTTTACTCAGAAAGAAAGGGATAGACTATGAGTAAACCTTCTCACGATGGCCATGCTAAATCTGTCAGAATTCTTTTAACGTTAAAATTATGTTCTTGAATGATCATCTTGACAAGAACATAGTAAGAATTTGGGGAAAGAAAAGTTATGTAAGCTTGTGACATCTATTTATGGATTTAAGCTAACACTAAGGTCTTGGGTCATTTGGTTTGATCGAGTAATAAAATTTTGATTTTGATTAAAGTCCAATAAGTACTTATTTATATAAGAAGTATAGCAGAAATGTAGTAGTATTTCTTAGTACAATTTATGGATAATACTTACCTAATCGACAACGAGGTGAGAGTGTTATTTCACATAGGAGTGTAATTTTTAGGATATTTAATATAAAGTACATACGACAAGCCAGCCACTTCTTTATTATCAAGATTACGTTAAATCGGTAGTAAAGGATGTTGAGTTTAACGCAAGTTGATTATATCAGTCTTGTATATATAAGATTAGCATAAGGATTCCATGACAATATTTATTTTCAAGTTTGGGATCATTTTGTCTGGGAATCAATGTCTAAGGACACTTAATTAGATGGAAGGAATGAGGGATTTATCTAAATCTTCGATGGTGGGAAGCTTTAGCGATGCTATATTGTGTACTAGACCAAAGTATGATGTGTTTTGGCATAGTCAATAGATTTCAGTATAATAGCCTTATACCTTTGAGGTGCAAAGACTATAAGTTGAGCTATACCTCGGAACATGTGTTTACCAATAAAAAGTTGAGCTATAAGTTGGATGAGTGTGAAGTAATCTTAGATTGATGACTCCACCAGGGAGGCCTAAGTTTTTTGCCCCTTCGAAAGACCCTAAAAAGGAAATAGTGTCATGTTACTCCTAAGTAACTTTGGGAAGGTTCCTTAAAGTGTAATTATCTATTACACCTTTTAGTGAACATAGCGGTACTATTGAAAGTTCAAGAGAACCCGTATCACATAAAGGAGTTGAGCATATTGAGTGTAGATTTCACCGAGTTTAAGAGATTGACCAGGATGGGTTTTAAGTTTATCACAAGGTTGTATCAGATAACACCCGATTAATCCTTCAATCAATAGGTAGTAAACTATCGTGTAGATGGGTTGGGAGTTAGATACATGGCTTTAAGTCTAAGTGGGAGATTGTTGGGGTTTAATTCTTATAACTATGTATGACGGTTACTTTTATATAAAAGTGTGCCAATTTATTTTTAAATAAGAATTGTGGTTACAATAATAACTTATATTTAGTTTAAATATATTAAAGACATGTTCGGTCAATAGAACTTAGTAGAAATTCTAGTGATGCGACATCGGGTTTATCATAAGGAGATTGGAATTTCGATTCTAGCACTATTAAAACGTTCACAGCCTAGATAGGGAGTTGACACCCTATTGGAATGCTTGTGATGCAATTCTAGTAATTCATCTCAAACTACAGGCACCTGTTTAATGGTTCGAGAAATTATTCGATAGTTTGACAGAGGATTTTGATCAGTACATTCCAGGAATGTATTGAATAAGTCCATCAGTGAGATTTGAGTCTAAGGATTATCTTTATTAGACTCGGGCAATCACACAGAATTTTACAAAGGTTTCATAGATTCTTAAACCCGAGAATTATAAGGATTAGAATGGTTGCATTAATGTCACTTTGATTTATATAGGTGCGATCCGATATATATCGGGTCAAATGATCTCCGTAATCAGGTAACATTTGTCTGAGTAGGTTTGATATCATAATTCGAAGGAATCCAAGTCCATGGAATATCGTGGATTGTGATACCCCCTTAATAGACTTATATGTTTTGTTTGCACCAAGTAAAACCCGTCTAGTGGATCATTTTATAATCCTAGTGGAATAGAAAATAAGTTAAGTCTGAGAATCAAGGCAGACCCATCATTAAATGTATCCAGGCTTAATAGATAGGTAGCCAAATGTTTTTTTGGAGATCCAAAACAAGGCAGACCCATCATTAAAAATACTTTTTTCACATCGAATCACAACCAGATCCTCAAAGGTATTGTATTTTAAACCCAAGATTTGTTCTTCAAACATAGTCCTTATTTTCTTTTCAATACATGATTAATCATAGATCCATAGGGCTGAATTTTTCCCATTTAAAATGTCAATCCAAGTTATTTTTCATTACATAATGTAATTTTTTTCCTTAAAATGTTTGATTTTTAAGCGATAAATATTAATTTTACAGAGGGAGTATTAAACATATAATATATATGAACCTCTTGACATGAGGTATGAACTAAAATTTTCCAAATGGAGAAGTTGAAAGCTCAATCCGAACAAACAAAATTAGGTTATTATAACCTCTTATTCTTAAATTGTCAAATTCGAGACATGTAATATATTGTGCATATTTGTTTGTCATAATTTGCAGGCTGAAATATTTTTGTAAATGATTTATAAAGGATTAATTTCACGCATTTCCTAACATGTCCTCATTTCACTCAACGACCTTTTACTTTTTTTTTTATGAACTTGACTCCCTCAATTTATTAAAATGGTTTAGGTTACCCCCAAACCATAACAATATTAAATGTTTGGATAGCAAATTGACCATGCATCATGTACAGGAGGACATTTTTGTCCAATCCAATATAGAAGATTTAAAAATGGAAATTACTAGAAAAATATTTATCAACCATTTAAAAAATTCCTGAAAATTATTATATATATAAATATTTAAAAAACTGAAAATTGCTAAAAAAATTAATATTACAAAAAACATTTAAAAATATGAAATTGAAAAACGTTTATATAATTGAAAAATGATACAAAAAACATTTATAAAGTTTGAATAATAGAACTTTTTTAAGGATGGGAGAGTAAATAAATTGGGCGAGATACTAGTAACTGAAAAAAATGACTACTGCAAATACTTTATTGATCAAAACAACTTGTTCAACATCATAGAAACTTTTTGAAAAATACAATCAAGCAAAATTTTTTAAACTCCCCAACTTGAAAAAAAAGTATAATAAAAGAAACATCGACCAAAAATTCAAATCCTATTGAAAATCCCCAAAACATTTAAAACAATGCATCTTAAATCCTGGTATCTTTCCCCTCTTCTCTGCCAAAAATAGTTGTACTTTCATTTAATATAAATCCTAAGTAATCCATTTCCATAAAAGTACAGCTTCCTAAAGCTTTGGGTTTGAAGATCTTAACAGTCTCCCAAGTAAAACTGAGATCACCACGACATAAATTAAACATAAATTTAAGCCTTAATATATCTAGATTTTCTCATCCCCAATCAATCTACACAACAAAATAAACATAAATTTATGTCCCAATCCATTTAGAACTGAATTTTTTCTAAAATCCAAAATAAAAGGAGATGTGTGCGTGTGTGTGTGTGTGTGTGTGTGTGTGTGTGTGTGTGTGTATTCATATGCATTTGTGTGAGAGGGAGAGGGAGAGAGATAGGAAGGTAAAAAGATATACACACACACAGACAGAGAGAGGGCTTCGATATAACCTTAGTGGTGCCCTTATTCATAAGAAAAAAAAGACTTTTATATTGGATCTGGAAAAAAAACTTCCAAATGTCTACAACTCATCCATTTAAAAAAAATTACGGACCCTTTCACCTCATCCTTGGACTGTCAGTTGTCCACCTTTTAGAAAGACTCCATCTTATCTTCACTTATCCACAAGTCACTTGGACCATACACGTGAAGCCTTGATCGACATCCCATAAATAGAGTTTCCCACCTCTCATTTGGTAAGCAATAACAAAGCAGTGAAGCTCTGCCCAATTCTCTCCACCTTATCTCTACACCGGAGTCTTATCTTTGGTCGCCTGCTCCAGCAACCCCAAATCTCAATAGTCATGACCTCATAGAAGAATACAATACAAGTACACGGCCTCAGCTATATAGAAACATGTATATTCATGTGTTGATCACATTTCCCTCCTTTTGTATCACTACACCAAATCTGTCAACTTGTCACGATCATTGACCGTGACAAGTCTAACTTGTCAAGGTCAATGACCGTGACAAGTATGGGGGTGATAATTTTTTTTGTCACGGACTTATCACGGTCAATGACCGTGATAAGTTCATTAGACTTGTCACGGTCATATCACGGTCTTTGACCTTGGCAATATTTGTCACGGTTAAAGACCATGATAAATCCATGACATTTTATAAAAAATTGTCACGATCAATAACCGTGATAAGTCCGTAACAATTATCCTTTGTCGCGGACTTGTGACAGTCAATGACCGTGACAATTATGGACAAAATTAAAAAAAATCTACTGGGCAGTATGGCCACTACCACTGTCCAGCAGTATATTTGTACCTATTATATCAATGTTGTACCTATTCAACCATCATATATCCAAATAAAAAAAAGATAATTCAAATATACATTCAAAACAATATGCATCACGATATAATCCAAATATAATTCAAATGTAACAACTTAAAAAAATTCAAATTTAACAACTTAAAACAATCCAAAACAGTTCAAATAATATCACTACATGTCTGGGGTAGGTTTGAGGAGGTGGATATGCCACATGATATACTAATTGTACACCCTTGAATTTGCATCGTGCCACATTGTTCGCGCAACCACAGTGGAGAGTTCTCCTTCCTGGGTATCACATGCATGACGAGCACTTTGGTCTTGATGTCTTGAAGGGAACGTCCATGAACTAGCATACCTTGGATGGTATTCAGGTCCCTCAACCCCTCCCTATCTGCTTTCCATCAAATATGTCATGTATAAACACGCTCGACCAACCAAGTGTCATCATAGGTCGGTCGAAGGGATCCAAATAGGGGACTGGATCATCAAAGTTCGCACGTGTCTTCTCCTTCCCCTTCCCTTTCCCCTTACACTTTTCCCCCAATGAACGCTTCATAAATGAGAACATTTCTTGGACGGTCGCCTCCAAATGGGACAGCTTCTCTTCATGTGAGTCCACCATTCGAGTCAACTCGGTATTGCTCGTCTCCAATCTGATGATCCTAAATTTTTCCACACGCGAGCTCACCCCCTTGTCCTCCCCTTGCTATCAGTGCCAAGCGCTTAGTTGAGTGCGTCCGTGGATAAAGATGCTTTGTTGGCATCAGACTGCGACTCATGCACTTCCTTAAACTTTGCTTGAAACGACAAAAATCACATGATTAGTAAAATAAGTAAATATAAAAATTATAATGCAATCAATAAAAAGTAAATTTTTGGATTACTTACAATCGTGGACGCGACCACTGGGGACACCTCCTTATCCTTCCCTTTCTTCGTCCAAAAAACCACATAAGCATCGAGCCTAGTGGGCATAATGCAAAATTAGTATCGGGATTGCAAAGTAAAATAATGCAGAATAACATATTTCTGTAACTATAGAAAAATAAAATCTTACCATCATCGTATGCTCCACCTCGGTGTAAGACGTCCGGCCGGAGTAGTGCATGTTCGTCTTCTTCACCCAATTGTCGCTCCTCGATCTCATTGTCAATAAACTTTTCCCATTGTTCCAATGAGATCGGCTCCTTCGGCGAGACGGAGTCACGCATTGGGATAATGGAGTCTCGGGTCTTCCCAAAGTACCGGCCTCGCAAATTTTTCTTCCACGTCCTGTGTTCCTCCCTCAACTACTCCAACACGGAATTGCGTAGTTCTGGGTCCAAGCTGAATTGTTCTTGTCCAACAAATACAATATTAGTTGTGAATAAATATAAATTGAAATTGAAATATTCATATAAATACATTACATGTAGTGCTACCCCGGGCCGATGATCGTCTTTACCAGCTCGAGGGATCTCGCTAATATCCCCGTCTTGTTTTCGATGGCCATCCCCAATTTTCCATATTTGGGGAGCCTAGGGGCCGAGGAGCCCTCCTCGCCTCCGCTACCGCCGAACCCAGACGACATCATTATAATCATCATTATTATCCTCGCCTTAGTGCCTGAAGGAGACATTTTCTATAAAAAAAAATGTTGTTATTAGTACAAATCCAACTGAATTAGAAGAAGATATGCAAATATGTACAATTACTATAAATCCAAATAAATTATTACTGTTTAATAGCTCAATTCTGAATTCCAAAACAACAACATCTAACTCATAATATGTACAATTACTAAAAATCTGAAACATCCCCACCCCCACCCCTACTGCCCACACACACGCACACTACACAAGAGTGAAAATGATAAAGTGAAAATCAATTAAAAGCATTTAAAATGGATTGATAAAGTACAAATTGGAATATTTATTACATATTGAAAAATTATTTCAAATTCGGGTTATCATAAAAATGGATTGATATTCGGTAGGAACGGCCAAGTCATCCACACTACTATTTAGACACTTTGGCGCATGTAGGACAATTGACCACGGCTCATTGTAGATATATTCCGAGTAAAACATTTGGTTGACTTTTTGAAATGCACAAACAAATGGCTCATTGCTCACGTGGTCGTTGCTCTTCAACTTGGACAAGTCAACCATGATTAAATTGGTGCCACGATCAACTTTACAAGCATTTTTATCCTCAACTCTTACCCAGTTACAGTAAAATACAACCTCTTTGAAGCTTATATAATCCAATTCAAATATATTTCGAATTACACAATAGTAAGTCATTTCAGCTTCAACGAGGTTTTTATCTTTTGCGCTCGCTCGAAAGAAAGTAAGAGCCATGTATGAAATGCTCGAGTTATGTACATTTGTACTTTCCTCATACACCCTTGCACCGAATACGTAACCATTTAATCGATACTTTTTGTACTCTTTTGACATGAACAAGGGTCCAGTGGCTAGACGAGCTAGCCTTGATGTCGTATCACCCGTCTTTAAGAGCTGAGAATATAGATAAATTAATTAGGTTAGTTGTAAAGTTTTATTGTAATGTAACTTTATATAACGACCATTTTTATTATAATTACCTCTTGTGATAACCACAACCTAAATTTGTTGTCTGATTGTACCATTATTTTTCATCTTTTATTATTCTCATAGGCTTAATATTTTCTGCGTATTACAAAATTAATCATGTATAAAATAATCTAAAATAATGTAAAACTTAAAATAATTTAAACTTACTTTTTTCATTCTTCGACATCTTCATGTGTGTCAAATAGATAACGAGTTACTTGTTCATGTTGCAAACTCGTTAATTTCACTCGTTTTCCTATCACATGACCACCATCATCGACGAACTCATTAGTGTCATCAACGTTAATTGAGTCAGACATATATTACTGAGTATAGATTGATGACTCCACGGTGATGTATTCCTCTGCAATTGATCCTGCAATGTATCGCGTATTCTTGACGTAATCTTTAAAAACTTTCATTAATATTTCAAATGGATACATCCACCGATATCTAACTGGACCACAAAGAAGTGCCTCATCGCATAGGTGTACCAACAAGTGAACACTTATGTCAAAGAATGCTGGGGGAAAGTACTTCTCCAACAAACAAATCGCTTCGGTCACCGCCAATTTTACGGCCACTATGTATTCTCGATTGACTACCTTCTCACACAAAAGTGAGTAGGTAATACTAATTTTCATAATAGCCCTTCGCAAATCCTTGTGCTTGGAGAAACAGTTCTTAAACAATAGAGGAACCAATTGCATGATCACATGCCAATCGTGGGACTTACACTTATGTAAATCACAAGTAGCATAATTCACAATCCTTTGCAAGTTGGACGAAAAATTAGATGGACCCTTTAAATTATATATTGTGTCTAAAAGCACCTTCCTTTCCCCACTCGTCAAAGTAAACGCAACAGGGGAAATTATTTTCCGTCCCCTAGTATCCTCTTTTAACTATAGTTATGGCTTAAGTTTCAACGATTTAAGGTCTTTTCGTGCATTTTCTTCATCCTTCGAATGACTCCCCCCAAGGAAAATGCCCACAATATGTTCAGCGAGGTTCTTCTCTGCATGCATCACATCCAATACATGGCGCACCCGGTTATTCTTCTAATAAAACAAGTCAAATAAAATTAACCTCCTAGACCATGCCTTTCTTGTCTCAGTTTCATTCCCAGTTGGGGTCTTCTTATGCTTGACATTCTTAAATTTGGGATTCTTACCTGGCATATTAGGGCCACAATCGAAAGATTTACTTTTAATTTCTTAACCTGAAAGTTTTCTCGACGGTAGCCTATGTTCAACCCTCCCCCCCCCCCCCCCCCCCCACGATAAAAAATTGGAACCTTTTTTAAATCTGAAACTATGAGCCAGGGGTAAAAACCTCCTATGGCAATGGTATACATTTTTGAGTTAGCGGTGAGATGAAGAGATTCAGTCTCCTCTCCACAAATAGGACATCCAAAATAACCATGTACTACACAACCGCATAATTTCCCATAGGCTAAAAAATCATGAATTGTCCACATCAATATAGCTTTCAGCTTAAACTCTTCTTTTCTAAAAGAGTTAAATGCTTTCACACCCTCTGCCCACAACTCATTTAATTCTTCTACCAAAGGAGCCAGGTAGCCATCTATGTCATCACTTGGTGCCTTTGCCCAGGTATCAACAAAGACAACATCGAAAATTCAGGTCTCATACACTGTGAAGGAGGGAGGTTGAGTGGGGTTAGGATCACTGTACATAAACTCTGATTTATGCTTAGATTTCCAAATGGATTGAAACCAACTGTTGATATAGCCAAACACATTTTGCGCTGTTCTCGAGCAAAATTGGGATACTCATAATTCATCCTCCTCCAAGCTGTAGAATCAATAGGATGACGTATGAGATTACCCCTACTTCTGCCGTAGCATGTCAAGTCATTGCCTCCGCTATCCATGGTACTGTGAAAAAATGCTTTAATCTAGGGCCAACGGGAAAATATTTCAACATTTTTGTAGGTACATTTGAGCTTGTGCCCTCCTTGCCTGTAGATTGGACATATTTAGGTTCATCGCATACCGAACAAAGATCGAGATTTTCATACTCCTTTCGGTATAGTATGCAGTCATACACACAAGCATGAATCGATTTATTCTTCATTCCCAAACCTTTCAAACTGTTCTTCATAACAGGATAACTATTTGGAAGCGTATTCTCCTTGGGTAGTAAGCCCTTTACCCAATTCAGAATTCCTGTCACGTTATTTCCAGACAAACCATACTGCGTCTTCAAACTGTGCAAACCAACCATGGCATGTAAAGTTATTTAATCTTTCTCACAGCCAGAGTATAACGATTGGGTCGCCTTAAATTTTAAACTTTGGTACTCATCGTCAAAGTTTATCGTGATATCTTCACGAGCACCTGAACCTTGTACATCATCAGTGACCTCATTCCCCTCCGCTTCATAAACTCTGTAAGCATCATCAACTAAATGCTCTAACATATTACGATCTACGTCGCCCCCTTCTACATCTATCCTACTTGTTGAAAGTTGTTGTGAAGGTTGTTCGGGACAAAAGGAACTTTCAATTCACTGTGAAAACTCCAAAATGAATAATTATCTTACATAACCCACATTAACAAATGTAGTTCAATTGTTTTCCACTCAAACACCTTACCATTCTTACACCTAGCACACGGACGTAGAAAATCTTCATTATTATGACATCTCTTTGCATATTTCACAAATTCATTAGCACCTCTGCGAAACAAACCCCTCATTCTATTTGTCTCACCCATCCACTCTTTGTATTTAGGATATCCCATCACAACTACTACAGCTAATCACCTATTAAAGGTAAGAAGTGTATATTCCTGGATTAGTATAAACAAAACTTAGATTTATAGTATGTTTCATTTAATTATGTCTTATTCATATTCGATTTTTAAATTTCAAATTCAAATTCAATTTATAATAGAAATTCATATTTCCTCCAACTCATCTAAGGATGAGTGGTCATATCTCATTCAAATCCGCATATTTCTGTAACATACTTAACAACTCATGCACAATATTACGATTTGAGAAAAAATCGACAATATATCCCTATAGTTCTCCAAGTACACGATGTAGATCGGCAAGTGTGAGTGTTATTTCAATTGATCAATTGAAATAACACTCACACTTGTCAATCTAAGTATGTACCTAGAGAACATTAGGATATGACTGTAGAACTTCCTCCAAAAGTAACAACTTTAAGCCACTACAAATATTATTATACAAAAATTATGCAGTCCTAAACTATCCAAATGGGACAATTTGAGAGAACTCATTACAGGGGTAATAACTCTCGAACGGGTCTAAGAGCTATTGAATGAGTACGCATAAGAACTAGAAGGCTGGTATCTATGCGCACTATATGTAATTTCAAGTATGTTTTATTTAATTATCATACTATATATATATATATATATATATATATATATATATATATATAGAGAGAGAGAGAGAGAGAGAGAGAGAGAGAGAGGCAGGCTCATGTGCACACTAAGTTTGCACAGTGCTGGCGCACACCAAATTATTTTAAGCATTAAAAAAACTATTTTTGATTTTATTTTTTTATGTGATATTTAAACATTTCAACGAACCCATGTAAAAAAAATTATCTCAAAAAAACTTTTTTTACTATTTTTAAAAAATCGGTCAAATTTCCACAGCTTTTAAAGTGTTTAAAAGTAGCAAAAGTTTGAATGATTTTTTAAAAATAGTAAAAAAAGTTTTTTGAGCTGGTTTTTTTTACAAGGGTCCATTAATATCACAAAAAAAATCAACTCAAAAATATTTTTTTACTATTTTAAAAAAATGATGTGTAAACTTAGTGTGCGCATGAGCCTGGCTATATATATTGTTCGTTATATAAAGTTATTTTTTTTTAAAAAAAGTTGAAAAATCTCACCCCCCATATAGACAATAATCCAGTGGTCACGCCACTTCTAAAATTAACCAACCGAACATCGATCCACTATAATCCAACCGCAATAGCAATAAAAAATGTGTATTCTGTACTCCTTCTAATTCATATACTCAATTAATTCATTTCATCAATTAAACTAACAATTAAAGTATACAATTACTAATTTACTAATTTACAATGAGGGGCAATCCTACTTGCATATGAAAGGGACACTAATTATTAATTTACTAAAAAAATTATAGATAATTAGACGTGGCCCCTTTTGAGAAACTTTTCCTCCAAATAAACCCGTGTAAATAAGCCTCTTAAAATGTGGCCCTCGTGGTTAGATATGTCATATATATCTGTCCCGATTTTGGAGGCCTCAAATGTGGAATAGTCAAATAATAAAGTTAGAATAGGTTCAAGATAATCAAACCAGTGACGAACAACATTAAATTTTTTTGTCTGTTCCCTGTACGGCAATAATAGAGCTAGAAATGGTGGTGGAATAATTTTTCAAGGTTTCTATTGAAAAATACCTAGAAGGAGATACAATGTAAGAACATAAAAAATCTTATACCTGTTTGACAAATTGTATATAAAAATCAAGTTTCTAAAAAACGCGAGGCGTGATCAAGGCGTGGAGGCCAAGCCTTAAGCCTTAGAAGCCTAGGCGAACCTTAGGCGTAAAAAGGTGTGAAAAGGCGTTTAGGCCTTTTTAATATATTTTAATATTTTTTAACCATAACAAGGCTATTAGAATACTAAATTGTACATATCATAAAAATATGTCTGAATATTTGCAAATTAAAATACTATTTCATTATTTTGGACAAGATAATGGTCCGGTTTGTAAAAAAATTCTTTAAAAGGCGATATCGTTTCACTAAAGCATTGTCATTTTTAGAAAAAAGTGCGCCTTAAGGGTTTTACCAAGAATAAGGCGTAAAAATCTTAAGGTGAGGCGTTTCTTCCAAGCCTCAAGCCTAGGCGGGTTTTTTAGAACACTGATAAAAATATACAATTAAGATATATGTCTCTCTTCACAATATATGTCCTATTTTATTTGATGCGATGGGTGGTAATTTAAAATTATCATTTTTGTATACCCAATAATAACACCACCAAATATATATGTAAATACACATTTTCATTCCACAATTACCAGGGTATCTACCAACAGTCATATAGTATCTGTAATTTTTATACCAGATTGACAAATTGTGTATACAAATATATAGTATCTCATCTAAAATAAGTATATATTTGTATTTTTAGATACATAGTATCTAGCAACAGCCATGTGTTGGTTCAATATGATGTCAGTGTGTCATGTCTATCAATTTTTTATTGTAGTTGTAAAAAACAACGCATAAGGAAGAAGGGTGTATTAGTCTACAAGAATTGAACTGGTTGACGACTGTTAAAAAGGACCGATTTGTTTAATTCAATATAAATTGGATCCACATATATGAAAATCTTATACGAGGGGGTTATATCTAACTATCCCAAAAAATTAATAACCAATCAATATTTAATCAATCAATTCTTTTACAAGGGGCACTACTTGCATATGAGGGGCAATATCTAATAAACCAATCAAAATTTAATTAAAAAAATTAACAAGCACCACTCCCTACCCCATTTCCCCTTTCCCCACCCCCCCACCCCACCACACACACAGGACCACATACACATGCACACACACACACACACACATATAGACCTGCCCCCTCCCCCCCCCCCCCACTGTCACTGCCCACCACACACGTGCACACACACACACACACACACATACACACACGCGCACACACACATGCACATATACACACACACACATATACAAATGGAAGAGAAATAGAGAGAGAAAACATACCAAAATCATAGAGAGAGTGCAGTCGCTTAGAGAGAGAGAGAGAAATGGAGGTGTAGACACCTCATTCTGTGACCCCCCCCCCTAACTCTCCTTAGGTCCCTAGTACCTCCACTCATCACCGCAAACCCAGGTCATGTCACGAGCACTGGCCTGGAGGCCATCGGGCACTCCCCGACTCGGTTTGACCAAAAGTCAAACTCTTCATCTCGACTGAGACTCAATGAAACTTCAAAGGGCACTGAATACCCTTTCTAATGGTCTGCCCCATGCGCGATTCCGACTTACCATGCGGACGAACGGTCCGTTAGTGT
This sequence comes from Sambucus nigra, assembly GCA_949130495.1. Classification (NCBI taxonomy): domain Eukaryota; kingdom Viridiplantae; phylum Streptophyta; class Magnoliopsida; order Dipsacales; family Adoxaceae; genus Sambucus; species Sambucus nigra. Next base: position 190,266,632 of record OX422215.1, on the reverse strand, counting down.
CCGAAACCAAATCTAGAGGCCACTGGGCACTCTCGAGCTCTGTTTCACATAAGTCAACTTTTCAGCTCAATCAGGGCTAAATGAATCTTCGAAGGGCACTCAATACCCTTTCCAACGGTCCATCCCGTGCACGATTTCGACTTTCTGTGCGGACGAATGATCCGTTTGACTCTAAGAGGCTACCGAGCACTTCCCGAGCCCGGTTGACCAAAGTCAACTCTCCAAACCGGGTCAAACTCTTTAGAATGTCGAAGTACATCTCCTAACCTTTACAATGGTATACCCCGTGCGCGATTCGGACTTACCATACGGACAAACGATCCATTTGCGTCCAAACGATTCCCCATCCAGCGGACCGACAAACTCTTTCGAGGAGCGGTCCAAAGGACTTCCGAAGGTATCTGAATTACCTTTCCAACGGTATGCCCCGTGCGCGATTCTGATCAACGGTTTTCCCTCGGCAGCCAATTTTCTAAAAAATCCTTTAACACACTGCCAAACGGCAGGTCCCGGCACCTGCCTGCCGATGGGAAGGAAGGGCTCTATGCCGATCGGCAGACCCCTGGGCCTATAAAAAGGAGGCCTTGGCCTCATTTGCAGAGAGGAGCCCAAATCTGATAGAAATCCCTCTCAACGAATCCCAGAAACCTCTCTCAAAGGCAGCTTGATTTCAACTTCCAAATCCCCTTTTTACTTCCACTTTTCATCATCCCCTTCATCAAACTTGGTGAATTAACCACTCTCCATCATCCTCCAAAGTACAAGGTATGCTCTCCAACATTCAAGATCAAGCTCAAGATCTTCAAGAAGGTCCAACTCTCTCAAACTCTCTCTTAAATTCTCTTAAATTCCCAATAACTTGTTTTCTTACTTAGCACTTTTATTATCTTATTCACATATCCTAACATAATTTTTATCTAGTATTATTGCACATCTCCTATTTTCATATAAATAAACCCAAAAAAACAAGAAAAGAGGGTTTGCTCATAAATTCCAAATAGGGATTCTCACACTTTTTCCACACTTCTCTCACAACTAAAATCACTTTTTCTACATACACACACACACTTACAAATAAGAGATTTCTCCATTTGGATTTATGGGATAAACCCCACCCCTCATTTTGTATGCGAACTACGCGGACTTTGATGCCTTTATAGGCTACATAGGCGTCTCGGGGTAAAACCCGAGATTCGAGTCCTTTTCTCACTTTTTCTTATTTTCTATCTTCTCTTTGTCCCATTTTCTATTATATTCTATACATTCTTTCTTAGTGGCGTATTATTCCACATGCGTTATCGTTCCCTTATAACAATCAATGCAAGGGTAGTCGCGCAAATCCTATTTTCTACATTAATATCACATTCCTTTAGGATGACTCGCTTTATCTTTCCCATGATACATGTCAAGGATTCCTACCTCCATTCTATATATACACATGCACACATATCACGGGGGAAACAAAAGGAAAATAGCAAATATTCATGAGAGACCGAAAGGGCGGAATGGGTGCCTAACACCTTCCCATTTCATAACTAAGCCTCCGAACCCTTCTCGAATCATTTTGGTTTCGCATGCACCAGTATGTCTTTGGATGCCATCCTTCGGGGTAGCTCCCCCTTTCTTTTGTCTGTTTTGAGTAAAATAGACTAGCGACTCTGAATCTCTCTACATTTTCACACCTCACAAATCGACGCCGGCCGAAGCACTCTCCCGAGAGGGGACGCGCGGGACCCAGAGGATCCTTCTCCCTTCGCGGCGGGGATCGGGTATGGCCACAGTGGCGACTCTGCTGGGGATGAATTTATTTATTTTGAGGGCTTGACTCTATTTACATGAATGCTATATTTTCTTATGTTTCCCCCCATACCTACATGTTCCCCTTTCTCACATGTGTATCCCATGCTTATGCTTATATTCACACACTTGTAGAAAATTCTCCATGTACACTTCACACCACATGCACCTAGGATCACATGTATATCCCCATGTTGCACGCATCACCCATCCATACTTGGGGTACCTTTTGAGGTACTTGTACTTTGCTCCCTGTTTGGCATAATCAAGAAAGGCATTCTCATCATAAGATACTAATAAGAGAATCATGCATGATTCACACAACATCACCAAAGAGCATTGATATTGACCAAATTTTACCCAGTAACTGGAGGGTTAATTCGTGATGGGCGCTGGTCTGGCAGGTCGCAGTTAGCCTAAGCGATATGACTCTCACATTCCATTGGCCAAGTACCTTCGACGTATATCGAACGGTTCCCCCGCATCGTACCACTTGATCGAAGTCATGACGGGAGGTATATCGCAGGGAATTCTTTCACGTACGTTGAGTATATCGAATTCGCTTTCACACGTACCGTCCCCATGAGGTATATGGTGAGGCAATTCACGTACACTCAGGTATATCAAATGGCTTGTCCACACATACCGATTGCCCACTAGAGCAAGACGTATATCGTGGAAGTCACTCCAAAGGGGGGGCACCCATGCCGATTCACCCAACCAACTGCATACCCGCATATAGGTGTCAAACCTAGGACACGCGCTTTAGATTGCTGGTTTCAACCTGAAACTCTGTCGAAATTCCGGGTCGATCTGCCACCCAATTTTCGCGCATTTTTTAAAACGAGACCCTATTTGCGAGCCTGGTTACAAGTCCAAACGTAGCTTTGCATGTATTAAGACCCCCACTTTTCCAGGCTCATGTCCCGTTCGGCATTGCATTTAGGAGAATTAAATACAAGTGAACACATAATAATCATAATAATCATGCTGAGTTCCGTCTCCAAAAACATTTCTCCCTTCTTTATCAAAAATCCAAAAACATTTATCCCTTCTTTATCAAAAATCCAAAAACATTTCTCCCTTTTTATAAAAAATTCAAAAATAGTTTCTTCCCTTTTTCTCAAAAATAAATCTTATCCTACGCCTTCTCAGGTCGATCGCACGCCCTTAGCCTGGCTCCTTATTGCCTTCGATCCTCAGTCAAATCACCCCGGAGTTTCATCCGCTCCTCTACTACTTCTTTCGAGTCCTAAATCCATCCATCTTCCATGGAGAATGCAGATCAAGCACCAGTCATACAACCAGATCTACCGACAGTCCTAGCTCAACTCGTGTCCAAGATTGACAACCTCCAAGATGAGGTCCAAGAAATGCAACGAAACCAAGTTCATATTCCTCAAGATCTTGAGGCCCTGTTCCCTCGTGCTATGGGTCCACTGGAGCCTATCTGTGTCCTAGAATAATATCAGCACGCTTCACGTGCCCCTCCTGCCAATGGGTCGTCGCCTGCCCAGCTTCCAATGCCAAACATTGCCCAGCCTATGGCTAACCTGCTTGTGGTCGCTAATCTAAAGGAGGAGGAGTTGAATAAAGTCAAAGAGGATCTCAAGACGCTCACCAAAAAGTTTGACCAGGTCAGGATCTTTGAAAATTACATGGACTACACCAACATGTCTCCTTATCTTAAAGCGAGGTTACTCGAGAAGTTCAAGATGCCAAACATCGAGAAATTTGGAAGTAGTGGACCCCCGATTGTCCATCTTCGCAGTTATAACCGTTCCATGACTCTCCTAGGGGCTCCCGAAAAAGTAATGGCCCAACTGTTTCAACAAACTTTGAAGGATAGCGCTCTCCGATGGTTTTTATCTCTCGAAGAGTCCAGAATCCGTAGCTGGGAGGATGTAGCCCGAGAATTCATGTCACAGTACAAATACAACAAAGTGCTTGAGGTCACCCGCCGTGATTTAGAGCTGCTCAAACAGAATCCTAGGGAATCAGTCAATAACTTCATAACTCGGTAGAGGGAAAAAGCAGCTACCATAACCAATCGGCCATCAGAGGAAGAACAAGTCAACATAGTGAAGAAGAATTTCTTGCCCCATATCCGAGAAACCATGGGAGGATAGTACTACCCCCACTTTCGAGCTCTCAGAGAAGAATGAGTAGAAATCGAGGAAGGTCTTTCCAAAACAGAAGTTGAATCAAAGAAGGTGTCCGGACAGTTCACCCCCAAAAAATATGACAAGCCTGCCAATGCTACAGTCTCAACCATCAACAACATCTCTCAACCAACCACATCATGGGCACTAGAAAGTCTCCCTGCCACCGTCCGAAGGGAATACACTGAGCTTCATGCTCCCCTATCTAACGTTTACCAAGCCCTATTAAGCCGAAACCTTATAAAGTCCCTGGATCCACGTCCATTACCCAATTTCCCAAAAATTTCAAAACTGATGCTCATTGCGCCTTTCACCAAACAGCTAGCCATACCACCGACCAATGCTTCCACCTCCGAAACATAATCCAAGATCTCATCGATCGGGGTACCATCACCCCACGAATCAATCCTAAGCCAAACACTACTCATAACCCCCTCCCAAATCACACCAATGCCATCTTCTTGGAAGAAAACCCATATTTCGATCCCTCAATCAAATCACACCCATATACTCTCCTAAACCTCTTTAAATTTGCCTATATTTCCTCCTACACCCTATTAGCCCCGCTGATCAGGAGTTATCACTCCTTACTAGAGTGTGCATCACTGTCCGGACCCATTCTGAAAGTGGAAGTATGGAATTGTCAGAGGTATTAAATCAACTCCTAGAGTTCGGGCTGAAATTGCCCTCACAGATGAATATCGACTGCCAGAGGTTCAGTGCGTTATTTTTGGAAGCGCAAAAATGGGCTCGAGAATCAGATAGTTGGGTGATACCAACCGATGAAGTCAGCTTAGATGATGTTGTACAGATCATGACGGAAGCATTCAGGCAAACCAATAACATTTGCAGTATCACCGAGTTATTTGGTGCTTTGAAGCTACAAGGGCACCTGGTCCCTTCACCCTTACACATCCCCACAGAATGGGAAGACCTATATGAGGAAGTCGTTGAAGTCGTGGAATGCATTGACTTCACAAGGGAAAACAAAATTGTTGCCACCGGATGGGGGAAAGAATTTGAAGACTCGAATAAAGACCAAGCTTCAGGAAGAACTGGCCCAGTAACCGACTTATGTGGGATGATCACATTTGAAGAACTCCTAGGAGAAATAGACAGGGTGGCAGAGAAACCTGAGATTGACGAGGAAACAGGATTCAAGTTTTTCCCTTCTTCAGTAAATCACATGACCAGATCAGGGAGACATTACCAAGTTTCAAGCTCACTACCAGCAAATGACAAGAGGAAGGGCGTTCAAAACCTTCCTATGCCAGAGATGACCATTGAGGAGAGCAAGATCCTTGATCAACTGAAGAAAACTCAAGCTAACATCACTCTATGGGGGCTTTTCATGTCCTCCCAGCTACACATAAATGCTTTAATCAAATTACTCACTGGACCTATAGTTCCTCCCTCTACCACACTGGAAGAAGCGGTAAATCTGGTCGGATCCCTGACCTCCACCCGAATGCTGTCCTTTTTTGAAGAAAAAATCCTCAAAATTGGGCTAAATCACAATCATGCACTCAACATCTCCATCGAAGTTATGGGGAAGGCCGTGCCACTCTCTTTTGTCGATAACGGATCCGCCTTGAACGTTTGCTCTCTGAGAACCTTCAAGTGTTTAGGCCTGAAAGAAAGTGACCTCGCTCCAATATCCGCCGCTGTGCGTGCCTACGATAACACCCGTCGTGAGGTGATGGGATCCATAAAACTTGCAATAAGGGTTGGACCTATAAACCCCGTCGTCGAATTCCAAGTCATAGACATCCCAGCCTATTTCAACATGTTGCTCGGACGACCCTGGCTCCACAGTATAAAGGGTGTCTCTTGCTCATTCCATCAGAAATTGAAGTTCTTCGCCAACGGACGAGTCATCACCATTTTGGGGGACGACGAAAATGTCGAGGGTGCAAGCACTAGCAGTCCAATCCTTGAGATACAGCACGGGTCAAATGATATGCTCCTATCAGGATTCCGAGTTGAGTCATTCCTACTCCCGGCAGGGGATGGTTTTAAAGAAAGGGTTTGTTCAGAATAAAACCCTCACGACAATGTCAATGTGATTCAGATGTTCAGAAATATGCATTTCATGCCCGGACTGGGGCTAGGGCAAAGGCAGCAAGGGATACTTGAACCCATCGAACTGAAGAAATCTTTCCCTCCTTGCGGCTTGGGGTATCAACCATCAGAATAAGAGCTCAGAATGATCCGCCAGTCTCGACTAAAGAGAGGCTTAAACTGTATTCGAACTATCTCAGGAGACTCCTTAAATGGACGATTCATCAAAGAAGGTGAGGATTTCCCCTTTTGCGATTTTCCAGAACCATGGTACGACCACACAGATAAGAAGATGAAGCCTGGAATGGAGATCTTTTTCCAAGATAGCTACCCACGGGCCAAAAATTTCCCACATCGCATATAACCGCTCATCAAAGATACCGAAAAGACTGAGGAAAGTGATTCCGAAGATTCCTTCAACTTACATACACTGGGGCTGGCACTTTGCATGGTTCATTCAGGCACTAAATCAATGGACCCATCCCGTCTGATTAAAGTTGTTGATACACCTCTCTTCAACTGGCATGCTGCGCCAGTTCTACCTCTTGAATCTCCCCTAACCCCAATGTTTACCCTGTTTCTTCTTCTGTTGTCTATCCTTGCTCAAATGTAATCGAGGCCTCTTTTGATGAGGTTCTCAATGCTGTTTTTCCTATCAATGAAATAAACGAAGATTTTGAGTATCTTGTTGTGCCTTACATTAATTACTTGGATTCTAATCAAACTCTTGATGATGATGATTTTGCAAATGAACAATTCTTAACTGATCTAAATAAGGTTAATAATAAACAACATAACCGCATTCAAGTTAATGAAAAAGAGATTGTTGTTATTAATCTCGATTCTAGTAGACAACTGCGCGAGATTAAGATAGGGGCTACCCTTGACGAGCATGAGCGCGCACAACTCGAAGAATTGCTAAAAAAGTTCGTGGATGTCTTCGCATGGTCTTATGACGATATGCCCGGTATTGATCCTGAAATAGCTCAGCATGAGATCCCCACTCTCTCAGATTACAAGCCAGTTAATCAAAAACTGAGAAAACTCCGCACCGAATGGTCGTTCAAGGTCAAAGAAGAGGTGGTCAAACAATTAAATGTGGGCTTTATTCGAGTGATCGAATATCCCACTTGGCTAGCCAACATTGTACTTGTACCGAAATCAGGAGGAAAGGTTCGAATGTTTGTGGACTACCGAGATTTAAACAAAGCTTCTCCGAAGGATGATTATCCGCTACCCAACATCGACATGATCGTGGACAACACAGCCAGTCATGCTCTCAAGTCATTCTTCGATGGATTTGCCGGATACAACCAAATCAAGATGCACCCAGACGACTAAGAAAAAATAGCATTCATCACCCCATGGAGAACCTTTTGCTACACCGTTATGCCATTCAGTCTTAAGAATGCTGGGGCTACCTACCAAAGGGTCTCCACAATCATCCTGCACGATCTTATTCATAAAGAGGTCGAGGTTTACGTGGATGATATGATTATCAAGTCCAAAACTAGAAAAGGTCATGTTCTTGCTCTCCGGAAGTTCTTCGAACGACTGTGACAGTATCAGATGCGACTTAATCCATAGAAGTGTGTCTTCGGCGTTACAAAGGGAAAACTTTTGGGATTCATGGTCAGTAAAAAGGGGATAGAAGAAGATCCTACAAAGCTGAAGGCCATACTTGAGATGCCACCACCCCGAACAAAGAAGGAAGTCTGAGGTTTTCTTGGGAAATTACAATATACCAGCCGGTTCATCAGCCAGCTAACCTCCATCTGTGAACCAATCTTTAAGCTCCTCCGAAAGGATTCAACCAAGGTTTGGAATGAGTCCTGCCAAGAAGCTTTCAATCGAATCAAACAATATCTGACCCAACCTTCAGTTCTCATGCCACCACAGCCTGGTCTCCCTTTTCTCATATACCTAACCATAACCGACACTACAGCTGGGGCTTTGTTAGCCCAATACCTCAAAGACTCTCGCAAATAAAGAGCCGTCTATTATGCCAGTCGCAAATTGGTCGGGTACGAGGTCAACTACACTACTTTAGAAAAGGCATGTGTCGCACTTGTATGGGTCACCCAAAAGTTGCGACACTATATGCTCGCCTAACCCATCAAAATTGTATCCCGAATGGATCCCATCAAATACCTGCTTGAGAAACCCGCCTTTTCTAGCCGAATGGCCCGATGGTTGATGCTCCTAACCGAGTTCGATATTGTGTACGTCACACAGAAAGCCTTAAAAGGAAGAGCCATCTCTGACTACCTCGCGGATTACCCCGTAGAAGAAGCTAATGTCTGGATCTCCGAATTCACAGATGAGAATATCCTTTGCACTGCCCAAGGCGACCTCCGATGGCAATTGTTCTTTGATGGCGCTGCCAACAAAAAGGGATATGGCATTGGGATACTTTTGGTCGCCCCAGATGACTCCCACACTCCCATCGCCATAAAATTGGATTTCCCCTGCACCAATAACATGACAAAATACGAGGCATGCACAGTGGGCCTCAAGTTCGCTCTCAAGAAAGGTATTCAATACCTCGATGTATATGGGGATTCTTCCCTCATCATCAGTCAAGTGCTCAGAAAGTGGAAAGTCAAGGACGAAAAGCTCCAACCCTTTCACGCCCAATTAGAAGAGTTAGCCTCCCAATTCTGAGATATCACCTTCCATTACCTACCCCGAGCAAAGAATAACCTAGCCGATGCTCTCGCCACCTTGGCCTCCATGGTCGACATGCCGAGGGAATAAAAATGACCCCCTTCCTAGTTCAAAAGCAAGGAAAACCAACCCATTGCTACCACATTGAGCTCGTCGCCATAGAAGATCCTGAGCTAGTCAACTACTGGTACTATGATATTTGGTGCCTCCTCAAGTACGGTAGGTATCCCGAGGGTTCCAGCAAGAATGATCGAGCTACCCTCCGAAGGCTGGCCGCCCAGTACATCATCTGTCATAAAGCACTACTCAAGAGGAATTTCGATGGAATTCACTTGCACTGTATCGCAGGGGCTGACATTGAAAAGATAATGCAGAAAATCCACAACGGGGAATGCGGGCCCCGCATGAACGGTCACATGCTTGCCAAGAAGATCATCTGACAGGGCTACTACTAGACCACCATGGCCCAGGATTGCACCGCCTATGTTCGGAGGTGCCCTAAATGCCAACAGCTCTGCAATCTCCAATATCTCCCTCCGCGGGAATTATACAACATGACTTCTCCCTAGCCGTTCGCCACCTGGGGTATCGACATCATAGGGAAGGTTACGCCAAAGGCGTCAAATGGGCATGACTTCATCCTAGATTCCATTGATTACTTCACCAAATGGGTCGAAGCTAAGTCATACGCGGTATTAAATGCCAAGAAGGTGGCCAAATTCATCAAGAAAAATATCATCTGCCGATATGGGGTCCCTCACGAGCTAGTGTCAGATAATGGTTTACACTTCGAATCAGAAGTCACAAAAGTTGTCAATGAGTACGGGATTCAAAAACACAAATCTTCTCCCTACCGACCTCAGACCAATGGTGCAGTCGAAGCCACCAATAAGAACCTCAAAGCCATCATCAGCAAGATGACCGAAAGTTGTAGGGATTGGGATGACCGGATCCCGTACGCCCTCTGGGGCTATCGAACCTCAATCTGAACCTCTACTGGGGCTACCCCTTACTCCCTGGTCTACGGCATGGAAGTTGTCCCCCCTGTGGAGCTAGAAATACCCTCGATACGCGTCATGCTCGAAAGCAAGGCTAGTGAAGAAGACTGGTGCCAAAACCGTCTTGATGAGCTAGCCCTCCTAGATGAAAGAAGATTAAAAGCTCTTTATCACATACAGGAGTACCATCGCCGAATAACGCGATCATTCAACAAGAGAGTCAAGGATCGCGGTGTCCGGAAGGGGGATTTAGCCCTCAAAGAGATAATAGAACCCATCTGGGACCCTAGAGGGAAATTTAATCCCAATTGGAGCGGCCCCTACATTGTGAAGAAGATCTTATCCGGCGGTGCCACCATGCTCACTAGCCTGGATGGGGAAGAGATGGATCGTCCAATCAATGTGGAGCATCTCAAGAAGTTCTACCCCTAGTCTGAAATCTCGATGCGCTACGACTCTTCTCATCCCCCTTCTATTATAAAAAAAAAAACTCTTCATTTCCCTCTACCCCAGAACTACGTGGGCCTGATCCTCTACAAAAAAAAAACACTTCTCAAAAACCCCAGAGGTACGTAGGCAGCTGATACATCTCACATGAGCACGGCCCCTTCTTTTTCACAAAAATATATTATTTTCTTACCTCCGAGAACGACGGTTCATTTTAAACATCTACTTGAACAAGAGGATTATGTATGCCTTAGCGATCGGTATAGATAATTTAAAACACAAAGTTCATCGAAAGGAACAGCTGGATGATCAAAATTTTGTTTATTTCATTAATAAGAAATTACAGTACGGATTACATAAGAAAAAGGAACGGATAACTCCCTTCCCCCTATTGCCATAAAAAGCCAAATAAAACCCCCACATACATTCCATATTACATAAATAAACTCTCCAAGAGCCCTACCCACAGCTACCAGAGGAGCCTGCACCTTCATCATACACGTCCTGAGGACCCCAAGTTTCCTATGCTTGAATATAGTGTCGCAAACATTCCATGGATTAATGAGCCTTGACCATCTTCGAAAAGACCACAACACCCCCTTCCATGGAGTCAGATAAAACAAACCATCTTTGACCATTCTCTACCATCAACATCTTGCTAACTATTTTCCTCCACAACCACCTCATATAATCTTTGGGGACATGGCAAACCTTCCCAACAGACTGAGAGGGACGGATCAACGGACGTCAATTTTCCCACAGAGACCCAAGCAACAAATGCAGGCGCTCAGTCAAATCTTCTACCGGAAAGAAATTTGAGGTCCGAGGGGGCACGACATGCGCCCACCCAAATTGATGCAGAAGCCGCCAAGGGAAATAAAAAGAGTTCTGTCTGAGACCAACCAGCCGCACATATGAATACTCTCCTAGCTCCAGAATTGGCTGCAACTGACCCCACCAAGGCACTGACCAATACAGCCCACGAGCCCCATACTCCACAAACCAATTCTCCCAGTTCTCAACATACAGGCCAACGCGGATGAAGTAGCGCGAAAAGAAGTTGGGTACAGCCGACAAAGGATATTCTGGAGGAGTCGACAAGCGGGATCTTTCAGATAACCACATGAACAGCATCACAGGGCTACCCCTTAAAAAAATCAGAATGACCTTCTCTCCAGGCATCCAGTCCATTCAGGGTCTCCGCCAATATCACCACCGCAGGATTGCGACGGTATGATATCCATGAAGTAATGGTTGTAAGTTGAGGATCCACGCGTACCTCCCCAGTCACCAACATTAATTTTGAAACAAGACCCAGAATAACTGCTCCAGCATAGCCGGCATCACCTACTTCTCGTAAATGCATGGATTGCAGCACCATCGGGAGGGAGATCATTCCTCCAATAACCAATGACCTGGCCACCGAAGGCGAGATATGAAGAAGCCCGGCTAACAAATCCCTAGGAGAACGGGAGAATTCAGGCAAAGCCGTAGCAACACCGGGATTTACACCCACTATGGCAGAGAATTCATCGTAGGTAGGAAAAACTTCTTCCAACCCGAAGTGGAATACACCATCTTCAGGGTACCAGAATTGTACCGCCGCTATCAGTATATTCCACTCAAAAGGCCGATTGCACCACAAGGGGACTCGACGCATGTTGAAACCGTCGTAGTCGACATTATAAGAGCACATAGCTTCCAAGGCTTCGAGGTAATTGACAAACTCAATGCTACCATGGAGAGCCATCTTAAAAGACTAAAAGATAATGGGTAGGCAGATGAGGATGCAAAGGTGTGGTGAGAACACTCCACCCTTCTCCCTTTTTTTACTTTAAAAACCTCACAAGGGACATAATCCCTATAGAAATCGGAGGGAATCCTACACCACAAGGTACCAAGGGCTGAAGGGGGTACCAATCAAAGCCTTTAAATGATGGGACTGGACTAAAGTGCCGATAGGCAGGTCAGGGTGCTTACCGATCGGCAACCCCCCATTTTTGGAAATTTTCTCCTTTCCTCTTTTGTCAAATCAGAAAACTCAATAAAAATAAATTGATATTCTTAACAGAATTTCAAAATCCCTTTTCCTCCTTATATAATTTCCCTTTTTAAATTAAAAACTTTCCCTCACCAATTTCCAAAAATATTCCTTTTTTTACGGTCTCGGCAACAAATTAAAAAGCGCATGCATTCATTCATCATTAATAAAAGATAATAATAAAAAAACTCTCATTGCATTGCATATATTTGTGTTCTGTGTTACATCATTTTGCAGGAAATGAAAAGAAAAGCCAAAAACACTGGGACTCAGCCCGAACCCACATTTTCTCTCTCTCTCAAGAGCTTCCACCCCTGCGACATGCTCTCTTCCCCCTACGGTGAGACGATGCGCCCCCACTACCCGAGCCAGAGTCTTCCCCGGAAGACGCTGATGGAACCAAGCAAGAAGGAACAGGGACAGCATCCCGAATGTGGGCAGTCGCCGATGATATCCAGTCTCTGATGTCTCTCAGCCAAGTAGTCGACACCCTGACTTACTGCAAGGAAAAGGCAGAATCAGTATCAAACAAATGAAGTCAAAAAGAGGAAAAGGACCGAAAGGTTTACCGCATGATGAAGGACCTCCTCTGTCAAACCCAGTTCCTCCGGATCCATCGCAAGGGGACAGTGCAGCATCGGCACTATCCCTCCATCGTCCCGTCGGATGTTGTACGAAGGAGTGTGCAATCGCACGAAAGGAACCTTCGAGGTCACCGCCGCCGCAGGTGCTGACGAACCACCACCACTGTGGGAAGACCCCACCGCCCGACTCGAACCCGCAGGAGGGAAAGGCAAGGCATCATATATGCTAGGCGCCATCAACCAGATCGTCACAAAGTCCATATAGTCATACGGCCCAGCTGTATCAGTGTACAACGCATAGGACTCGACGATCATCGCCGCGATCCTCTCATCCTCCAACAGCTGTCTCTCCCGCCTCATAGACGTAGGAGGCTACGCAGGTGGCACCACCACCTCTTCCCCGACAATATGACGAACCACCCTTTCCCCGAGATACCAGGAATGGACGAACTCATGCGCCAATAAATGCCTCATCTGCGCGTTCACCCCAGTCATCCCCGTATCCTGAATGGCTGTCTCCGAAGGATAAAAGATCACCTGAAAATCTCCAAGCAAGCATAAGTCAATACAAGATCAAAAGGTGTAAAAACCAAGACTGAAAAGGAAAGGACCTTACCCGACCACTGGTCAGGTCATTTAAGACCTGACGCAACGCCTCCAGGGAGAGAGATCCCTTCGACTGCCGATTGGCCTTACGCCATCGATACAATCGGCAGAAGTCCCTAACAGTATCGTCCTTCAAAGAAATCAGCGGGGTGTTGTACCCGATCACCTCATATAACCACGTCTGAATTCACAAGCAAAAAGAGACGCATAAGGAAAATGTGAATGCATGAAAGGAAAATGCGAATGCATGAGATGAAAATGCGTAAAGTAAAGAATACCTCAAGGAGATACGTGGCTCCAGTAAAAGTATGCTGGCAGCACCGACTGAATGCATCCAAAGAAGAGTAATGGGTCGCCAAGGTCAGACTCCCCCAATCATAGAAGGGATGTTCGAAAACATCCTCAGGTACGGCAAAAACCACAAATGGACGACGTCGCCGCTCGACGCCACCATAAAACCTCCCAACACCAATAAGATGAATAACTAGGACATATGCCTCACTTGCAGCCCATCCTCCACATCAACCACCCTGCTCAGCAAAACATCCTTCAGCAAGGACAGCCAGATAGAATCTCCAGAAACTATCCTCCTCACATCACTAAGTGTCGCATGCACCGCCTCCGGCCTCACCCGTAAGGAGCGATCCACCTCTATCTGCTCCCCGTCACAATCTATCCCCAACAGCTGTTGCACATCTATGGGAGTCACCGTCATCTCCTCGAAGCCAAAATATAAGGTGTGGGTAGTGTCCCACCACCTCTCCCCCAAAGCACACAGGACTGCTGTCGAACGAGGTGTCTCATCCAGCGCAGCCACCAACCTCCCCAAACCCGCTGATGATACCACCCAGCACACCACGGGTGGAAGATGCTCCCAAACATTCTTAAACCCCGTCATCCCGCGGGCACGCATGTTCTTCAAAGAAATATCAAACTAGCGAAAGGAAAAATCTCATCAAGGGTCAAGAAGAAAGAAAAATCACCCAAAAAGAAAGGAATGCCAAGGGTCAGGTTACTTACATAACCGCCGGGAATCACTCTCGAAGAGCGATGATGCGATGGCTCCCGCAGCAAGGTCCGCTCGTCCGCAACCGGCTCGAATGCATCAAAGGCAATCTCGTTCCCTAAAGCAAGGGGCACCCTGTCCCTCCAATCCACATTCGTCCAGTCATCAACGGTCAACCACTCCCGGTGGACAGCGGTGCTCACAAAGGCGGCCATTTCTTAAAGATCGGAACGTTAGAATAATTCGCAACGAGAAATCGCAGAAAGAGAGAAGGCAAGAAGCTGTGAAAAATGAAGGGGGATTCGCCCCCTTTATATAGGATGTCGATCGGCACTGACTCCTTCCATACCGATTGGCACTGACCCCTCACCTTCCCGAGGTAGCCTAAAAGTCCGTGCCACTACCGAATAGCACCCCTCAGTCTATGCCGGTCGGCACCCCCTTAAAATTTCGTACAGAAATTCCTGAAAAATGCCAAAAAACCCTAAAAATTCCTCAAAAAATTCTTAAAAGTCCCAGGAGGGATTCAGAACGTTTTCGTCAAGAAAATTTCACACTCCTTCAGGCGAAACCTCTTTTTCCCCAACGGAACCCTCAAAATCCAAGAGAATGACCTCTCGAGCAATGCGCCCGGACCACCTAATCATCTCCTCAGCAGAGTTTACAACCTCAAATCGATTATCTCCCCAACAATCAGCTCCACCGCTCTAATCAAGGACACAAAGCCTCCCCAGCCATCGGCTACCCGGTGCGAAATAATATTGCATGGTATTTTCCCCAGCGGATTTCAGAAGAATCACTCGCCCCAGGAGATCTCTCCCAAAGGATGATCCAAATCTTCCCCAGCTCATTCATCATTCCCCAGCAGAACCCCAAATCCAATTCTTACCCCCAGTGGAACTCTTTTCTTTCCCCAAGGAAATGCAATCACTCTTGGGTCAAAATTGACTCCGGTCTTGGATCGTCACCTAAGTTAGGTCAGAATTGACCTCGGTCCTCGGTCGTCACCAGTTTTGGGTCAGAATTGACCCCGGTCTTGGATCGTAACCTGAGTTAGGTCAGAATTGACCTCAGTCCTCGGTCGTCACCACTCTTGGGTCAGAATTGACCTCGATCTTGGATCGTCACCTAAGTTAGGTCAGAATTGACCTCGGTCCTCGGTCGTCACCACTCTTGGGTCAGAATTGACCCCGGCCTTGGATCGTCACCTGAGTTAGGTCAGAATTGACCTCGGTCCTCGGTCGTCATCACTCTTGGGTCAGAATTGACCTCGGTCTTGGATTGTCACCTGAATTAGGTCACAATTGACCTCGATCCTCGGTCATCACCATTCTTGGGTCAGAATTGACCCCGATCTTGTATCGTCACCTAAATTAGGTCATAATTGACCTCGATCCTCGATCGTCACCTGAATTAGGTCATAATTGATTTCGGTCCTGGATCGTCACCTGAATTAGGTCAAAATTGACCTCGGTCCTCGGTCACCACCACTCTTGGGTCAGAATTGGCCCCGGTCTTGGATCATCACCTGAATTAGGTCAGAATTGACCTCGGCCCTTGGTCGTCACCACTTTTGAGTCAGAATTGACCCCGGTCTTGGATCATCACCTGAGTTAGGTCAGAATTGACCTCGGTCCTCGATCGTCACCACTCTTGGGTCAGAATTGACCTCGGTCTTGGATCGTCACCTAAGTTAGGTCAGAATTGACCTCGGTCCTCGGTCATCACCACTCTTGGGTCAGAATTGACCCCGATATTAAATCGTCACCTGAGTTAGGTCAGAATTGACCCCGGTCTTGGATCGTCACCTAAGTTAGGTCAGAATTGACCTCGATCCTCGGTCGTCACCACTCTTGGGTCAGAATTGACCCCAGTCTTGGATCGTCACCAGAGTTAGGTCAGAATTGACCTCGGTCCTCGGTCGTCACCACTCTTGGGTCAGTATTGACCCCGGTCTTGGATCGTCACCTAAGTTAGGTCAGAATTGACCTCGGTCCTCGTTCGTCACCACTCTTAGGTCAGAATTGGCCCCGGTCTTGGATCATCACCTGAATTAGGTTCGAATTGAGCTCGATCCCCGATCGTCACCACTCTTAGGTCAGAACTGACCTCGACCCTCTGAATTGGTCATCCTTGCTTCCTTAGGTCCTCAGAACTGACCTCGACCCTCTAAATTGGTCACCCTCACTTCCTTAGGTCCTCAGAATCGACCTCGACCCTCTGATTTGGTCATCCCCAGCACGCACCTTAAGGTCCTCAGAATCGACCTCGACCCTCTGAATCGATCATACTCTCTCACAAGCATCATGCGGTGTCTAATTGACGGCTATCATTTGTTCCAAACTCACCCATCAAGGGGATCTATAGACACCTCATTCTGTGACCCCCCCTAACTCTCCTTAGGTCCCTAGTACCTCCACTCATCACCGCAAACCCAGGTCATGTCCAGAGCACTGACCTGGAGGCCATCGGGCACTCCCCGGCTCGGTTTGACCAAAAGTCAAACTCTTCGTCTCAATCGAGACTCAATGAAACTTTGAAGGTCACTGAATACCCTTTCCAATGGTCCACCCCGTGCGCGATTCTGACTTACCATGCGGACGAACGGTCCGTTTGCGTCCGAAACCTGACCTAGAGGCCACCGGGCGCTCATGGGCTCTGTTTGACCTAAGTTAACTTTTCAGCTCAACCGGGGCTGAATGAATCTTCGAAGGTCACTGAATACCCTTTCCAACAGTCGATCCCGTGCATGATTCTGACTTTCCGTACGGACGAACGATCTGTTTGACTCCAGGAGGCCATCGAGCGCTTCCCGGGCCCGGTTGACCAAAGTGAACTCTCCAAACTGGGTCAAACTCTTTGGAATGTTGAATTACATCTCCTAACCTTTCCAATGGTATGCCCCGTGCGTGATTCGGACTTACCATGCGGACGAACGATCCATTTGCGTCCGAACGATTCCCCGTCCAGCGGACCAACAAACGCTTCCGAGCCATATTTGACCCAAAGTCAACTCCCAAACTCGGGAGCAGTCCAAAGGACTTTCGAAGGTCTCTAAATTACCTTTCCAACGGTATGCCCCGTGTATGATTCTGATCAACGGTTTTCCCTCGGCGGTCAATTTTCCGAAATCCCCTGAAACACACGGCCAAACGGCAGGTCCCAGAACCTGCCTATCGGCACCTATTTGTCGATGGGTAGGAATAGCTCTATGCCGATCGGCAGACCCCTGGGCCTATAAAAAGGAGGCCTTGGCCTCATTTGAAGAGATGAGCCCAGATATGATAGAAATCCCTCTCAACGAATCCCAGAAACCTCTCTCGAAGGCAGCGTGATTTCAACTTCCAAATCCCCTTTTTACTTCCACTTTTCATCATCCCCTTCATCAAACTTGGTGAAATAACCACTCTCCATCATCCTCCAAAGGGCAAGGGCTTCTCTCCAACATTCAAGATCAAGCTCAAGATCTTCAAGAAGGTCCAACTTTCTCAAACTCTCTCTTAAATTCCTAATAACTTATTTTCTTACTTAGCACTTTTATTATCTTATTTCACATATCCGAACATAATTTTTATCTAGTATTATTGCACATATCCTATTTTCATATAAATAAACCCAAAAAAATAAGAAAAAGAGAGTTTGCTCATAAATTCCAAATAGGGATTCTCACACTTTTTCCACACTTCTCTCACAACTAAAAACACTTTTTCTACACACACACACACACACACACACACACGCTTACAAATAAGAGATTTCTCCATTTGGATTTATGGGATAAACCCCACCCCTCATTTTGTATGCGAACTACGTGGACTTTGATGCCTTTATAAGTTACGTAGGCGTCTCGGGGTAAAACCCGAGATTCGAGTCCTTTTCCCACTTTTTCTTATTTTCTATGTTCTCTTTGTCCCATTTTCTATTATATTTTATACATTCGTTCTTAGTGGCGTATTATTCCACATGCGTTATCGTTCCCTTATAACAATCAACGCAAGGGTAGTCGCGCAAATCTTATTTTCTACATTAATCTCACATTCCTACGAATGACTCGCTTTATCTTTCCCATGATACATGTCAAGGATTCCTACCTCCATTATATATATACACATGCACACATATCACGGGGGGAAACAAAAGGAAAATAGCAAATATTCATGAGAGACCGAAAGAGCGGAATGGGTGCCTAACACCTTCCCATTTCGTAACTAAGCCTCCGAACCCTTCTCGAATCATTTTGGTTTCGCACGCACCAGTATGTCTTTGGATGCCATCCTTCGGGGTGGCTCCCCCTTTCTTTTGTCTGTTTTGAGTAAAATAGACTGGCGACTCTGAATCTCTCTACATTTTCACACCTCACAAATCGACGCCGGCCGAAGCACTCTCCCGAGAGGGGACGCGCGGGACCCGAAGGATCCTTCTCCCTCCGCGATGAGGATCGAGGATAGCCACAGGAGGGAATAGAAATCGGTGGGAAAAAAGAAGAGGGAGTGGTTTTTTTACTGACAGGCGTATCACAGACATGTCACGGTCGTTGACCGTGACAAGACCGTGACAACAGTAATTATCATGGTCTTGTCACGATCAATGAACGTGACAAACCTTTATCACGACCTTGTCACGGTCAATGATCGTGACAAGGCTAGCCGGTTCAAGGGTATCAATTTGACCATTTTGGTGTAGTGTATGCCTATAAGTCTACAATCTTGTTCTAATTGTATAGATCTAATGAGAATAAGGTGGTGTTTGATTTTACCTCTTAAGTCTGGATCTGAACCATTCAGACTTAACAGGGAACACATAGTGTTTATTTTTTAAAATGATTAAGAGGTTAACGACTATATTTTCCTATGAATGATTAAGAGGTAGTCTGAATCTGAAATTTGAATCAGTTTAAATACATTCATTCACATGTACATTTAAACATAAAAACAAATATATTTTTCAAATTCAGTCTTCATAATTCAAATGAAAGAATAAATGCAACCTATGTCTCCAGAGTGAATGTATGCTTGTTTTAACGGCCGAACTAATCCAAATATCGTTTTTATCTCTCGTTTACTCTCTTTTATATTTTTAACTGTTGAGTATAGCATTGATGGCATGGGTTTAACTAGTAGAACTAGTTTTAGGTATTAACATGGGGTAAAGTGGAGGGGTAAGTATAATTAACCCATATATAAATGACATTATAAGGAAAATGATAATTTCAACACTTAAAATAGATAATATAGTCTTGGCCAAACCTACAAAAGAGAGTAGCCACATTTGATAACATATAAAGTTATATAAAAAGGGTCATGCATAATCAATCAACAAGTCCAAATACATATATTAAACCACACTGATATAATTGCATCCCATCTTTAATACATTAGTGGCAGGATAAAGCTATGGCTGATAAAAGGATTAGTAGTATAAATAATACAATCCCAACAAAAGAGCCGATTAAAGATCCAGAGATACGCTGGCAAAAGTTACCAAATTGTTGGCATATTGCAAACCAATTAGCTGAAGAATTCCCTTTATGAGCCAGATAAACCACCGCCGTTGCTGCAGAAGCTCCGGCTGTGAGAAGGCCCATCATTGCCTGAACAAAATATATAGTGTTAGTATCAAATGATATTCACATCAAATTTTGTAGTGAACTGTAACACCCAAAAGAAATAGACTTACTATCCAACTAGTTACTTAAAATGTTGTTTTAAGGTGAGTTTGATTGTGAAGTTGGGAAAAATCTTAAAAATAATTAATTTTCATGATAATGTAAAGGAAGTGACAAAAGACATTTGTGTAACAACCCGTCCTTTTGGAGATAATTAAATTTCATAATTGGGTATAAATTGGCAATTTGGAGAATTTCTCGAAATAGTGATTTTGGGGATTTTTGAGGATTTAATGATTTTCGATGGAAGTTGTAATTATTTTTGGGATTGAATATGTCGAAGTGTTTTAATTATATGTCGCCGTTGAGTAAAGTGACAAAAGAGGTAAGATTTTGATTAGGAAACCCGCATTAAGTTATTATGGGGTAGAATAGTGATTTGCGATCAAGTACCTCGGATGAAAATTTTGACTGCTCCGTGAGTCTTGGAATGTCCAAGATAGTCAGAAAAGAGTGTCCGATTGTCGAAATTGAGTTTCGGGGAATTTTGGAGTTAAATAGGCTCGTAATTGAGTAAATGAGTCATTTTTGGGTTTTAAGGGGGTAAAACCCGTTTCTCCTTATAAAAGGAGGGAGAGAGGGAGGAAAAGAGAAAGAAAGAAATAAAGAAAGAAATAAATAAAGAAAAGAGAGAGAAGAGAGAGAGGAGGGGAGAAAAAGAGGAGAACGGGGAGATTCCGGCCAAACTCCGCGGGATTCGGCTCGAGGTCATCGGATTATATCCACGAGGCAAGTGTTTACTTGCTTTATTTAATTTTAAGCATAAATCTCATATCTTAGTTTGGTATAAACAAACCCTAAAGATTTTGGGTTGGGTATTCGTGAATAAAACGGGTTTTCGGGAGTTAAAACGAATAAACCCCTAAAATTTGTTAATTTGAGAAACTTAGGTTTTAACCTAAATTAATTGGTGGTTTAGGATTCTAGGATGTTTAGAACCCTTAATATATGTGTTTTGTAGTTGGTTGAGGTTGTAGGATGTTGGGTGAGGCGACAAAATCTTGGGAGAAGCTTTAATGGCCGAAACCGTCTCGGAGAAGACGATGAATAGTAGGACCTGCGCATTAACCGAATCTATTCAGCCAGGACGAACCGATTTGGCTCTTGGTTAAAAAATAAAAATTGTAGATCTTTTCGATACGATCGTGTGGGCGCCGACCGCGTATTTTTCTGATTTTTTTTAGATTTATAGTGATTTTTCTACGGAAAGTTGTTCGAGATCTAAATCGTTAGTTAGAAATCATACCTGATATTGGGAGAATTAAGGCTAGAATTATTTGGAGATAAATATTAGGGGTTCCTAAATATAGAGTGGGGACCTCTATATCACTATTTGAGCGAAATGTAGTCCTTGGGTTTGTGGGAAGGAAAGCCACAACCTATTGAATTTAAGGGTATTCGGGGGAGAATAATCCCTGAGATATTTCGGTAGGGAATTTATGACTATATAATTATGTGCGTAGGAAAACATAATTATATTGATATTGGTTGAGTATATCCTACGAGATAATTAGGATCAATTGGGAATATAGATATACAAATTCGCTTAGTGTGGAGTATTATAATTGGAGATATCTAATAAATCCTTAGATGGGATTAAAAGTATGTATTGCTTATTAAAGTAAGGAAATACTTTGGATTTAGTATCATGCATATATGAATGCATAATTATGATTCTTTGAGAGAATCTTTGGGATTATTGGTCATGGCTAGATGTAATTGGCAAAAATGGCCATTTGTATATATTCGAGGAGGAATATATGGTATATGTATACTATGTGATTCAAGTATATATATAATTTGAGATAAATGATTTTGAAAATAAAATATGAATGTTTTCAAAATGGAAAAAGAAATGATTTTCATAATTATTGATTTATAGTCAACACCATCTCTAAATGACATCATAAGGGAAGTTCGTGCGTGAAGTGAAGCCCCCTGACTAATGAATGCAGGGTCGATATAGTCCTAGGCCATATGAGCGTTTATGTTATGTTTTTAGCGATGGTTAGGTAACTTAGGGTGTGGTTATGACTTGCCCGCATGCATATGGCCTCTTCCCGACGTGTTGTGTATAGGTGCCCAGGTGTCGTAATTGATAGGCACTGGAAGATGATGGTCATTTAGGGGAGCGCCGTACGGGCGGTCTTAGAACGCGTTATATGATATGTTAAAGCAATTTATGATAATAAATTGGCTTTAATTACATTTCCTGGATGGAAGAAGGGAAATGGGGTAAATGTTTTGGCTTCGGTAACACTTCCCGGATGGAAAAAGAGAAGTGGAAGCATATGATATGGTAAAAGCATTATTATGATAATAGAAATGGCTTTTAAATACATTTCCTGGATATAAGAAGGGAAATGGGATGTTTTAAAATGGAAAAGCCTTTTTATGATAATAAAACTGGCTTTTAAAAGGTTACATGATGTGTTAAAGCAATCCATGATAATGAATTGGCTTTTAAATATATTTCCTGGATATAAGAAGGGAAATAGAAAGTTTTGATATGAGTATTGAAATATGAATATATATATATATATATATATATATATGGATAAATTTGGTGTCGAGGGTCTAATGGATCCCGATGATCGACCTTGCCGCATAGTAGTGTATCGGGGGGGGGGGGGGGGTTCCTTGTTTGGATTTCGCTCTGTGAGACACCCCATGCACGAATATGGCATTGTGTTGAGACTAGGGAGAAGTTTAATCCTTAGTTCTCTAATATTAATATTTCTTATACGATGTATATATATCTATACGTTACGTACTGAGGGTCTGATGGAGCTCGACGATCGACCTTGCCGCGTAGTAGTGTATCGGGGGGGTTCCTTGTTTGGATTTCGCTTTGCGAGACACCCCAAGCACGAACATGGCATAGCGTTGAGACTGGGGTGAAGTCTAGGCCTTAGTACTTGGACTATCTAGGGTTGATAGTGGTTGGGTAATAGACTAGTTTAGCAGGGTAGCTGGACTAGGATGTTTAGAGGGATGCGCTAGGTGTGCACCATTAGATGAGAGGTGAGGGGTAACTCATGGGAGTGTGATACCAATTTAAATATGAGATAAAATATTTTTCTAAAAATAAAGCATTTATGCACTTGCAAAATATTTTCAAACTCGAGCTCTGACCCGTTTATCTACTTTTCCTTTCTTGTTTTATATATATATATAGGTGTCTAGACACAGGGACGCCTGGATGACACTTCTTTCGAGTCAGACGTCAGTTGCAGCAGCTGTGGATGTGTGCAGGTTTTTGATAGCCGCTTCCATTCTTGTACTCTAGATAGGAGGTATTGTATAAACATTCAGGCCAATGGTCCAATTGCATTTAATTATTCTTTTAGTACAACATTCGATATGGTTGTATATTTTGACCGAGTATTCGGTTATTTTATTTCATTTCAGTTTCATTTATGCAAAAACTGTGTGGATGTTTTAATTATCTTCACTTAAAAAAAAGAGTAGTTAAGTAAAATTTTGACACCGGCCTAATAGGTTATTAGTAATTAAATGAATTTTAGACAGTGATGCTAAGAATGATCCATATGAGACTCCTGTTTTAATTTGATATAGGAGTAATCGCCCGGTATTTTATTAGGCGGGGTGTCACAATTTGTTCCCTTGGTGATACGTCCCCTAATATATATATATATATATATATATTATATATATATATATATATATATATATATACACACACACACACACACACACATCACTTAAAGGTTATCCAACATATCTCCTTATTATGTAGATCATGTATACCAAATTTAATTGAAAATTACTTTTTTTTTTACTATTTTTTAAAAAAGTATGTTAACTAATGTATGTTGGAGAGTCTGGCATATAATTTTATTTTTTTATTTTACATTGAGTTCAATATTTTGAGACTGGAAGGAGAAATGGATTGTGCTCGTCATATATATGGTTATTGTTCTCAAAATGTATTTGTACTCAAGCACCACAATATAAAATATAAACAATTGTTAAAAGATCCAAGGTGAGGGGTATTATTATGTGAGTCCCTTGGTTTATAAAATGTTTTGTGTACGTTCCTTACTGTTTTATTAATATTTATTTATAATTGCTATAACATGTATTGTGCTCTAATATGGCAACAATATCTTTTAATATAAGTAATTCTAATATGACAGAATAGTTTCAAATATGATGAAAAAAAATATAACAATGTCATAATATAAAATCATGTACAACATCATAAATGTTATAGATAGTTTTAGGGATCGCAAATGATGTTATATAAGATCGGGAACCAAACGCGAAAATTATTCCACATCAGGTCATAAGACTAAAGGCCCAAATAAATTAGAATATATAGATCAACACAAGTATTTTTAATTAAAAATAAATCAATGGTAATTATATATTCACTTATGGTGATATATTTAAGTTTTCTATTTATTAATGGAATTCAATAGAAAACCAGATATAAACTTTATAAAAAATAAATCACTTTTAATATTTTCCCAACACTGTGATTGAAAAGGATTTTTTACCTGGCCTAAAAGAAAAATAGTTGCAGGCATAGAGTAAGGTAAATCTCAAGTTTGAGTATCTTCGAATTGAATATTTATAAATTCGAAAAAATTATCTTGTTTTTCTGCTAATTCCACATCTTTTAAACTCGATTAAACATAACAAAATAAGCATATCTCTCTCCCTCTCTCTCTCTCTCTCTCTCTTCTAAAAAACAAAAATAAAATAACTATCTTATTACCGCATCCAAGAAGACCAAAACCAGCCTACTCCATGTTGCTTTACTGATAACAATGTGAAAGATGGACAGGGAAAGAGAAATAGCAAGATATCCACATACTACCGAGTTCGCAATCACAAAGAACCTGTTTGATGAAAACATTGAATTAAAACTATTTCTTAAAGAGTAAAGTGCAAATAACTTTCGAAAATACATGTTAAGAAAGAATCCCTCTTGAACTATTCTGAATTATGAAATCCCCCTTAGAACTATGTGTTTTGTTGCAAAGACACATAATATGTCATAAAAAATTAATTCATATATTTCAAATTAAGAGTGCCTGCATAAAATTAAAACATTATAAGGAAAAATCAATTTTCAAATTTAACGTTGTAAGAATTATGAACATGTTTATAATGAAACACATGCATGCACCCCAATCATTGCTCTCCTATAAATTCATCAAGGGAGTGGCCAAGAAGGAAAACATGGCTCTTAGTTCAATTGAGACACAGTGGGTATTATTTCTTTCACTAGAAAGTTCTGAAATGAAATTTTATAAACAACGCATATTACAAGCACCTTTTGCAGTAAAAATAGTTGAGGGGGATTTCTAGCAAAATATGTTAGTTTAACAAGATTTATTTTATACTAGTTCCTTTTATACTAGTCAGTGTTTGTTATGCTACGAGGAAGAGGAGAAGACCAATCGTTTGTTATTACACTGTAGGGTATCGAGAGGTTTATGGGACACTTTTCTGGCTTTGACGCGGAGAGTTTGGGTCATGCCGACGTCTGTGAGGGCGCTTTTAGATATGTGAAAACCTCCGTGGGGCTGGTTAGGTGACAAGCGGATATGGAGTTTGGTTCCGCACTACATCTTTTGGACGATATGGCTGGAAAGGAATTCGAGATGTTTTGATGGCATTGAGACGCCTCCATAGAGACTTCGTTATATTTTTTTGAGCACTCTACTTAGTTGGTCCAAGGAGAGGATCACTGTTACGACCCAGGATTTTTTGGACTTCGTGGAGAAGATACACTCAGCTATGTAATTTGAGAGTTTTTGTTGTTGGAATCCGTCTGTATTTCTTTTCCTTAGCTTGTTTTCTTTGTATACTTCCTGTATACGGGTTCGCTCCCTAAGCGTTGATTTTTAATACAATCTTTTATTTATAAAAAAAAAGGGTATATTTGAATCTTGATAAATTGACAAAAGGTGACAAACGTACTAAAAATATGCTTCATCCGTCCTTATTTAAGAGTCTCTATCTATTTTGTTTTTTGCATTGATTAAGAATATACTCAATCAAAGGTCAAAATCAACACGTGCTCACTACCGTGAAATTTAGTTGGTTGATAAAGTCCAAAAAAAAGTGAACTCTTAATTTGAGAAAATCCAAAATAGATATTAAACTCTTAATTTGGAACAAAGGGAATAATATTCTCTCGATCCCTAATTAATTAACAAATCTACTTTGGGAACATTCTAAACTAACATGTTGTTTGTTTTTACCTCTTAAATCTGAATCTCAACCATTCAGACTTAAGAGGTATCAACTAATGTTTGTTTTTTCAAATAATCAAGAGACTAACGGCTATTTTTGCCCCTGAATGATTAAGAGGTAAATGAACCTCTGAAGACTAAATCTAAAGTCTTTTCAGATTCAGATTTCAGACTTCAGATTTAGGTGTTGTTTGATTTTACTTCTTAAGTCTGAATCTGAATCATTCAAACTTAATATGTATCAAATAGTGTTTATTTTTTTAAATAATTAAAAGGTTAACGATTATATTTACATCTGAATGATTAAGAGGTAAAATTACCTCTAAAATCTGAATATAAAGTTTAAATCAGTTTATATACATTCATTCAGAGGTCCATTCAAACATAAAAACAAACATATTTTTTCGATTCAGATTTCAGACTTCAGATTCAGATGAAAAAATAAACGCAACCTTAGACTTCAACCTAATAGTTCACTTTCCTTTTCAGTAGACCTGTCAAAAAGCACGATAGTGCGTTAACACGACACGACCCGATACGGAATTATAGTTAATGGGCTTACATTTATTGGGTTTGGATCATTAACAGGTTAACAGGGTAGATCCGTTAACACCAACGATTCGGGTTTGGAAATTTACTTGTACCCATTTCTACCCGTTAATACTCATTAATACTAATGAGTATTATAGGGTCACCCAACACGTACCCAATAATAATAACCATTAAAACTCATTATTTCTAAATCCTTTAAAACTAATGGGTACTATAGGATCACCAAACCTATACCCAATAAGAAAAACTATTAAAAGCCATTATTTTTAAACTAATGAAGACTAACGGGTAGTATAGGGTCACCGAACCCGTTATCCATTTAGACTCAACCTGATTTGTTAATATTAGTGGGTGCTAACGGTTCGGATCGTGTACCCATTAATATTAACGGATCGTATTTGGGTATTATTATTAGACCCGTTAATTTTCACAGGTCTTGTATGAATTAAGAATGGTTTAACCCTTTAACCCGTTAATTCATCCCGTACACGACCCGTTGACGGGAATACTTTCCAGCATGCAAACATAACAATTGAATAAGAAAACGGACTGTACAAACATCACGGTGAATAAAACTTACAAGAGGGTCGGAAGATCATCATATTCAGCACTAAATCTCCCAAACGGCGAGAAAATGGGAAGTGTTTGATTGGTTGTTCCCATGGCCACTGCACTTCCAAATGTTCCCATAAGTGCAATAATTCTTAGAATAAGGTCTAATATAGATATCCATTTGTTCATCTTTGGTGGGGTTGAAACCCTGGAAGCTTCACCGTCTTCAGGTGATCCTGCCTTCATTCTTTTTTTATATTTTGTCTCTTTCCTTTCTCTATTGAAGGAAAAATATTCAATACAACAGTTAAAACATTTCTCTTGATAAATAGTGTGTATCTGTATTAGACTGATCAAATGTGCTCTTTTAGCTGCTAAGTTAGTTTACATTTATACAAATGAAACACCATATGAACATGTTTGGATCGTCTCAAGTAATCAACCAATTAAAAACATTCAATATGGATATTAGGTTTGGCCTTGATTACTTTTAATTAGTATGGTTTTCTGCTTCCCTCATCAAGCTATGTGTCAAACACAGTAGTGTAATACAGTTCGTTATCATATACTTACTAAAGCAAAGAGCGGTTTTTAAAATCTTCAAAAATCCTACCTGCTCTCTCTTTTGCACATACCAACAAATGGTGCCAATTTCAGCAGCATGGTCATGGGCATAATCTAAATCCATAAAGATGTGTTCACCTATCTAAGATTAAATCTTCCAAATATTAAATGGGATTTTCCTTTATATTTTCTTAGTTTTAATATTTTGTATAGATTATGTAATTAATGATTTGTTGGGACTTTTTATTAGTGTAAGTAATTTGAAAAATCAATCGTTCTCTTTATGAATGAAAGCCACTATTATTTAAAATAATAGAGAATTAAGGTAAATGTCATGTTTTTAGTACGACACTAAATTTATAAAATTATTTGAGGTGTCTTATTTTTATACACTTTGAGAATTATGAGGTCCTTTTTTCAAAACTCCTAATAATAAATAAATAGAGACTCCTTTAGCCCAGTTATAATCACCATTTCTCTTGTTATCTACTCCAACCCAAATTTCGATAACATTGCAAACAAAAACTAAGAGAGAGAAATATGCAACTGAAAAAAGAGGATTTTCTGGGTTTAGTAATTTACTATATTGCATATAAGACTTTGGTGCTTGTTTCGTAGATAAATAACTAAGTTTCGCCACTAAAAATAACAATCTTCATCTATCAAATCTAAAAATTTAATAAATGTATTCAAGTCTTATAATATGAATTAATAAAGTACCAAAGCAAATAAATAAAATAAAGGATGTGATGAAGGATTGAGAAATAACTTACTGCATTAAGCGTACTTGTGCACAATATTTTCACCCTCAACCTTCAGTTTATCACATTCATCATAGATTTAACATGTGAATATTAGATAGACATGTAGCCAAAGACAACTTGCCGATCCATTAACATTAGAACTGTGAATTGATAATTTGATAAAGAAAAAGAAAAGCATACATTTTCTTTTGTAGGAATCTACATGTGTGTATTTATGCAAC
The DNA here is from genome assembly GCA_949130495.1 of Sambucus nigra. Classification (NCBI taxonomy): domain Eukaryota; kingdom Viridiplantae; phylum Streptophyta; class Magnoliopsida; order Dipsacales; family Adoxaceae; genus Sambucus; species Sambucus nigra. The sequence continues at coordinate 190,237,715 of OX422215.1, read as the reverse complement.
TTCTTTGCATTTGATACTAGTAATGATTTTTCCGGCAAGTCATCCTTGGCTGCACAACTCATACCTCACCTCCACATGTAAAACCTAAGGTGAATACATGTCATAATAAAATCTGCAACATTGTTTTCTTAGAAGAAGAAGAATATATGGTTCTGAGTTTGCATTAAAGCATGAGATTTTTTTTTCTATTTCTGGTCAAGAAGAGTGGGTCTTTTTTCTTCAACTTGCGGGTTTGGCCAATGGAATAGTGAGAGCTCTCATCCATTTTATGGGCTAAACAAAAAATGCCTTATCACTTTCCCAAATTCAAATTCTGAATAAGAGATTGAAAAGTTATTTACCGTAGACCCACTGCTTACCGTATAAAAATATCCACGTAACAAACTGCTAAACCTAAGGCATTGTTTCGCCAACATTACCCCAGACTTCCGCTGATTTGAAAATATAGTTAGATTAATGTGAAAATGTGACTATCCAAATTGTCCTACTATATGGCTTATATTACATCTATTAATAATGCTCTTGTACGGATTAGTCCGCATTTTAAAATGCGGACCGGACAGATGTGACCTAACGGTGCGCCTTGAAATTATCGCCTAAATTATAGGCACACTCTCTCTTTTTTCAGCGCTCACACATATCCGGTTCACACTCTTCAAATATGAATTAGTTCGCACAAGAGTATGGACCTTTAAATCTATATAAGTAAGAAAAATAAAATGGCGAGAAAATCCGGACTTGTGGTTACAACTTACGAGTGCACGGGCAAGGAAGACTGGCATTGCATTTTCTTTTAATATGTGCCTGCCTGCCTGCCTGCCTTGAAAAGCTCAATCATAAGCAAACAAGCACCATGCATATGTGAGTGCGTGTATACCACATAAAAACACACACGTATTTAAGGTTCTATTATATGTGTAAAGGCACACCTTAGGAATCCAAGAAATGGCAAGGGGGTATTTTTGAATTATACGGTACCATTACTGTTTCTTAGGTTCTAGTTTTGTTTTCATGATCCCAAATAGATAAATTTGGATTTAAAAAGACAATGGTTTATATCGTAGTCAAATTGTTGCATTTTTTGTTTTTGTTTTTGTTTTTCAAATCGGAATTTGAATTTTATATTTAAATTAAAAGACTAAGGACTTTTTAATTATGAATGGTTGAGACTCACGCTTAAGAGGAAAAAAACAAAAAATTCAAAAAAAAAAATTATATCTAATTTAATAATATAATATGGGTGTGGCTATTCCCGCACTCTTAACATCCCCCCCCCCCCCCCCCCCCACCCTTTTCAAAGATTTAAAATATAAAGACAAAAACACCCTTTCTCATTTCATTACAATATAATATAATTTTAAAACATAGGTAAAATAAAATTTACACTGTAAGATAAAATATAGTTTTATTATTATTTCAATCTTTTACTTTAACATATTATTAATTTTTTTTAATTAGACTATAGTATATATCATGAATTTATTAGACTTTGCTACATATTTCGTAGCTAAATATGAAACTTTCTTCACGAAAAATGATATTTTATGACATTTAAACTGTTTGTAACGAAGAATAAAGCTTATGATGAAAAAAAACAGTTTTTCAACAAAAAAAAAAACAGTTTTTGAACATAAAACAATTTTAACCAAATGAAAACAGTTTTAATGAAAACAAAATTTAACAAATTAAAACTTATTTATAAGAAAGAAAACAGCTATAAAAAATAAATTCAAATAAAATAAAACAGTTTTTAGCAATTTCTAACAAAATAAAATCAGTTTTTAACAAAAAAACAATATCTTAAAAAATCACTTTTCAAAGAATAAAATTATTTAAAAAATATTTTTAGAAAATTAAAAATACTTTAGTGAAAAAAGAACAATTTTTAACAAAAATATTAAAAATTGTTTTGTTTTGTTAAAAAAAGTTTTTTAAAACCTTTTTTTTGTTAAAATTTTTTTTATTAAAAAAAGGATTTTTCATTAAAACTGTTTTTATTTTGTTAAAAACAGTTTTATTTTCAAAAACTGTTTTTTTTTAATTCAATATTGTTTTCGTCAAAAAACAAAAAAAGTTTCATTATAAGCTTTTTTGGGGTTAAAAAATGGTTTAAATATCACCAAATAACATTTTTTTCATAGAAAAAGTTTTTCATATTTAACTACGAAATATATAGCAAGTCTAATAAATTCATAAAATGTTATATAGTCTAATTAAAAAAATTAGTAATATGTTAAAGTAAAATTATAAAATAATAATAATTAAATTATATTTTATCTTAAAGTGTAAATTTTATCTTATCTAAAATAATGTTATGTTTTAAAATTATATTATATTTCAATGAAATGAAAAAAGAATATTTTTATCTTTGTAATTTAAGTATTTGAAAAGGTTGTGGGGAAAGATGTTTAGCCATACCCTATAATATTTCAAGAAATTATAGAAATGTGAACCACACGAGGACTTTACAAGTACCAAGTTAATATTATTTATATGTATGGAGATGGGGGGGTATGGGAAGGAAAATGATAAGTGGCCTCGTGTGTGATGTAATAGAGATGGGCGGTGGGATCTCGTGAATATGGTTATGGAGTGACATGGGCTGACAATGTGATTTCTTTTTGCAACTGACTAAGAGGAGGCTCCTTATTTTCTGCCAACTTTTGAGGTACCCCTCTTCCTTCGGCTAGGGGTGACAATTCGTATGGGAAGGAAAGTCGTTCTAACGATCAGGATAAAATCAAACTGTTTTTCTTGAAAATATATAAAGTCATTTTAAAAATATCTTAACAAAAATCTTAACACCCACTAAAAAATTTCCAAGTTTTAACACAAAATATAAGAGATCCTTGGATTATTGATGACGAAAATGGGGCACGAAACAGGACATAAAATGTGATATGTTCGACTTGTCCGTTACGTCTTCAACAAAAATGTCCCATGCTTGAAAGTTAACAAATACAACTTTTATCCTATGGCTCAAGGAGTTTTGTCCAAAATTAAGCCAACACATACAAATTGACTTAATTGAAAATTTGTTCTTGCAACTTGGCTTACCGACATATAGCATTGGAGGAGATAGACTTGCAGTCGAACATTACTTAGGAGGAGAGACATGTTGCCATTTTGGGTCAACGCGAGTGTAAGCTTCGATTAAAGGTGGCACCATTGGTACGTGTGCAGTGGGGGCATCACAATGACGCCAAGTTGACTTTGGAACGCAAGGATCACACGTGGGAAAAGTAACCAGAGCTTTTCATGATAGGTATGTTTGAATTTCGAGAATGAAATTCCATTATTAGGGGGAGAATATAATACCCTCTACATTTATGAGTATTTTATTTCCACGTGTGCATTGATCTATTAAATTAATTAGGAAATTAAATTGGGTTCGACAAATTTTAATTAGCGAGTTTAAGATTAATATTTATCATTATTATTTATTTGCATGTAATAAGTAAATAAAGATAAGAATTATTATATTGTCGTTTAATGAGTGAAAAGCGACGGATCATTATATTGTCGTTAGAGGATTTGAACAACGGGTTTAAATAACTTAGGGACAATGCATATTGTACGCATGTATTGGGCCTGATTAATGATATGCTAGTATATTTTTACTTTGGTGACTCGAATGGTCTGTTTGAGTGCACTGGTGATCCGGAATGGGTCAAAATAGTCTAGAATAGGTATCGGGGGTTATAGTTGTGTTCCGAGGACTATTTCAACAAAGTAGTGTCCGTATGGAGGTATGGTTATCTTTTTACCCTTAGGTATACACCTAAAAATGAGATTAGGGTGTGATTAAGAGGTATTTAATGTTAAGTGGGGCTGATGGAAGCCTCATTGTAGCCTCTATTTATTGGATATTGAGGGAGAGATCAAAGAGAAGAAAAAAAAAGAAAAAAATTAAAGAAGAAAGTCATGGAGAAGAGAGAGCATCCAATCTCCAAATTTAATTCGTCTCTACGTGTCAAGACTTTAGATTTTAATCCAACAAGAAAAGTGTTTAGTTGATTTAGATTTGCAATTTTCTACAGTTAATTTATGTTCATGATTAATTAGTAATTAATTTGGGAATTTAAAGATGAAATTTTGGGGGAATTAATTGAAAGAAATTAGTTTGTGTTTAACCTATAATCATGACTGATAATTAATAAGTGAGAAATTCATGATTTGAATCTTAGAATATGAATATTAATATGAAGAACATTGATAGGGTGCTAGATAAATGAATTTCAAAGATTAATTTATTCCTAGTTGACTGAATTAGATTAATGATCAGCAATCCTTGGGTTTTGATGTTGGATTCTGGTTTAAATCGATGTTAAGATACTTCAGGGATGATTAGGTATTGATGTGGGATCTTAATTTGTGGTTTTGGTCGGCTTGGGACCTCCACTTATGGGTTTGGGAGTTGAAAACATGAGCTTAAAGATGAAGGACATCCCAGAAAATCAAACCAATTCACTAGGGGAGTGAACCGGTTTGCTTAACCGAACTAGCTCGGTCTATCGAGCGAACCTGTTCAATTTTTTGGCATGTCCCATTTTTTGTTATACATTGTTTTGACCTGCTAGTGTTTGATAAATGGGCGTACGGGCTTCCATGGTAGATTGGGATTATCAGGGAACATTCCCAGAGGTGGTGCATATTTGAGCCAACGGTTAGAGTGAACACTTAAGTGAAAAATTAGGAAGTCAGTTCAGAGTTCGGCATTGGTAGACTAGTATGTTGTGAGATTTTTGTACGTAGTTGGTACTTTAAATATATACGTATTGTGGGTTACTTATATATATATATATATATATATATATATATATATATATATATATATATATATATATATATATATGTAAATTATTTGTGTATATCTTTAAATATACCTACTCGGTAATGCTATTGCTAGGAGGTTGTGTGTTATGGGTAGTCCACCCGATGTTGACTAGCAAGTGTTGGATTGATTCCTCAAGTCATAGTACTGTTTCATGGCCACTATCCATGTGTGTAGATAGGTGTTTGTTTGGAGACTGGTTGGGTGCGATGTCATATGATCAAGGCCTCTGGACGTATGTTTATGACCACCTTCGTTATTTGTGCTTATGTTTGGATTCGTTGGTGGGATTCTGATCCAGTGACCCAGTTGTGGTATATGGTATACCTGGAGCTTGATAGCACACGAGGGGTGCATCCGCAAGGTCCATGCTCTGGGGATGCAGTATATATATATATATATATATATATATATATATATATATATATATATATATATATAATGCTCTTGTGAGGACTAGTCCTCATTTTAAGAATGCGGACCGGACATGTGTCACCTAACGGTGAGCCTAGAAATTATTGCCTAAATTATAGGTACACTCTCTCTTTTTTGGGCTCACCGTCAGGTGACACGTGTCCAGTCCGCACTCTAAAAATGCGGACTAGTCCGCATAAGAGCAGGACTGTATATATATATATATATATATATATATGTGTGTGTGTGTGTGTGTGTGTGTGTGTGTGTCTACGAGATATTGTGTGTATATCTATTTATAGCATGTGTGTAGCTACGTAATTATTTATAATGATATACCTAGTGAGGATATTATATATATTAGCTAATGGCGATTATTAGAGGAATGGGTTATGTTAGCGGTTATTATCCTAGTTAGACTGTGTATCATGATCAGGATAATAAAATAAATGCGTTAGGTATGCACTGTAAATGAAAGGTGAGGAATAATCTCATGTGAGTCTAGAAAATTATGAAGGTAATACATTACACGTTTTTATTTAAAGCATTTAAATACTTGCAAAAATATTTTCAAATTTTTTTTGGGCTTTAACCGATTGGAAAATATATTTTTATTTTCAAAACCCTAGGTGTGCAACAGCAGGGGTAGTCTATCATTCATGACACCGCGTCAAGTAGCTGTAAATACTGCGAGATTAATTGTAGCTACTACCTCAGTCGATTTCTATCTAGATAGGATTCAGTTTTAGTTTCAGTATTTTCCTTTTGGGCGTGTTTCCCTTAGTTATATGGGACATTTTATTTATGTCAGATATTTATTACTTCTCGGTAAATATTACATTAGTTTATTGTTTGTGGTAACCAATGGTTTATTCGGTTTACTTTATTTATACTTATTCGATTATCAGTTATCATGTCATTTTATTTGGTGTATGTTTGTTTTATATTTATATTTTTTGTTGTGACGGTGATGCTAAGAATAAAATCATACTTGATTCTTATTTAATTTTAATAAGGGATTGATCACCCGGTATTTGATTAGGCGGGGTGTCACAACGCCTCCCACCATCATGGATGATCATAGCCATATATGGCTACACTGATACTTCCCAATACGTAGGAAAAAGTCTAAGAGAAATTGTGAGGATTGCATTTATGGGGAAGGATGCTTTATTGGTGAAAGTATAAAACCCCATTCTTACTAAGAGACAATATAAGGATATCGATCTTCATCTGGAAATCAAGTTCACATAAGATGATTTATTATTGTAAATTTGCCCCATAAGTATGACTTGGTACATACTATATGGGTGAAAACTTTGACGTAAAAAGAATATTAGTCGATAAAATAATTTCTACGAAGATCGTGTATGTCAATATGTTATACAAACCTGGATATAATATCCAGGATTTGGACACAAAGTTAGGTTCTCTGATTCATTTCAATGGCGACGTGGAGAATCCACTAGGGAACATTAAGCTATCGTTCAAGGTTAGGCATGTCAATTGGGAGATTGAATATCATGTGATCCAGTCAAACTCAACCTACAATGCCATCATAAGAAGGGGGTGGATACATATGATGAGAGTTATACCATATTCGCTTCATCAAAAGCTCAAGTTTATGATCGACTATGGGATCATCGGAGTTAGGAGAGATCATGCACCAGCATGCAGTTATTTCATCATTGCTATAAAATCAATCAAGATCAACCCAAGAAGAGTTATGCTAATAAAGATTCAGAGGGAGACCGACTGGAATATTAACCAAATGGAGCTTGATCGAGCGTGGAAGAGACTAATCTTGCCCCCGTTACTAAGTTATGGATGAAATTGGAATTGTTACTCTGGACTCATATAAATTTAAAAAAATCCTAATAGTTCTGAATTACCTAAGGATGAACTAAACATATCATTCAATTCCTTAGGATGAATGCAAATGCTTTCTCCTTATTGCCCTATGATCTTCTATGAATTAATCCAGATGTTACTTGCCACTGAGTGCACGTGTTTCTACATGTTCATCAGTTAAGAAAAAGCAAAGAAAATCATCCCCTAAGAAATTTAAAGAGGTGGATAATGAAGTTGAGAATCTACTTCATGACAACTCTACTATAGAGAGATAATTTCTAGATTGGATGTCTAACATACTCATGGTTAGAAATAAGAGAAAAAAGTGGAGAGTTTATGTTGACTTCCCGAGCCTCAAAAAAGGATAGCTTTCTTTTCCCCCATATTAATTATCCCATTGATTCATCAATAGGTCATCAAAGCATGAGCTTTATGGACGCCTACTTAGGTTATTATCAGTTACCCTTATTATTTCCTAATTAAGAGAAGACTTCCTTCAGCACTTCAGCACAACTTTGGGTCTTTAATGTATAAGGTCATGATGTTCGGCCTTAATAATGTCGAAGCAACATACTAATGCCTTATGATTAAGACGTTCAAAAAGCATATCAACTCAACTATGGAGGTTTATATTAACAATATGCTTATTAAAAGAAAATATGAGACTGCCACATCAGAGATCTCTCAAATACTTTTAAAGTCCTGAGAGACTATAGAATGAAGTTGAATGCCTCCAAGTATGCCTTTGGAGTTAGTTCTGGAATATTTTTGAGACACTTGGTGACACGAAAGACAATCAAGACCAGATCAAGGTTCTTCAAGGCGTAGAGAAGGAAACTATCATGTGACGTTCACATCTTGACCAGGATATTAAACACCCTTAATCAGTTTATATCACAATCATATGACAAATGTTGTCCATTTTTCCAAGCCTTGAGTAAGGAAAACACAATGATCTTTACGTAGGAATGTGATCAAGAAGTACTTGGTATCTTTCCTTTATTGTCAACACTGATCAGTGGAGAGAAGATCCACTTGTACCTGATGCTTTCTTAACATGCGACAAGTGGAGCACTAGTTCGGTACCAAGATGAAGAGTATCTACCGGTTTACTAAGTTCGTCACACTCTCCTTGAATCATTAAGGAGATATATGCCCATTAAAAATTATCATTGGCACTAATGATATTTTTGAGAAAGTTGCGTCATTATTTTATGCTCACACAATAGTCGTCCTAACCTATGTTTCGCTCAAAGTGGTATTAAAGAAAGAAAATTTATTCAATAGGACGACCAAGTGATCATTAAAATTGGACCAATTTGACATTATTTTTTTAGAAGAGGAAGATATCCCCTATATTTATTTGAATAAATGGTAGAAAATCCCTACCATGGTAGCTTTTACAACATAAAGACAACTTGAGAGGAAAAAAAGCCTATCAAAGGGGGCTTATAAGCAAAAGACAACTTACTAGATTACCTATATCTAAGAGGCCTAGATCTATAGGAAGGATACCTTAGATTATATTTTAGAGATAATTTATCCTCTATGCTAAGTGTCAAAAAGGAATATTACTTTTTATCTATGACACCATTCGATTCAGTAACCATCAATTATTTAAAATAGCAACTTGAACTGTGATAGCCTCGAAGGCAATTGGAGTACCCAATTCTCCATCGAGAACTGATTAGAATGGCTTTATTTCATCTGAGCCAGTTTGATGAGATTTGAAATGGGATATCTCCATAATTGTGTCTTTTGCAGAGGGAGAAGACTAGCAATGAGAAGCTCCAATAATATCATTCATTTAATTAGCATGAATTAGCAAGTTTACCACCTCGTTTAGATATGTTAGAATTTTGGTCATAAAGATAGTGTTCTTTGGTCCATTATTTCTAATGTTTCTTTGGGAAGATGAATTCTTGCGACTTTTCACCAAAGTAAACTCGTCCCTAATCTAACCACATCGATCTTCAATATATGTTTGCACCATTTAATCTATGGATGTTTTTTCTCTATGCATGTGGCATTGTTGACCTTAATCAATAGTTGGGGATATGGTCTCACTTTGTTTGGGAATATTTACAGGTGAAAGGTTCTCCTGTGCATTTACACAAACACTTTGAAGGTCCTCTTTCAGACCTGATTGAAAATCTATATCCCCTCCTTGAGAAGATCTATAGGAGTTAGTAACATTAGGGAGTTTCTCCACTACAAATTCCTTCCTTACCTCGATTTTAACTTGACAAACATGTTGTTATTGAACAATGGTATTAAATTTGTTTTTAACCTTTGGAGAAATATGTCGAGGACTTAGAGTGTTATTAACCAACACATCTCCATCCGAAAAAGTCTATTCTAGATGTTTATCGTTAACCACTATCTTCATTATATATTTTGATTGGAGACGAATGATGGGTAGAAACCATCCAACCTTGACTTGGTTGAATCATTGTAGTGGTGTTGTCGACTTTTTCTTTACCCTTATTCTCCTTACCAGATTGATTGAGGTTATCTACTGTTGGAGTCTCCAATTTTTTTGTTCTTTAATTGATTAACCATATTCCTAATGAAAAAACAACAATATTCTTTCATGTGACCCAATTTATAACAACAAGTGAAGTATGAGGGAACATTCTCATAGTTAATACTTTCCCAAAAGCCATTATTATCGCAACCAACCCAAATACATTGAGGAAAGGGTCTTTGTAAGTCTAATTCCGCTCAAATATGAGGAAGGCTTGGTCTAAGAAAACTAGAAGTAGTAGAATCCATCTTCAAATGTTATTCAATAAGATGAACAATAGCAAATAAATATTTTTTTTGTAAAAATGCACATGTAAGAATGGAAACGAAACCCAGATTAATGTTATTGATGATTCGATATTTTCTTAGAAATTTGCACTCCATTTGAATGCACGCATAGGGTATTTGATAAGATACCATTGTTCTTTCAACCAAAGGAGAATAAAATCCTCTTTGCACGAGGGTCTGATGAGCAAGTGTTTGTGGTCTAGAAGACCCACATTATAGTCTTCTTTCAGGCCAAACGATAAAAAATGTTTCTTAATATCCAAAATAGATGATCGGCCATGGGAGAAATTTCCCATCAAGGAAATAGAGAGAGGAGACACTAATGATTTAATTTATTCACAGGAGAAGAACACTATAGGTTCTCCTTTGTAGACAGAAGAAATCTTAAAAGGTATAGATATCGAAGCGATTTTCGCAAACACCTCAGCAAAAGACTTAAAAGGGTTTGTAATAAGTAGACCAGCCTCTATGGAGACAACCTCCTCTCCCATATCCGGGATCTCTAAACCTTACCTCTGGTTGTAACATTCCCCAACGTCTCCGAGAGTAAGTATATCTAAGACCAATTTGACATTATCTATAAGCCTCAAACAACTATAAAGGGGCGAGTTTTAGCCGACTTCATCGCTGAGTTTTGAATAAGTTTGGAAGGAGAGATCATTCAACCCATCCCCATCCTAGATATTCTCAAAATACAACAAGCATATTAAGAATAGAGATAGAGGTTATTTGTGGATCAAGCATCCAAAGAGTGAGATACCAATGTGGGGATTGTCTTTGTCACCCTACAAGGAGGCCTCATCAAGCAAGTAGTTCATCTTGGATTCAAAGGATCCAATAATAAAGTGGAATATGAGTCCGTGATACTCGGTTTATATTGAGTAAATGTCATGGGAGCACAAAATATTTTCGTACAATATAATTCCTATCTAATTGTTAATCAACTTAATGGAAAATATGAAACCATAAATCCAAGGATACTCACTTTTCGGATTAAAGAAGGAAAATCCCAGAGGCTTTTAGGTTAACATCAATAGAACATTTGTTGAGGACTACAATAGTCATGTTTACGCCTTAGCTACTATCGCATTAACAATTGACATCGATTTAAAAAGAACAATAAAAGTGTAATATATCAACCGACCAAGTATTAATGAAATATATATCACCCCAAAGACCATGTAAATTGGATCGATCTCATCTTGGATGGACCACATCATCGCCTATTTGAAGAATAGAGATTTTCCCAAGATGATAAAAAGGCCCACAAATTGAAAATCCACTTGACAAGGTTTTTCCTTAACTCCGAAGGAAAACTTTACTGGTGATCATTTGCGTGCTATTTTCTCAAATGTGCCCACCCATATCACGTTGAAGGAATTCTCAGTAATATGCATAAAGGCAGTTGAGGAGATCACAGAGGTGGAAGATCACTTTTTTACAAGGCAATCTCACAGGGGTACCTTTCATGCGGAAGGACACTAGTGAGTTTATCTGGAAGTGTGCAATATGCAAAGAGTTTTTCCAATCATTAAATAGTTGATTGGTGACCTAAACCCTCTCACAAGTCCATGGTTTTTGCTCACTGGGGCATGAATGTTATTGGACCTCTTACTACTACACCTGGGAATATAAAATACTTGATAACTTCCACGGGATATTTCACCAAATATATGGAATAGAAACCATTAAATCACGTCAAAGAGGACGATACCAGACGACTTGTATGGAGAAAAACAGTCATATAATTTGGCATTCCCAGAGCTTTGGTAACAAATAAAGGAACCCAGTTCGACAATGATACCTTCAGGGACTTTTGCACATAATATGGGATCCAAATTCTCTTTGCCTCAGTTATCTCCCCACAGTGCAACGAATAGGATAAAATTATAATTAAAACTCAGTTCGTTGGGGTCAAATGTCGAATTAAAAATGCAAAGGGAATATGGGTTTACGAACTTCCATCAATCCTCTAGGCCTACAAAATAACACCCAAAAAACAAACATGAAAGACCCCTTATGTCTTGGCATATGACATGGAAGCACTCGCCCATTTGGAAATTAATCTACCAACTCTCATAACGAAAATCTTTAAGGATGGACAACATGAAGATTATCTTGTTCGTGAAATTGACCTAACACAAGAATAAAGGGAACATGCCCTCATTCACCTTTCATTATACCAGCAAAAGGTTTTCAGATAGAATAATAGGACAATCAAAGTTATGGAATTCAAGGTCGATGACTTAGTGCTTCAAAAAATGCTTATAGCCGCTAAGAAATCCTTCAACTGAAAATTAGCACTAAATTAGTAAGGGTCGTATAATATAGTCTCAAAAGGTGGGGCAGTTCATATCACTTGGATGGCATAGTGATACTTAGGTCATGAAATGCTATGAACCTTATGAAGTTTTATCATTGAGCAAGATAGATTACCTTTTTCAGATGTTTTATCTCACTAAAGATGATTCATGTTAATAAAGGCAATTTTTTCATATGATTATACTTACTAGTTGAGGTTCATTAAACCCACTTGAAAGTAATGTTACAGCCCCCAACTTTGGGTTGGTCATCCTAGAATATGTATAAAACTGCCTAAGAATGGGTGGTACGAATTACAACAAGTCGGTCGCCTAAGAATTGACATTAAAAACACTTGAAAATAGTGGTATAATGCAACTTTGGGTTGGTCGGACTATAATAGGAACAAACCCACCTAAGAATAGGTGGTATGACCTAAAACAAGTTGGTTGCCTACGATTTGGCACTAAGCCCGCTTGAAAATGGTGGTACAACCCAACTTTGGGTTGTCGGCCTATAATAGGTACAAACCCATCTAATAATGGGTGGTGCGACTTTGAATAAGTTGGACTCCTATGATTTGGGATTAAACCCACTTGAAAATAGTTGTACAAGCCAACTTTGGGCCAGTTAGCCTAAAATAGGCACAAACCCACCTAAGAATGGGTGGTATGACTTAAAATAAGTCGATTGGCTACAATTTGTCATTAAATCCACCTGAAAGCAATGGTAAAACCTACCAATGAATTGAAATGACAATATTAACTTGTCAAGTTTTTATTAACATAGTGGATTGGACTATTGATTAAATTTACAAGTCACTAAAGTCGACCACAAACCCCAACTTCACTGACTTTCAATTAAGTTAAATAATAAATGTTAACTTATAAAGATTTAATCAACATGTTAATTATTGCATTGAACTATTGATTAATTTTACAAGTCAGTGAAGTTGCTCACATATCATAACTTCATCAACTACCAATTAAGTTATATAAGAATGGTAACTTATCAAGTTTTTCTCAATATGTTAATTAGTGAATTGGCTTATTGATTAATTTTACAAGTCAGTAAAGTTGGTCACAAATCTCAACTTAACTGACTACCAATTAAGTTAAACAAGAATGTTAAATTTCTAAATTTTATCATATGGGTTGATTAAAATTTTGAACTCTTGATTAATTTTACAAGTCAATTGAGTTGGTCAACGTCCTACACCACTCCACGGACAACAAGTAGAAAAGTCCTCAAATTTGTTCACAAAATAAAAATAAAATAAGTCAATTGGAAACAAGCTTTCTTAAATATAAAAATGGCTCAAGGCCTACGTTCAAAATAAAATTACTAAAGAGACTAAGGTGTTAGGGGTAACCTCCCCCTAGTTGGCCATATCATTGCCTTGCTCACCCTCTCCTTTAGGAATGAAAGGCTCAGTAGTCAGTTTGTTGACCTCCTAGACAGATGCTAAGGAAGTCTCACCACTGACATTTGAATTTCTTATATCCTATTAGGTTTCTAATATGGAAAAAGGTGAAAAACAAGCAAACCAACTATTTTTTAAAATTTTCAATTTTTAAGTTGAATTACACAAGTTTAACCCTAAGGAGACTTCGCACCAATTTTAATTCAGCTGTTATGATAAAAAAAATAACTAATTTTACCTTAACCTAAAAGTGCATCTTAGGTGCGTGGAAGATAAGATAAGTAAATCAACGACAACACTTGATGTATTAGGAGAACCCAAATGGAAAAAACCTCGGACGACCCAACATAGGCAATTCACTATGATAAGAAATTACACGAGATAAATAGTAGAATTACAATAGAGACTCAATGGCCTCCCAAGTCTTGATGCTCTTCAGTCTTTAACCTATTCTCCACAGTGCACGAAAGAGTCCACTTACGTAGTTTCAAAATGTGTGAGTCCACACACGCCTTGGTACCCACCAAACAGGCTGATCAACAGTCACACACAAAGTCCACCTTATATAAACAAACTAGGCATGAAATCTACCGCTTGAAATATATCTCAATAAGATGTAGATAAAAATTAATGATGCCCAAAAATTTGATCTCAAAGTATATATATGATGAATACTTGGATCTTTAAACAGTTGGGTGTAAACAAGGTTTAGGTTTGAAAAACTTGATCATGAATGATCACATAAACTCTAAAATCTTTTTGAAAGAGTTTGAGAACTCAAAAACTAAGTTAAAGCCTAAAAAAATTGTTGCTATGCATTCTTATTTATAGGAGGTTTTCCTAAAACAATATAAAGATGGCCAAAATTGTTTGTTTGGTATGGTCACATCGAAGGCATTTTTCTGTATTATGACATATGAAATGTCTAAGAGGCTTGGCACATACTCCAACTCATTCATGAGGGTACTACTGTATTCAATGCATCCAGACTCCAAGACCTCACCACTCACTTTGAAACCATTAGCGTGGAGGAGAATGAAACATTCGCTAAGTTTTATGCCAGACTGTCAGATATTATGAACTCGTCTTTTATCTTGGGAGAGAGAATGCCCAATACCCGTGTAGTCAATAAATCTAAATATTCTTACTTGTAAGATTTAATATTAAAAGTGATATTTTTTAATTCCTTGGGTATTTTGGACTCTACGAAACTCGAACAGCTTGTAGGTGATCTTCAAACATTTGCGCTCGACATGTTTTCCTCCAAAAAGATGAAGAAAGATAAGGGAATTTCTTTAAAATCCTCGAAAGAGGAAACATGTGTTTCAGATGATGAGTTTGACATCGATTCTATGTCCATGTTTTCAAAGAAGGTTAAAAAAATTCTCAAGTTTGAAACATAATCAAAAGATGAAAACAGTTTGAGAAAAGTAAGTAAAACAAGGCTAGAAATTCCTTAAAAATTATAGTGATAATTTTAAAAGGGAAGAGTTAAATATATGTTTTAAATGTGAGGGTTGTGTCCATAGCACAGTCGAGTATCGCACTAAGCTAAGGAAGGAGGGAAAGAAATTGATTGCATATAATGCCACCCTTAGTGATAGCGAACTGGAGGAGGAACTCGATTCCCCCATTAGGAGCAATTACAATTAATTCATGGATTTTTATACAAGACTTGATGAAAAAAAATTCAATGAAGATAATTCTGTGCACGACAATTTCGATTAAGTGAGTGATGGTGGACATAGTGTAGAAGAATAAGAAGAGATAAAGATGAGGAGGAGAGTGAACTTCAAGTTTCTTTTCATAAGTTGTATGCGATGATGATGAAATTTAAAAAGGCTAAGAAGTTAGATGCTAGGTTGAAAGAACTTGTCTTAGGTAATTATAAGAATATTTTGATTTAGTATCTTAGGGCATGTGAGAAAACTCTTAGGGAAAACCTTGCGTTTGTTGATGGGAGCGAGATAACCTTCGGGAATTTATGGAGATTTTGAAGAAGGATTCCCAAGTTTTATACAAGTCTCATTATTCGCTCTAGTCTAGGATTGTGGAGTTAGAAAAGAGATTGAGAGACTCGAGTAATGTAAAATTTAATTTTGGTCTAGGTTGTTAAAGTTTGATAAAATGTTAGGCGCGTCTAAATCAAAGATGGCAATTGTGGTATTGGCTTAGATATTCCAAATGCTTTTGCTACTATAGTCAAGACATTGATTTTAATAGAGAACCATTGCTAGGAATATTAGAAAAATTCAACTCAAGGGTAACGTTCCTCATGTCTAAATGTGAACACATTACGGTAGGAAATATCACCTTAGGCATTTTTTCTTTGATCTTAGAAATGATCTTTGGAAGTCCAAGTATATAGTCATTGATGTTACCAAACCCAAGAGCATCATGTCACACCTACGTGGGCTAGGAAATCAGATATGGAGGCCTTAAATGTTAGAATTTTTATTGTTGAATGCTAGCATATGGTACTTCTCATGCTAAATTGAATAGTTGATTTTGTTCACATGTTTACAAATACTAGCTTTTGTACTTCATATTATATGTATTTGCTAGTTGTATATGGTCTGAGTCTTTTGTATTTTGATTTTCTATTTTGAGTCTTATTATGAAAAAATACAAAAAATATTTTTGGTTTATGTGTAGTTTAGTCCACTTCTTTCCATATTTCCATATGTTAAGGACATTTGATTATGATTTTCAATGCATAGATTGTTCTTAATTATGCTTGCATGTATTAGTTTAAAAATGACTTGATTAATGTATTCATTTTGCGTATGTTTCCTCACACACATGCACGAGCTTGTTTGGATTTTAACTTCATATATACATGAGGTAAGTGTGGTGTTCTCCTAAAAATCTTGCCATTATATATGTATACACACATACACACGCGCGTACACGCATATATATATATATATATATATTATTGGGGGATTTGTGCATGTAAGAACCATTACCCATGAGTTTACTAGTTTATTAAAAAATATGAGTCTGCAAGGGAAAGGGCTAAGAAGGGAGAAATCTTCCTTGCATAAAAGGCCAACGTCGAAAAGAGCCAAAAAAATTAAAAGGAAAAAGAAAATAAAAATTGCCACAACCAATTTATTCAATTGATTCTTCAAAAGTGTGATTTCTTCAAAATATGAGAGTTAAATAATGGTATACCTATATTTTTGAGGGTGTTATAAGTTGAAGATCAATGGATTTTCACAACGAGCCCTACTTATTTCATGTTTGACACTATTGGTTTGAAAATCATCAATATTTTCTAAGCTAGTGTGCATTGTGCTTGTTTGTCCATTATGAGTTCACTTTATCGTCACCATAAGGATGAATATTTGTTTGATAAATTTAATACACTCTAGTTCACACCCCTTAACTTTATACGACATTTGTTTTTACACATCAAAACTATGCTAGTGTGGAAAGCTTATTGTGTATTGTCTCTTATTTGTGGTGTTTATATATATATATATATATATATATGCTTGTGTGTTTTTGATATTTTTTACATATTTATATATATGGTATCTTTTTCTTTGATTCTTTACATTTGCATTTAATCCATGTATGCCATATGTTTAGTTTTAGTTTCAAGTGGTTTGGATTATTTGTGCTTATGTTTCCAAGTTGTGTTTGTCATTGCTTATTGTACTTTACACTACTGCATGATATACTTTTTTTCCTTTATGCCTACCCATATTTCATTGAGGGGAAGTCTTGGTTATATTAGGGAGAAATGATTTTATTATGCACCTTTTTCTTTATCTATTCGTTAACAAAAAGGTGGAGAAATGGTATCTCAATATATATAGTCGCGGGGAGATTTTTTCCTTAGGAGAGAATGTCCTAACTTAGGTAAAGATTGTTAGACAAGGGGGAGCTTTTATTCATATGAAAGTTTATATTATTTAAATATTCTCTTTACATTTGAAGGTGTGTTTAAGTGTGCAAGTTTGAAACGATGCGACAAAGTTTACACAAGATCAAAGCTACTCAACCTGAGTCTGTCAAGTGTGTATACATCTTCACTTCGGGGTTGTGGATTGAGTATTTTAAATGATCTTGATGGCCCATAGGTTTTTTTTAATGTTATGTCTCAGAATAGCTGAACGAGGAGATTTATATGGACAAATTTCTAATAGTGTCAATTTGTATGTATTTTGGCTTATTTCGTGGTTAGATAAAATCTTTCAGTCACAAGTTAGGACTTGAGTGTGTGACTTCTCACTCCTATGACGTGTCTGATTGAAGACATAGCAACCTAGATATCATGTTCATCATTATGCTGAATTTCATGCCTTATTTTTGTCTTCATGTTTCGATGATCTCTCAGGTATGAAAGCTTAAATATTTTGAGCCTTGAAAATTTTTATTTGGTTGTTTGTTTTATAAAAATGGTTTTTTAATGTTTTAAATTGTTTTTGAAAATTTTCTAAGTCGCTAGAATGACATTCATAATGTCGTTCGAACGAACAATGGATTCTCATTAGAATTGATCCAATGAACTTCTAACCACTAGTTTTTGGCTTATTCTGGTTTATTGTTCGATATCTCGTTTGATGTATTGTTCTAATGAACTCTTCAGTCGTTCTAATAAGACTTTAAAACTCGTTCAAATGACCTAACAAAGTCTTTATATTGATATTTACTTGAATTATAGTTAGACAGTTTATGCTCATCCTCATTCCAAGTTTTAATGGGTTTAGTAATACTATTATCACCGACTAAGGACGTAGGGGAACCACCCCTTAACAACAACTAACCATACTCGTTCATCAATCATTTTTAAATGTTGATTTCTTACACGTTTTCAAGTACATGTAGTTAAACCCATCAAATAAAGGTGGTCTAGAAAAGTGTCCTATCGCTTTATGTGATGATTTCATAAGCATTTTCAAGTACGTGTAGTTAGACCCATCAAGCACTAATTCATAGTTAGTGTTCCTATCCTGATATCACTTGAATGTCCTATATATGGAAAGGGTGCAAAACAAGCAAACCAACTATTTTTTAAAATTTTCGATTTTTAAGTTCAACTAAACAAGTTTAACCCAAAGGACACTTAGCATCAATTTTGATTCAATTGTTGTGATAAACATATTAACAAATTTTATCCTAATCTTAACATGAATCTAGGTGAGTGCGGTGTAAAATAAGTAAATCAACCACAACGCCTGATGTATAAGGAAAACACAAATGGTAAAAACCTCGGACTAACCAGCCAACACAATCCAGTATGATAAAGAATTACAAAAGACAGACAATAGACTTCTAACACATATTCGATGCCCTTGCAAGCCTCGATGATCTTCAGTCTTTAACCACTCCTCCATAGTTCATGTAAGAGTCCACTTATGTAGTACCGCAATGCGTTAGTCCACACAAGCCTTGGTATCCACCGAATACGCTCAGCAACCATCACACATGGAGTCCACCATATGTAAACAAACTCGGCACAAATCTACCACATGAAATAGATTTCAACAAGATGTAGAGAAAAACTAATGGTGCCCACCAACTTGATCTCAAATCATATATATGACGAATGATTGGATCTTTAAACAGTTCGGTGTAAATAGGGTTTGGATTTAAAAATTTTGATCATGAATAATCACATAAACTCATAGAGCTTTTTAAAAGAGTTTGGGAACTCAAAAACTAAGTTAACGACTCAAACAAAATTATTTATCCAAACTCCCATTTATAGGAGTTTTTCTAAAAATGATATAAATATGAAACACTTCAAGTAAATCTCGAAATAATAAATTGCTAATTGGGTCATTCGAACAAGATTTAGAGGCTCATTAGAATGACACCATAGAGTCCGTTAAAATCATACATTAAACGAGAAACTAGAGTAAGCCAAAAACCCATTGTTCGAAGTTCGTTGGATAAGTTCCAACGAGAACCTATAGTTTGTTCGAACGACATCAAGAATGTCATTCTAATGACTTAGCGAATTTTCAAAAACATTTAAAAACAATTTAAACCATCTAAGACATTTAAAACTATTTTTATAAAACTAACACTCGTTATGTTAAATATCATTCAAAGGGATTCAAATTTTTTTCTTAGTTTGCATAACAGTGGTGGAGATAAGACAGTATAATAAAGTAATTGAGGAGATGAGAGATAAAGGAGAGACACAAAAGATTTAAGCGGTCCAGCCTTGGACTACATCCACTGTGCAAAGTGTGAAATATTTCTACTATGTAATGTGGCAAAAAGGTATTAATAATGATTGCAAGCTATATTTACTTTCTCTCTATACACAGTATAACATTAGGGTTTTTAGAGTTCGATCCTTGTATAAGGAGACAATGAGCACCTTTTATAGCCTCAATAGTGCGCAATACCACCCCCAGGCATACAGTTCGTGTATAATGAGATCCAATAGCCAATAAGAGAATGAAACCTGTAGAGTGAGGTGTGCATGTCATGATGATGAAATATTCCTTTCACATGTGTAATACCCCGTATTTTCGTATTATTTATTTTTGGGGATTAATTGAATTATGTGAATTAATTAGAAATTAATCCGGATAAAAATATTAACGAGATGTGAGTTAGTATTTGATTATAATGTATATACTTAGCAATATATGAATATTGGTTATATTGAAATTGTCGCGAGATTGAAATACGGCAATTTGGGAAATTTTGTTGGGACGCGCGTGACAGTCGCGTCAGGAATATAACTATTTGAATTAAAAAGTGAATTTTATTTTTATCACCTGTATGGTCATTTTGAGTGCGCCAACGCGTCCGGAAGGGTCGAAATAGTCAGAAAACACTAGCCGGGGTTAAGTTTGGGTTCCGGGGCATTATTGGGCCATACCGGTAACTTATAGGGGCATTTTGGTAATTTCGAAAATCTGGGATTTAAAACCCACGAAAATAAGAGATAAAAATCTGACTCTTTCCTTAGCCTCTTAACCGACTACTTGCACTAAGGGACTTAATGGGCTACGGGAGAAGTTAAGAAATAGTCTTAACTTGCCAAAACCCAACCACACCTCCATTATCATCATCCTTAGAAAAACTTGTAGAGAGAGAGAGAGAGGAGAGAATTCTGCAGAAAGAGAGAGGGAGAACAACTCAGCATTCAAGAGTCAACACCAAATTCAGAGAAAGATTAAGGCAAGTGGTTTAATGTCAATTAATTCAATGCTATGTTTTCCATGTTTAGGAAATTTCGAAATTGATCTTGGAAGATGATATAGACCCATGAATTGGAAGTTAAAAGCTATAAATTATGTTAGGGATTGCATGTAGTAACATTCTGGACGAATTATGTGTTCAAAACAGAACTATTGATGATCTAAAAATGGATTTTAGGAGAAGTTTATTGATGTTCTTGAAAGAAGAAGAAATCTGGAAATTGTGATGAAGTTTTGATCTAAACAAAGCCTTGAATGCTGAATTATTGGTTTTAGAACGCTATTAATGTTGTAGGATGCTTATATGATGATGCTATAATGTTCTATTAGAGATTAATGCATTAAAAGTATGTTTTGGGTTGATTTGAAAACTGCAAAACGAAACAGTCCGTAACCATACCTGGTGCAATCGATCGATCGACATTCATCAGTCGATCGATCGACCACCATAGATCGATCGAAGGAAAAGGTCGATCGATCGACCTTCCCAGAATGAGTAAAGTTTTTCCCTATTTAAATTTTAATGAGGTTAACCCTTGATTAATATTGTTGGAGACCATATGAATACCCTTAACCTTAAGGAAGACCAGTAGGCTTGGTTATAAGATTTGGACCTTAATTAGAATTCAATTTGAGGAATTATTCTAAAACTAATGAAATTCGATAAGTGAGTAAATATTTGGGTTAATAGTGTAAATTTGAATACTTTGATGAAATGAGGTTTGGGGCAGAAGTAAGGACCTTAGAATTAAAGATGCTATACGTGGGAATAATAGGAATTTAATAATCTATGTTACATAGGTTTTAAGTATAAGAAACTACGACGTGAGACGTGTTGACAGTTTAAGTATTATATTATCGAGAGACTTAAAACATATGATATTGGAAAAATGGTATAAGGATGTAGAGTATACCTTTATTAATATTGAATTATCTAAGATGTGTGAATGCTTAGTATATGATTTTTATATGTATGACATACCTACCATACTTGCTATCACGGGAGGTTACGTTCTCTTAGGGCCTTCTTATCCTTGTGTTGCCCGGATTTAGATTGATACCTTGAGGACATAGTTCAAGAGAACGACTTATTTGTGAGTTAATAAGCCAGCTGACTATGGAGCGTAGGTATGTACGTGACCATGGATATGTTGAATTATGTTCGCCTCCATTTTTGTGTGTGGTGCTTATCCCAATAATTCCTGAGAGATTCGGAATTTGTGATCCTTATGTACGTGATGTACCGGGATGGATAGCAGAGTATGTGTGCACCGCAGCTTAGCCTTTGGGTGCTTGTATTGTATATTTTTTATGTGAATAATATACGGTTAAATGAAAAGTAAACTGCTATGTTAAATTGTGGGTATAGTAATTGTATCATACGAAAAGATAAAAGGGGACGGATATCAATAAATGGTTTTGTTAATAAATGGGAATCCGTGAATTAGAGTAGAACTCTCTATTTAATTTTCAAGGTTGGAAATTAAACGTGAACCGAGTAGAGGTGTTAGAAACTCTTTAGAATTAGATAGTTATGAGAAAACACATGAATGGGTACATGAACATTAGGAGTGCAAAGTTAGACGAGAGGTGAGTATTTCATGTGAGAGCACGTCCTAACATGTATCTTGTATTTATTGTTTTAATTATTATTAAAGCACTTGCTGTTTTTAAAATACTCTCCACATTCGGGCTCTGACCCGTTTGATTTCAAATCTATCTTTTTGTAAAAACCATTTTAGGTGCCCAGCCACAAGGACACCATGCTTAGGATCCTCATACAGGTGACGAGCTGTAGCTGTTTGTGGAAGTTACATGGATTTGCTTTTAGACGCTTCTATCATTTGGATTCCATGTTCAGTATTCCTCAGTTGTAGGGCATGTTGCCCAAATTCTATTAGAGACATTTCCATTTCAGTTTTTCAGACTTTGGCATGTATTAATCCACTATTCAGTATTTCGTTACTTATTTCATTTGTGGGATTTGTTGTGAGGAGTTTTTCGTCCGGATTTATTTATATCATGTGATGGTTATTCTATTAATTCGTTATGGTGAATGGTGTTATTATTCTTGCTTTAAATCTTTTACTGCATGTTAATCAGACTTTAATTAAAATTTGACAACTTACTTTTTAAACACTAGGTGGTTAGTAATCTTTAAAAATATTTTTTCGACAGTGATGCTATTAACTGAACCAACTTGACATTTTGTATTGATTTAATAAAGGAGTAGCTACCCGGTATTTAATTAGTCGGGGTGTCACAGGTGGTATCAGAGCATCATGTTCTAGTGTCCTTTAGGATCTGAACGGCTTATTATGTTTCCGCTGAGCTTTCTTTGATATAGAGCCCTATATTTTAGGATTGTTGTATTCTTTTGTATATGCTACGTTCTTCAGCTATTTTAAGTTTATAACTGCGAACTTATAGACTTTATTCTTATTTCAGAATGCCTCCACGACGTGCACCACGGATTCCCAGGAATGCAACGCCTGAACCACAGCCCGCACCAGTTCAGGGCACGATGAACGCCGCTGAGGTTGCAGCTATAGTAGCCCAAGCGGTAAATGCTGCATTAGTCGTAGTTCAGCAGACACCACCTCAGGCGCCATGTTGCCGTGCCAGTTCAGCCTTATGCATTCCCGTCTGCCTGGGAACGTGTACGTGATGCTTTTCAGAAAGCACATCCACCGGAGTTTGCTGGCAGTTCCGATGTTGTTATTTCGAGTCAGTGGAGAAAGGATATGCAGAGGCACTTGAGGATGTATGAGTGCACGGATGTTCAGAAGCAGGTGCTAGCTACTTTCAAGCTAGTTGGATCTGCACTGCAATGGTGGGAGTCTATTACCACCGCGGAGGAGAGGGATACTCTCACTATTCAGGACTTTTGAGTGCGGTTTGACCGCAAGTACTTTCCGTCCACTGTTCATACAGAAATGAGGAGGAAATTGATGAGTCTGAATCAGGAGGGTAAGACCGTGGCCGAGTATGAGGCCGAATTCACGAATCTGTTGAATATCGTTCCGGATGAGATACCGACAGAAAAGAAGAAGATTGAGAAATTCACCGACGAGTTGACATGGAGGATCCGTCAGCATCTGTTAGGGAACCTTTCGTTGGCCACTTATTCTGATGTGGTTAACGCTTCTTTGCTCCATTGCCAGGACCACCTCTTTCACTTGACTGAGGGGAAGCGATCAGGAGAGTCCATCCATCAGGGCAGGACAAGGGGAAATGGTGCCAGCGGGGCACAGTCAGCTCAGGGACAGTATAGGCAGAGTGATCAGGGTTCCCAGCAGGGGGATCATAAGAGGTTCCGATCAGGGGGTTTCAGGAACGGTCAGGGAGGATTCCGAAATGGCCAGAAGGGTCATAACGGCCAGCAGGGTCAAAATGGTCAACATCAGCAGTTTCACCAGGGCCAGCAAGGCCAGGGCAGAAATGGTAACGGCCACCAGGGCCGAGGGTATCAGGGACAGCGAGGA
Source organism: Sambucus nigra (assembly GCA_949130495.1). Classification (NCBI taxonomy): domain Eukaryota; kingdom Viridiplantae; phylum Streptophyta; class Magnoliopsida; order Dipsacales; family Adoxaceae; genus Sambucus; species Sambucus nigra. The sequence goes on along the minus strand of OX422215.1, from coordinate 190,213,418 downwards.
GGAAACTTCCCGGGGAAGTGTTTCATTTGTGGTAAGATTGGCCACAAACGTTAGGATTGTCCTGATAAGGGCAGGGCCCCGCAGCAGCAGCAGCAGGGTGCTCGACATGAGCCACAGAGGCCACTTTTTCCACCTGCTCTTCCAGCTCCAGCCCAGGTGCCAGCTCTTCCAGCCATTCCAGCAATTCCTGTACAGCAGGGGAAGTTACAGTATGGACGTGTCTATAATGTTCACCAGGTAGCAGCTCCACAGGCACCACCCGCGATTGAGGGTATGTTTCCTATCCATGGTACTATGGGTCGGGTTTTGTTTGATACGGGGGCAACACATTGTTTTATAGCTACACATTTTGCGAAAGCCTTAGGGTTGTTAGCTATGGCAGAGAGCACAGTTACATGTGTAGACTCACCATTGGGGAGTGGGTCACTTATTTTCTTTATACGCCGGGGAGTGGTGGTAGAGATTGGTAGTTTGGTATTATGTGCAGATATGTTGGTATTAGATATGCATGTTCACGATGTGATTATCGGTATGGATTGGCTCACTGATTATAGAGCCATGATTGATTGTTTCGGTGGGAGCATTGTTTTTGCCATTCCGGGGCAAGAGATGTTTGTAGTGGCGATGCCTCGCCCAGAGGGAGGTTCGACCGCTCATTTGTATTATTTAAAGGAGGTGGTGATACCACTTGATTTGATTCCGGTTGTTAGAGAGTTTGCCGACGTATTTCAGGATATACCTGGATTACCCCCCCAGTCGAGAGATAGACTTTGTTATAGACTTATTACCAGATACGAGACCTATAGCACGCGCACCGTACCGTATGGATCCAGCTGAGATGAGGGAGTTACGGGAACAGATTGAGCAGTTGTTGGGTCAGGGGTTTATTCGGAGGAGTACTTCACCGTGGGGTGCCCCTGTGTTGTTCGTGAAGAAGAGAGATGGTTCACTAAGATTGTGTGTGGACTACCGGGAGTTGAACAAGGTCACGATACGGAATAAGTATCCGTTGCCTCGAATCGATGACCTATTCGACCAGTTAAGAGGAGCTTCTTGCTTCTCAAAGATTGACTTGCGATCTGGATACCATCAGTTGCATATCAGGGAGGAGGACGTCTCAAAGACTGCGTTCTTATCGAGATATGGTTCTTACGAGTTTCGGGTTATGCCATTTGGTTTGACCAACGCCCCAGCAGCGTTTATGGACTTGATGAATAGGGTGTTCAGGGATTTCCTAGATCAGTTTGTCATTGTCTTCATCGATGATATTTTGGTTTACTCCCAGACAGAGGAGGAGCACGCCGAGCATTTGAGGCAAGTTTTGCAGACGCTACGTCAGAACGAGCTGTACGCAAAGTATGAGAAGTGTGGGTTTTGGATGAAGGAGGTTCAGTTTTTGGGGCATATTATTTCCGACCGAGGGATATCTATTGATCCGGGGAAGGTATCAGCGGTGAGGGAGTGGGGACAGCCCACGACACCGACTGAGATTCGTAGTTTCTTGGGCTTAGCAGGATACTACAGGAGGTTTATTCGGGGTTTCTCCATGATAGCAGGTCCGTTGACACATCTGACTCGTAAGAATGTTCCATTCATCTGGAGTGATGCCTGTCAGTTGGCATTTGATGAGTTGAAGGATAAGTTGACATCAACACCTGTGTTAGCATTGCCGAGACTGGGAGTTGAGTACCTTGTTTACACCGATGCGTCCTTACAAGGACTTGGAGGTGTACTGCAGCAGGAGAGTCAGGCCATAGCTTATGCTTCCCGTAAGCTTAAGCCTCACGAGAAGAATTACCCTACCCATGACTTGGAGTTAGCGGCAGTGGTATTTGCCCTTCGTATTTGGAGACATTACCTTTTGGGAGAGAAGTTTCGATTGTTCACGGATCACAAGTCCCTACAGTACCTATTCACGCAGAAGGAGTTGAATATGCGGCAACGAAGGTGGCTTGAATTCGTGAAAGATTATCAGTTCGATATCCAGTATCACCCGGGGAAGGCTAACGTGGTGGCAGACGCGTTGAGCCGTAGGCCAGTAGATGAGGTGGCAGGGGTGTGGAAGGCCAAGTGGAAGGAGTTGGGACACCAGGATGCAGTGGCCCGATCATTCATGTCTGTGATGACCGTTACACCACAAATTGTCACGAAGGTGGTAAAGGCACAGGCAAAAGATTCGTTCTGTCAGGAGCAGATAGTTCGATTACTAGCAGAGGGAGCCGAGTCCTATACCGTTAGCTCAGACGGGGGATTATGCTTCAATGGGAGATTGGTAGTTCCGGAAGGGGAATAATTGCGGCACGAGGTGATGGCAGAGTCGCACGGCTCACGGTTCGCGGTACATCCTGGAGGGGACAAAATGTATCAAGACATGAGGCGACAGTATTGGTGGAGCGGAATGAAGAGAGATATTGCCATGTTTGTTTCAAAATGCGCCACTTGTCAGCTAGTTAAAGTGGATCATCAGATACCGGCAGGACTTCTACAGCCATTGGAGGTCCCGATGTGGATATGGGAGAGCATATCCATGGATTTTATCACGGGGTTGCCTACGTCTCAGAGAGGTCACGACTCCATTTGGGTAATTGTGGACAGGTTGTCCAAGGTTGTTCACTTTCTACCCATAAGGACAGACTACAATGCGGTACAGTATGCCCAGCTCTTCATTTCAGAGATAGTGAGACTTCACGGTGTGCCCCTAAATATCGTGTCTGACCGAGACAAGATATTTGTTTCACGGTTTTGGGAGAGTTTTCAGGAGGCCATGGGCACGGAGTTGCGGTTGAGTACGGCGTACCACCCGCAGACCGATGGACAGACCGAGCATACAAATCAGATGTTGGAGGACATGCTACGTATGTGCACCATTGATTTTGAGGGTGGATGGGAGCAGTATCTTCCACTGGTGGAGTTTGCTTACAATAATTCCTACCAGTTCACTATTGGCATGGCTCCATTTGAGGCGTTGTACGGCAGACCTTGTCGTTCCCCAGCATATTGGTTGGAGGTGGGGGACAACAAACTACTTGGGCCAGAAGTGATTCAGGATACTTCGGCAAGGATTGAATTGATACGGAGTCGCATTCGGGTAGCTCAGGATCGGCAGAAGAGCTATGCTGATGCGAAGAGATTCTTCAGGGAATTTGCAGTGGGGGATCAGATTTTGCTCAGAGTATCTCCTATGAAGGGGATTATGCGTTTCGGGAAGAAAGGGAAGTTGGCACCGAGATATGTGGAACCATTCCTTATTATTGAGCGGATTGGGCCGGTTGCGTATAGACTTGGGTTACCGGAGCATTTGCATCGGATTCATGATGTGTTTCATATTTCCTCGCTTAGGAAATATCTTAGAGACGATTTGGCTCATTCTCACATTGCCTTGGAGGACATCGATCTCCAGCCGAATAGCTCCTACGAGGAGGGGCCGATTGCTATTTTGGACCGAAGTGAGCGGAAACTGCGGTCAAAGATAGTTCCGTTAGTGCGTGTTCAGTGGAGACATCATAATGTCGAGGAGTCCACATGGGAGTGCGATGATGAGATGCGCGAGCGTTATCCAGAGTTATTCTTACCAGGTACTTTCTAGTTCCGAATTTCGGGACGAAATTCAGTTATTAGGGGGGAAGTATGTAATACACCGTATTTTCGTATTATTTATTTTTGGGGATTAATTGAATTATGTGAATTAATTAGAAATTAATCCAGATAAAAATATTAACGAGATGTGAGTTAGTATTTGATTATAATGTATATACTTAGCAATATATGAATATTGGTTATATTGAAATTGTCGCGAGTTTGAAATACGACAATTTGGGAAATTTTGTTGGGACGCGCGTGACAGTCGCGTCAGGAATATAACTATTTGAATTAAAAAGTGAATTTTATTTTTATCACCCGTATGGTCATTTTGAGTGCGCCAACGCGTCCGGAAGGGTCGAAATAGTCAGAAAACACTAGCCGGGGGTTAAGTTTGGGTTCCGGGGCATTATTGGGCCATACCGGTAACTTATAGGGGCATTTTGGTAATTTCGAAAATCTGGGATTTAAAACCCACGAAAATAAGAGATAAAAATCTGACTCTTTCCTTAGCCTCTTAACCCACTACTTGCACTAAGGGACTTAATGGGCTACGGGAGAAGTTAAGAAATAGTCTTAACTTGCCAAAACCCAACCACACCTCCATTATCATCATCCTTAGAAAAACTTGTAGAGAGAGAGAGAGAGGAGAGAATTCTGCAGAAAGAGAGAGGGAGAACAACTCAGCCTTCAAGAGTCAACACCAAATTCAGAGAAAGATTAAGGCAAGTGGTTTAATGTCAATTAATTCAATGCTATGTTTTCCATGTTTAGGAAATTTCGAAATTGATCTTGGAAGATGATATAGACCCATGAATTGGAAGTTAAAAGCTATAAATTATGATAGGGATTGCATGTAGTAACATTCTGGACAAATTATGTGTTCAAAACAGAACTATTGATGATCTAAAAATGGATTTTAGGAGAAGTTTATTGATGTTCTTGAAAGAAGAAGAAATATGGAAATTGTGATGAAGTTTTGATCTAAACAAAGCCTTGAATGATGAATTATTGGTTTTAGAACGTTATTAATGTTGTAGGATGGTTATATGATGATGCTATAACGTTATATTAGGGATTCATGCATTAAAAGTATGTTTTGGGTTGATTTGAAAACTGCAAAATGAAACAGTCCGTAACCATACCTGGTGCAATCGATCGATCGACATTCATCAGTCAATCGATCGACCACCATAGATCGATCGAAGGAAAAGGTCGATCGATCGACCTTCCCAGAATGAGTAAAGTTTTTCCCTATTTAAATTTTAATGAGGTTAACCCTTGATTAATATTGTTGGAGACCATATGAATACCCTTAACCTTAAAGAAGACCAGTAGGCTTGGTTATGAGATTTGGACCTTAATTAGAATTCAATTTGAGGAATTATTCTAAAACTAATGAAATTCGATAAGTGAGTAAATATTTGGGTTAATAGTGTAAATTTGAATACTTTGATAAAATGAGGTTTGGGGTAGAAGTAAGGACCTTAGAATTAAAGATGCTATACGTGGGAATAATAGGAATTTAATAATCTATGTTACATAGGTTTTAAGTATAAGAAACTACGACGTGAGACGTGTCGACAGTTTAAGTATTATATTATCGAGAGACTTAAAACATATGATATTGGAAAAATGGTATAGGGATGTAGAGTATACCTTTATTAATATTGAATTATCTAAGATGTGTGAATGCTTAGTATATGATTTTATATGTATGACATACCTACCATACTTGCTATCACGGGAGGTTACGTTCTCTTAGGGCCTTCTTATCCTTGTGTTGCCCGGATTTAGATTGGTACCTTGAGGACATAGTTCAAGAGAACGACTTATTTGTGAGTTAATAAGCCAGCTGACTATGGAGCGTAGGTATGTACGTGACCATGGATATGTTGAATTATGTTCGCCTCCATTTTTGTGTGTGGTGCTTATCCCAACAATTCCTGAGAGATTCGGAATTTGTGATCCTTATGTACGTGATGTACCGGGATGGATAGCAGAGTATGTGTGCACCGCAGCTTAGCCTTTGGGTGCTTGTATTGTATATTTTTTATGTGAATAATATAAGGTTAAATGAAAAGTAAACTGCTATGTTAAATTGTGGGTATAGTAATTGTATCATACGAAAAGATAAAAGGGGACAGATATCAATAAATGGTTTTGTTAATAAATGGGAATCCGTGAATTAGAGTAGAACTCTCTATTTAATTGTCAAGGTTGGAAATTAAACGTGAACCGAGTAGAGGTGTTAGAAACTCTTTAGAATTAGATAGTTATGAGAAAACACATGAATGGGTACATGAACATTAGGAGTGCACAGTTAGACGAGAGGTGAGTATTTCATGTGAGAGCACGTCCTAACATGTATCTTGAATTTATTATTTTAATTATTATTAAAGCACTTGTTGTTTTTAAAATACTCTCCACATTCGGGCTCTGACCCGTTTGCTTTCAAATCTATCTTTTTGTAAAAACTATTTTAGGTGCCCAGCCACAAGGACACCATGCTTAGGATCCTCATACAGGTGACGAGCTGTAGCTGTTTGTGGAAGTTACAGGGATTTGCTTTTAGACGCTTCTATCATTTGGATTCCATGTTCAGTATTCCTCAGTTGTAGGGCATGTTGCCCAAATTCTATTAGAGACATTTCCATTTCAGTTTTTCAGACTTTGGCATGTATTAATCCACTATTCAGTATTTCGTTACTTATTTCATTTGTGGGATTTGTTGTGAGGAGTTTTTCCTCCGGATTTATTTATATCATGTGATGGTTATTCTATTAATTCGTTATGGTGAATGGTGTTATTATTCTTGTTTTAAATCTTTTACTGCATGTTAATCAGACTTTAATTAAAATTTGACAACTTACTTTTTAAATACTAGGTGGTTAGTAATCTTTAAAAATGTTTTTTTGACAGTGATGCTATTAACTGAACCAACTTGACATTTTTTATTGATTTAATAAAGGAGTATCTACCCGGTATTTAATTAGTCGGGGTGTCACAACATGCTAGTTGAGTTGTTATAATAGTATTCATTAAATGTGGCAATAATACCCTTGTCATGTTTTCCACGCGCGTACATTGTATCTGAGGTTATGAGTCTCGACGGACCAAGACTGGAAAGGCACTAATGCTGAGGATGGAACCAAGATGAGGTTAACTCCATTTATACCATGTGTGATTGATAGGGAGGTCTCGACCTTATGAAACTGTTTAGGGCCAACACTCTAAGTCCAACACTGTGTGTAAGTTATTGCAAGTCCAATACTGTGCTTAGTCATTAATGAATGCAGTCATGTGATATGATAGTCTCGGAGGTCGAGATTATCTTATACGACACTATTGATGAGAACTACAAAGGTATGATGAGTATGCGACAATGACACGCTGTCGTGGTTAGTCTCGTCTAAATAAGACCAGAATTATGTATATTAATCACCCCTAGACCTTAGTCTTCAATGTTAATGGGAGGCTAAAGTGTAAGTTCGCCTTGATTTCTAGTGATTGGGTGTCACCTTAATGTCAGCACAATCACATGATGGTAGAGGGAAGGCGTTTGTGCACATATATCATTTCAACCTTCCAAAGTGGACACATATCAGTTTTTGAGTGGCCTGACATGTGGCCCAAGTTTTTGCACAGCAAAGTGTCACTTCAAGTGACGTGCCATAATGATAGGCATCTTGGAATCGTGCACACTTTTCGGCATTTTAAATAACTCAAAATATTTCCTTCTTCTTTCTTCTCTCACTTCTTCATCGTTCTTCTCTAGGGCTCTAAGCCTTCCTCTTTCTGTCTCTAAACTTCCACCCTTTTCAGCGAGCTTTTAGTGTGTTTTATGGCATTCTCTTTATTTTCCAGTCTTTTCCTTCTCTCTAGGTACCTCTCTCATCCATTCTTTTTTGTTTTCTCGCTTTGATTCTTAAGCTTTCTGTATTTTTTTCATTTTTGGTTATTCTGGTTTTTTTGGCCACTATTTTCTGGTGATTTCCCAGTGAGTTTTCTGGTTGAAGCTTGCCAAAGTTGTTCTTGTTGTTCTTGAATGGTTTATTTCAAAACCTTTCAAGCTTCCTTGTTTGATCTTTAGTTAGGAATATATAAACCCTTACTTTTGTATTCTCATGTACCATAGACTTTATGAAATAGTAGAAGAGTTTCCTCACCTCCGTTATTATATAAGACGAGAGATCCAAAAGGTTGAGGTCGAGGCTAAACATAGAGCCTAAGCCCAGTATCAACTTCCTTATACTCCCATCCCTTTAGTTTCAATACGCCCAACACTACTTCTCACGTATTAAACCTCATCCGAGCCTCGAGTGGTCATTTATATTAGCAGTGATGCAATATTTACTTCTTCCTCTAAGGTATGTTTATCCCTTCCCTCTTCTAATGGCTACAACCCTTCTCATCTTGTGGACTCTCGTACAGGATGAGAGAGTTCTAAGGCCAATTCCTTCGTGATGGCTATGAGAGTACCTGTTAATCATTTGGATGAGAGGAAAACTATCAAGTCCAGTAATCGTGGTCATGCCAAAACTTTTGTTCGACAATAAGAGGACCCTGAGATCGATATCTATAATATCTCTAATGATAAGCTAGAATTTGAAAGGGGTATAAATGTGCATCCTATTACAGTGCCCATCTCGACCATGACCGAGGTTGAGTTTTGGAATCATGATCCCCAGGGCAAAGCTCCTGCCATTGAAAAGGATGAAAAAGAGGAGGACCAATAGGTTTTTGACACAAGTGTTGCATTGTTATACCTAGTGACATCCGTGAGACTGATCTGATAGCCTGTAGGCACATTTATGGTGTTAAATCTTTCATTGCCATGAGGGTTACCTATAAGGATGAACGTGCCTTTGATATTAGGAATGAGGGAGAGATCGTTGTTTATGAACACTTATTCAAGGTTCAATTTTGTCTTCCCATCTATTCATCCATTCGAGCAATCATTACCTCTATTGACGTGGGTCTTGTCCAACTGATGCCGAATGCTTGGAGGACCTTTATTAGGGTTGCCCGACTTTGGAGGATTACATTCAAGAAGGATATCACAATTGACATTTTTTGCGCTTGTTATATAATGGTCACGATGAATGTTGTGCTCTGTTATTATAATTGTGTAACTTTTAGTTCAGATCGTAAGCTCATTCACATCAACTAGACCTCTAACTATGACTGGAAATCCAGTTATTTCTTCATCTCAGGGGATTGATTATTTGGTGAATATATATCGTCTTCTACTAACGATCCACGAGTCCCAAAGCAGTAGTACAGAGTCTCAATCTCGATGAAGATTGATATAGTTCCCAACACCTAGAAGAGAGAATATATTGAAAAATTGCAAGGCTAAGGTCTTATAGTGTTTAAGGATTTGATGACTCCTCATATTTTTTAATACACTTGCGTGGGGATGGACCCCTAACTGAACTTTGTAAGAAATTCTTTTTAACTTTCTGTTGAACTTTACTCTCGTCTAACTTGTGCTTTAGCTTTAAGTAAGGCAATATTGAACATGTGTTACTTTCGCAGATCATCCCAAAGGAGTTCCCGATTCTATCTAGGATATGGAAGCCACTATGTCACCTGATTTTCTTGCTTGCCTCCAAAGAAAATAATTATCGCTGACTCAGACTCAGCAAAAATCCCCAACCGTCGGACCCCATACTGCCGAGGGTCCAAGAATAGAAAATATAGCCATGGGTGCACTTCTACTAAACTCCCCCTCCCCCACACCCCCCACACCCCAAAAAATGATTCCCCTCCGAGATAGGTGGTCGAACCCCTTTTTCCATTAAGGTATGACACTACAGTTGCTGTGCATCTAGCCCAGCTGGGCATGAATGCCAACTCCCTTCTTGAGAGCCAGTTGAGGGTTTTAGAGGCCATAACTTCAGTTGTCCCCGATTGTGATAACCACGATTTTTATGTACAATACCCCTCTCGAGTCTTCAATTTTGCACTTCATAGGTACATAATTAAATGATGTTTTAAGTTCACCATACTCAAATGATATTTTTTTGTCTCACCGCTAAAATGGTGTTTAAAACTCCTCTTAGGATTTCTAGGGTGGTGCCTTGGGGCCGAGAATCTTCATGAACTCTCGTACGGCCAAGAGAGAGTTTTAATTATTCCCCATAATTAAATGGTTTTTTATTTAGTACCTATTACTAACATAAATTCAATAAAGAAGAAATAAGACAACACTTCTTTATTTCACATAAAACTTCATTCTCTTTACATAAAACTTGAAACATTACCTTTTGTCTATGGAAATTAGATGAACTACAAACAGATAAACTAATGATAACATCTCTTTAGGTGATCCGCATTCCATGGGTTGGAAAACTTCTCCCCCTCAAGATTTTCCAGTCGATAGGTGCCAAGGACAACTTCTTCTGTAACCCTCTAACGCCCATGCCATTTAGGGTGAAGTTTATCGGCCTTTTGGATGACCTTATTTAGTATAAGGTATCCCACTGCAATATGACAAGACTTGACTATATTATTGTAAAACTTAACAACCCTTTGTTGGTGGGCCGATTTTTTAATGGTTGCATCTTCTCGCCTTTCCTCTATTAAATCCAAATCGGGTATTCTTTCTTCTATGTTAGCTTCTGGGTCATAAGTCTGAATCCTATAGCTCATCAACCCAAAATCTTTCTTGGGATTACAGCACCGGACCCGTAGGCTAACATGAATGGAATCTCTCATGTCAGTGTCCTCTCCATTGGTTTGTATGCCCGTAGGACACCATATAGCTTATCAACCCATCTCCATTAGGCATCTTCCAGTTTCTTCTTTATTTTGGCTAGTACTATCCTATTTATTACCTTTGTCTTCCCACTGTCCTATGATCGGATAGATGAAGAGTAGAACTGTTTAATGTCGACCCTTTCGCAGTAAGCCTCCAAAGATTTATTCTTGAATTTCATCCCATTATCTGATATCAGCATATTGAGGAGGCCATAGCGACATATAATATTCCTCGAGATAAACTTAAAACATTTTTCTTTAGTGATTTTTACCATGGCCTCAACTTCTACCCATCTGGAGAAGTAATTAATCGCGACAATAAAAAATTTGAGGCAGATGGCTGACCATGTTTATTCCCCATATTACAAAAAGCCAAGGGTCTATATTAGGTAGAGTGGTTAGTGGGGTTGATGATGAATTCTTGCAAACTTCTGGCATTTATCGCACTTCAAAACGTATTTTGTCGAATGTTTTATGAGATGCGGCTAATAATATCCATGGGTGATAATCCTTTTGGCCAAGGATCGTCCACCTATATCACTCGTGCATGATCCTTCGTACACATCTCGAATAACGTAACTAGCTTTAGCGGATTTCTCACACCGTAGGAGTGGAATAAAAAACCCATTTATAGAGTACATCGCCAATAATGGTGAACTTTATTGCACAGTATCATGTTTTTCTTATCTCGACTTTAGTTTCTAGCAACTTTCCATCTCTAATATATTCTATAATTGGGAACATCCAAGATTCCCCTAAATTCAAGTTCAATCAAAGCTCCATTCGAAAATCCTCGACTTCAGTGTTAGGTTGGAATAGGATCTCAACCGAGATAGACGTCTAATTTATAGTCTAGTGGTCGAGGCTCGGCTCACCAGTGCATCTTCTCTTCTATTTTTGAGTCTCAAAATTCTCTTCATCTTGACCTCATCAAAATTCAACATCTTCTTCACTCTGGCTAAATACTTAGCCATATTCTCATCGTTGGCCTCATAAATTCCTATTACTTAGTTGATAATTCGTTGAGAATTGATGTGAGAAATTTATCCAGCTGATATTCAATTCTTTGGCTAGGGAGAGACATACAAGTAGATCTTTTATTTCGACTCATTATTTAATGCCTTAAATTTAAACCGTAAGACATACTCAATGTTGGTCCCATCTGAGGCTGACAGTATCATCCCTGCACCAGTGCCACTTTCGCAGGATAATCCATCCACAAACAGGATCTAAACAGTCCCCCCTTTAGTAAAAAGGCCCTCGATCGAAATTCCATTATTTATTTGGAAGTATTTCTCTGCCACCTCATTTGTTTTGTCGGTTGGATGATCCTCGGCCACGATATGCTTTTGGAGGACCAGTGGCGTATCGGTCATTTCTATAGTTTCCAAATCATTCTTGGTGTTCCATGTAAACTCTACTATAAAGTGTGTAAATGCCTTCCCTTTATTGCACTCCTTAGCTGATAGATAATATCAAACTCACCAACTCAATCGACCACACCACGTACCTACTCGGTTCTCAAGTTTATGAATAATCAATCGAAGAGGAGTGTCGGTGAGAACTACCATCATGTGTGCTTGAAAGTAGGGCTTCATCTTCCCTAAAGCATGGATTAAAGCATATGCAAGCTTTTTCATCTTCGGGTACTTCAACTTTTCCCCTGAAGAGATTTGTTGATAAAGTAAACAGGATTTTAAACCCCATCATCATCTCGGATAATGGTTGTGCTGATGGCCGACTCCGAAATAGCTAGATACAAATACAACTTTTCTCCATGAATCGGGTAAGAGAGAAGCATGGGGAATCCTAGATAGGCCTTTAGCTCTTAAAATTCCTTTTCAAACTACTCATCCCAAACAATGGCTTTCATTAGGATTTTGAAAAATGGAAAACATTTGTTTATTGCTCTGGAAATAAATCTATTTAGGGTAGCTACTCAGTCTGTCAACTTTTGATGTCTTTCATCGTCTTTGGTGTTTTTGTGTCTATCAATGCCTTTATTTTAGAGTAATTTGATTCGATCCCCCTTTGACTGACAATGAAGCCAAAGAATTTCCCAGCTCCGATGTCGAACACACACTTAGTGGGGTTTTATCTTCATTTTTTATTTATCCATTATGTAATAAGTTTTTTCTAAATCGGCCACATGGATCTCGGCCTTCAAACTTTTTATTAGGGTGTAGTCTACATACACTTCCATCGTCTGTATAATTTAATCTTCAAATATTTTATTGACCAACCTCTAGCAGGTTGCTCCTGCATTTTTCAGGCCGAATGGCATCACTTTGTAGCAGTAGGTTCCTTTATCTATAATAAGGGAAGTCTTCTCAGCGTCATCACTATGCATCAAAATTTGATTGTTCCTAGAATAAGCATCCATGAAACTCATGAGCTCGTGGCCTTCTTTTGCATCTACCATCTTATCTATTCGGGGTAAGGTAAAAATGCCTTTTAGGAAAATGTTGTTAAGTTCTGTGAAGTCAACACACATTCTCCACTTTCCATTCTATTTAGGCAAAATAACAACATTAGATAGCTATTTTAGGTATTTTGCTTCTCTAATAAGTTTATATCTTCTTGACTTCATCTTAAATGACATCATATCTATCCCTGGAAAAGTTTTGTCATCTCTGCTTCTCTAGCTTGGCCTTCTCGTCTATATTTAATCGATAATAAATGATTTCAGAGTCAATCCCCAACATGTCGTCATGACCTTAGAGAAAATATGCTATGTCATTCTTTTAATAACTTTATCAGCTCTTTTTTTATCTCCGTCCTGAGGGTCGAAGCGATTTGGACGGTTTTTTTTTATTAGTCCTGATTGAGGATAATGTATTATACCTCCTCAGCGGGCTCTCACTTTTTGAGTTTTCTTTTATCCCTTAGGTCAAGGTTGTTAATGTTGTAATAAGTTATCTTCCTTTTATGAGCTCCCCTCCCTTCAACCGAGGTAAAGTAACACTTCCATGCTTCCACCTGATCACCTTGCGCTTCCTTTATTCCATAGCGAGTTAAGAATTTCATCATCTGGTATGCGATCGAAGGCACATCATCAAATTCTTTAACTTCTACTCTCCTCGAAATTAGGTTGTAAACTGAAAAGACATGTTCATTCATCACGAAGAAATTGATTTTCCTAGCCAGGCATCTTGGCCAGGTTCTCATTAATACATCCATCTCATAAAATCCTAGAAAGGGTCATTTCTCTTTGATGAATCCAATCAAAGGTTGATGGTAGGGAACCAGTCTCTTCTTATTCAGCTTCAGCCCCTTAAAATAGTCCCAGAAAATGACTTCTGTTGAGCTTACCCCATCGACCAATATATGAGCCATGTTATAACCGTAAACCTGTGTAATGATGACTAGAGGATCATCATGTGGGTATAAAATACCCATGACGAATTACATTGAAAATTCCAGTATGAGATTATCCATGTCAACTTTCTTAAGATTATCGGTCTTATCTTTGATCTCGATTGAGTTAACCTCGACCCTTTTTGGTGTCTCCTTCGTTTCAAACACATGAGCCTTCCTATCGGTTGACTCAGTTCCTCCACCTTTTAATCCTCCTAGATAATTTTTACATCAAAAAAATTATATATATATATTACCTTTAATTGAAGGTGGCTTAGTAGGAAGGTCAAGGTCATCCTCGCCCCTATCAGCTAATTCTTGTTCATTCCTATTTACTTGAATATCCTTCTTTGGCTTGGCATCCTTCATTGTATTGAACCTTTTTCTACCTTCGTCTCATGCCCAACTTTTATCCACTTACTTTCGGAGCTTCCCCAATTTTGGAAATTTTCTAATATCGTCTTTCAAGGTGAATCATCGATCTGTTATATGGCCTTGGTTTTAGTGAAATTCACACCACTTTCTTTTATCCTTCTTGTGGGGTGGGGACTTTAACTTTTCTGGCAATCTGAGGTCCCTATCGTCCTTTATCTCTTTCATTGTCAAATTAAGACTTAAAGTTAGAGAGGTTTATTTGGAAAACTTGTTGTCATTTGACCTTTTTTTCCTTCTTTGTTTTTATCTCTGCCCTGGACAGACTTTCCACTGCTAACCTCTTTCATGTCACCTTTCTTGGATATCATGGTCTCCTCCACATTCATGATTCCCCCGGATGTTTCCAAAAGTTTTGTCATAGACTTTAAAGGATTCTCAGAGAGGCTCGATAGAAGTCTTTCAGGCTATAAACCACTTATAAGGGTAGTCTTCTTCCTATAGCTTTTATTTATTAACCAAGAGATGTATTCCTTCAAAGGTTCATTTTCCCTTGTCTGACATCCAACAGATGGGTCACACGCTTAGCTGGCTTCATACCGAAACAAAAAATTATGAATGAACTTTTTAGATAGCTACTTAAAGTTTTATATGGATCCTCCCGGCAGGCCGGTGTACTACACATGAGCCGGTCGTGTGAGAGTGTTCGATAATGATTTGCACCTCATCTTATAGCATGTTGAATATATATTTTTGTAGTCGACTGATACATCTCGATGTTGTGGATGGGGTTGATGCTCCCATTATATATGGGTGTCATGCTCGGTAGTTTGAACTTAGCCAGAGCTGGGTAGCTAACGATCCTTGGCACGAACGGAGATTCCTCCATGTATCCTATATAGATAAGATCTCGACTTTTAATCAGACAGTCGATCTTGTCTTTCATCCTTTGAAGTGAACTATTCCAGGGCTTTTCCTCTTGCACCTCATTATCTCTAAACCCTTCCACCGTCGTAACTATCTCAAGAGTCGGCTCTTTTCCCACTATTAACCTCTCAGTGTTCCCTTCTTTCTTGGTCTCTTCTCTACCTTTTATTCTCATGACGACCTGTGGCACGTGTACCATACATACTTAGGGGATGTCGGTCTCAACTACCATCACCCCTCGATCTGAGACAATTGAAAGTAGATTACCTACTTAGTCTGTCAAAAGAAGAGCCATTCTAATGACTCTAAAGAGTGTGTTGGATACTCTTTCTCTATAAGTGCGAATTAGCAGTTCCATCGATTGATATAACGTATCGGAGGTTTCATACTTCTCCCGGGAATCTTTGCCATCATAGGCCAAATCATCTAGATACTCTTGAACTTTATTTTTAAGGTGGATACACCTTCGATCAGCGACGTCCCTCTGCCTAAGGTGGTGTTGAAGTTTCTTTGTCGGAGATGGGGGTGGTCCCCTGATTACCAGATGCACCACCTCTCTGGCGCTCGGAGTTATCAAATTCACATTTGGATCACATATGATCATAGTCATGATGTCTTGGCCAAAGGATAAAAGTTATTATTGAATTTTTACTGATTGGCCACAAGGGAGTTCAGCGTCTCTGCCACATCAGCCATTTCTAACTATTGAGGCGGTTCGTTGGAACTGGACCTGGCGTTACAAGGTGGATCAGTGGCCACCTCCGATGAGATTAAAACAAACATCAAATAAAGTGAATATAAATAAAGAAACAAATCCAGAAATAAGATGAACTAGTGAAACTCAGGAAACACCAAACTCAGGCTCTTTCAATGGTGATTCAGCCCCAACAATAGTGGGATTTGATCACCATCAGAGACAAAGAGAAAGGTATTCAAGCTAAGATGAAGAAGAAAACTCTATTTCTTCCTATAGACGGTGCCAAAATAATGATGCTAAATATCATCCAAAGGGATTCAACTTTGTTTCTATGTTTTCATAACAATGGTGGAGATAAAACAGTATAATAAATTGAGGAGATCAGAGATAAAGGATACACGCAAAAGATTTAAGTGGTTCGGCCTTGGCCTAGGTCCACTGTGAAAAATGTGAAATAGTTCCACTATGTAAGGTGGCTAAAAGCCATTAATGGTGATTACAAGATCTCTTTACTTTCTCTCTCGATAATCATTATAGTTGTAGAATTTTTTTATCACACCCATGATTTTATGCGTGGTTGTACTAAAGTAACAATAATAATAATTTAAGCGAAAGTAAAGTAAAGCTTTATTGATTGCGTAGCATCTTTATTACATAATTGGAGTCTTCATAAACAAAAATAAAAATGATCTCCTTGGACGTCTTATAGCATAGACACAACAAGGGACTAAAATATCATAGGAGCAGGTATGTTGTAGTAAAAGTATTCAAATAAGTGATACCATCTCTACTTATTACCACCCACACATATGTTACTGAAAATAATTTCCTTGGAAAAAATAAATAAAAATCCATAGGTGCAGGTGGTATTTCTCCTTCTTCTTATTCACTATCAATCTGGAAGTAAAACAATTAAGCAAAAGTTTGCCAAGTAGATAATTGTATTTCTATAACAATGTAGATATGTGAGTTTTTTTAAAGTCAAAAGTTATGTCACAATTTATACTGGTCTGAAACAAAATGAGATATCAACAGTAATGAACAAGGGCATGCGAGAGTTTGCTGATATTTGTATAAAAAATATGTTGCTTTATAACTAGATAGGTGTTTACTGAGTTATAAAGATAAGGGTTCAGACTATAACAATATAACCCATAATTATTGGTTATAGAGGATTAAAATGCTTAGCAATACTCTTATAATATCATCTAAAAGCTTTGGATTGTCAACCCAAAATATTTGAAAAAAGTAACCAGCTAGGCACACTAGCAAGGATAGCACTCGTACATATGTATAAATAAAATCTAGGCACTTAAACATCTAAGTCCTACATGCCAAATAAACCTTATGTGGGTATACTAGAGTCTAATCCCTGAATTATAAGGCATGACACTACGTTTCACTGAAGTAATAGGTTATAAGTTATATGGGTTTATTGCAATCATAGGTATAGGTTTTAGGGGTGTACTGAAATCAGGATTTTACTATAATCATAGGTTGTAGGGATTTATTGGGCTAGGGTTAATTGGATAAAGATTGAATCAATATTCAAGTAATATGAACTACACAAAAGAGTTCGTAAATGAGAACAAGAATTTAGGGTCTATCACATAGTGATATAAACAATGCAGCAATTCAAAGGTGTAGCTCAAAAATAATAGTGAAATAGAATCATCTAGTTTTAAGTTCAGGTTGTTTGAAATTTCCCATCTAATTTATGGGAGTGGACTTGTTATTCTGAAACCATTGATAATATAAATATTTAATATGTATGATAAATGAAATTATAGTATCTATTGGGTTGAAAATAAGTTTGATTTCAGTGTAAAATTTAAGTTTTGGGCATACTATGCAATTTATGAAAGTTTTAGAACTTTAAATGTTTCTCTAATTACTCTTTAAATTTGGGTCAGGTGGTTAGAGACAATTTTGGTGTATTTACTAGAAAGGACTTATGTTTAAAATTTGGAACTCTTTTAAAATAGTTGAAAAATGTCAGGGGTTTAAGTGAAATATAAAAGTTTGGTTTTAAACTTAAAACCTATTTTCTCGAGAAATTGATTTTCGGGAATCCAAAGGGGGTGATGTAATATACCAATTTGTTTAGAATAAAAAAATAAAAATTTGGAAAAAAATTAATTTTTTTATTGGAGACGTGCCCTCACGCGCTAGGTCAAAGTCCAGACGTGCCTGAGTTTGACTTCACTCTCATGTGTGTAACCCACTTCATCTCCTGCCTTCAATTTGTTGACTTTAGAGTTTTAAAACTTTGAACCTATATTTGAACATTTTTAGAATACCATTCAGGTTGATTCTGTGAATGAAATTTATTTAAATTTTTTAGAGGAATTCATCCATATTGGCTTCAAAGATTTTGGTGGACTGGTTCGAGCTATTAGTTTTCTATAAAATGGCATACATTTAACTTTAACATTCATAGTTTTAGGATATGATTAGATCTACAAAATGGTGATATTTGTGTTCGATGCTCAAAATGCAGTCAAACAGGTAAGGTTTCAAGGATTTTGATTTACCATAGCCTCTGCAATTCCCAAGTCCGTAATTTTCGAATTTTGATTTGGGGCATAAAACTTATTTTTTGTATCAATTATGCTTTGCCACTAGGTTCCTTAGACCTAGAGCTCGAGTTCTCCCACTTTTAAATTGGTGCAAAGTCAAGAGTACAGATTCCACCATTAAAGCTTAAGCTTTAATGGAGTTCCAGATATTGAAGCCTTTTTAGTGTAATTCTTACACTGAAACTCACATGTACAATCATATTTCTACTTTAGGAACATGCAGAAACTTAACCAAATGCAAAGAAACAAAAATTCTACATAAAAGTATAGAGATACAAAAAGGCTCAAAATTTGCTTGGTGATTTTCAATCTATCTGGGTATGTTTTTACAATGGTAAGTGGGGGATTTTATAAGGCTAGTAATGGAGAGGAGATTGGTGGGAAGATAAGTGAGATTTCCCTTTGGTAAGGTTAAGTTTAACCACGGTAATATGTGGGAGGACATGGATACCATGGGAAATCCATGTGATACAATTGCCTACAGGGCAGCCACTTGGCCAAAATCAGCAATAGGTAAAGGGGAAATAAGGTTAGCTTTGATTTGGGTCCTTGGGTAAGTTATGAAATGAATTCAGGGACAATTTTGTCATATTTTGAAAGTTTAGGGGGTTTCTGTGCAAATTCCCAAACTCATTATGTTGGTTTATGAAATTAGAGCATGGTATATGGATTTTGAATAAGTCTTATGATTAAGTTTGGTTTCAAATGATAGAATAGGTGTAGATACTAGCATTTATTCTTCTTAGGGGCATTTTGGTAATTTGGGAAATTTAAGGGTTTCCATGGTAATTATTTTTGTTTAAGGGATATTCATCGTATATTTGATAGGTTGTTATATTTTTAGAGTTTGATACTTGTAAAAGGAGACAATAAGCCTCTTTTATAACCTCAAGGGTGAGCAATACCACCCCCTGGCATGTAGTTCGTGTGTAATGAGATTCAATAGCCAATAAGAGCATAACACCTATAGAGTGAGATGTGCAAGTCATGATAATGAAATATTCCTTTCACGTGCTGGTTGATTTGTTATAACGGTATTGATTAAATGTGCTAATAATACCATTGTCATGTTTTCCATGCGCATACGCTATATCCAAGGATATGAGTCCTGGTTGGTCGAAACTAGAAAGACACTAATCCTGAGGATGGTGTCGAGATGAGGTTGACTCCATTTCTGGCCTTCGTGATTTATAGGAAGGTCTCGGCCTTAGAAGATGTCTGAGGGTGACACTCTGAGGATGAAATTGTGTGTATTCTATTGCAAGGACGATGTTTTGCTTAGTCATTGATGAATGCATTCATCTGATATAAAAGTCTCGAAGGTCGAGATTATCTTATATGACACAGTTGATGAGAACTTCAGTGATATGATGAGTCTGAGACAACTAATGGGGGCACACGTTTTCGCAGTGGGTCTTGTCCGGAGGGGCCCAGACTTATGTATATCAAACACCAGTATTAAAATTTCCAAGGATCAAAATATTTACGCATTCTTACATGAGAGATCCTCTTATCATGAAAACGAAAACTCGGCATGATGATAAACATAATATCTTAGCTACTGCGTCTTCAGTCAAACATGTTATAGACTTGAAAGGTCAACACACTCAAGTCTTGACCTATGAATTGAAGGTTTTATCTAACCACTAAATAGGTCAAAATACATACAAATTAACTTTATTAAAAATTTGTCCTTACAATGCTTCTCTAAAGGAGGGTGTTCGACATAGTCATGATTTCCCTCATGAATATTCCCCATTTGGAGACCCCCAACACCTTAATTAAAGGTAACTAACTCATGGTGGTCAAGTTGTACAGCAACTTTCTAAGCCCAAACTTTGAATCCCTCATCGAAGAACTTTTTTTTGTCGTCCACTCGACCAACATCTAAAGCTCTCTTTTGCCTCTGGAGAACTAAATTTTCCATGGTTTTCAGAGCGAAAGATTTTTCCAGTGCAACCAACTCGAAGTCTACCCTGTTAAACTCTAATTGAAGGAGTTCTAACTCCATCACGACCTCTTTCTTTAGCTTTATCTCGAGCTCGATAATATTGTTCTTCTTCTCGGTCAAACTATTCTTCATGACAGTCACAAATAAGGTTATTTCTTCCTAAAAAATTATCGGTTCAGGTTTTTGCTCATGCATCGCATGCATGTCCTGAAAAGCAAAGGAAAAAAAAGTTAGCATTAAGACAAAATCAGAGGCTTAAAAAAGAAAAATTAAAAAATTACTTACTAGAATAGAGTGGCGAAACCTTCCTTGTGAAGGTCCTCCAATGAAAATTTTCTAATGGAAGATATATTTTTAGGTAGCATGGCAGCCATGCATACTGAGTAAGTGACTCCAATGTTCTGTAATGTTGAGTCCCTGGCATTAATGGGCTCCTTACCCTCATAAAGTTGACCTCTTAAGGATGAACCCTAGACGTTGATGGTTGTGGTGGTGTCTTTGTAACGCCTCGACCGGGGTTTGGGTCACCATTGGGTCAACTTAAACCGATTCAAGGAGTTAAAGGGAGAGGGGAAAAGTCCTATTTTATTATTTAATAAAAACCCTTCAATTGCACCATTTGTTAAAGATTAAATTGTCGGTTTTAATTTGAGAAAATAAGCGACCACTTTAAGTAATTAGTTAATTCACAAGGTTTATTTATGAAAATCCAATTAATCCAACAATACTAACTAAATGAGAAGTAAATCATAGTTATCCCTTTATTATTACCTCACATGTCCGAAGTCCCAAATAAAAGGTTGAAATGTCCTAAATTCCAAAGTTTCAAAAGATAGCTTAAATAAAGTGGCAGAGCCGCTAGCGCTGATGATTGTACTCAGGTGCCTTACCGGTGTCCTTCCCGACGTCCCTACTCAATGCACCTGGGGTGGGGTGGGGGTTTTTACATTAAAAACAGGTGTGAGTGAATGCTCAGTAGGGTGGGGAATACTAAGTTATACGTTTTCTACAAAAATACTTTACATATAACATTTTTTTAAAATTCCAAAAATATTTAACAATTTAGATAGTATTAATGCAACAACCATCAATTCACCCAAGCGATGTGCTCATACTCATACTTAGCCATTTCATTCCACCCTTTACCGGGTTTAGGGACTATTTATCTATTTTATTCCTTCATTTCCTTTTTATCCCATTTCACTAGGTTGTCTTATTTACATTCTCGAGAACAACCATATTCATTTCTTTTCCATTATCTTTTCTAGGAATATTTCAAATATCCGCATACTATAATGGGCTCCACACCGCTGGTTATGCTACCATATGCTCTGGCCACTGATTTTGGATCTTTCACCCCAGGGTTATGAGCCCTTCTTAATTATTCCTGGTATTATTCTGAGTCCATATTAATGTGTTTTGACATTTTTACTAATCTCCACATTATTCTGTCATTTTACCTTCTTTATCATCTATACGGTTCATATCCCTATTTCATCTCGCCTATATGACATTTTGTCTACTTTATCCATTTTCCTAAAAAAATCGACCGATAAGGTCTAACGAGGAAGTCCGACCACTAGGACCCTCAATTTTTCAAAATTATCGCTTTGCCCCTTTATTCATCAGAACCTTGTGAAAAACATACTTAGTTCATTATGGCATTAAAAATCATCATTTCCCTTCAAAACCATCTCTTATGATTTTGTGTTTAAAAATCATGTTTCATCATTTTATGTTCAAGCTACATAAAATACATTTAATCATTTAAAGACTATTTTAGCAAAACGTTTACCACTTGCCCCATTATCACATGCAGTCTTGAATATTGTTTGTCTTTTATTCTTAACAATATTAATAATGCATTTTAGGGTTGTTTTTCCAAAAAAAAATTATTTTTCTCATAAAACCCATTTTAAACATCATTTATCGACTCTAGATGTCTTCTACCAGCCTACTTCATGTATCTACACATGCTGGGGGCATTTCAAGCCTAAAAATCCTTAAATATGAATCTAAACAATATATTAACATGAGTTTACATTTTATGTGCTTACTCTTCATATTTCAAGGTTAAAAATGTTATTTATTCTTCAAACCCATTTACGTCCTATTTTCTTTAATCTCAATTTTTGCAAGACTTTAACATTCGAGAAAATACCTTCATTTATGACATTAAATCCTATCTAGCATGAATCCTACATATTTTCATAACTTGAAACCTTAAAAACTTGGAAAAAGAAAAACCCTCCATTAAGGTTTGAAGAGGAGAACAAGGAATAAAATGAAGAGAGATGCTCTAGACTCCAAAAATACTCTAAAAGCTCTTGAAAATCCCTCTTGAATGCTCCTACTTGCTCAACACAACCCACTTATAACCTAAACAAGGTTTGTGGTGGAAGAATGGAAATAAGGTGGAAATGGTGGAATAAGGTGTGGTGTAACTAGAGTTGGATATGGTCTGGGGAGGAATAAGAAGCATTCAAGCTAGAGAGAGAGAATTTGGTTGATACAAAATGGTTGGGATGAACCCATCCGCTTCTCTCTCTTATATAACCCACAAAACCGCTTAAAATGGAATTTACCCAAGGGTTATTCCATGTCAAACACATTTTTGATGATCTATTGCGCCAGAGATTGATACCTCATAGATCCAATGGCCCATATGTTGACAGCACGTTAAAAATGTGCAGATTTTTCAAACTCAGCTCCGGTCGTTCGAAGGACATTGAACCTCGTTTGAACGAGTTACCCTCTCATTCGAACGAGAGCTCAAATGAGGTACTGAAAGGACCGAATCGTAGGGTTAAAGGGGACGTGAGATATACCTCGTTTGAATGAGGCTTTCCAATGAGATTTCAGATATCCAGGGAAATCGAGAATTTCTCAGTCATTTGAACCTCGTTCGAACGATAACTTTACCTCATTCGAATGACTGTAAAAATCCACTATATTAAATTTAAGCCATGAAAACTCTAATTCGACATGCATGAAGGCCGCGATGATGGTTCAAATTGAATATTCATCCATAATATACAGTTTATGTCCCAAAGGCAAATACGTTATAGGGAATAAGTACAAATATTGGGCACATGTGTTACATTATCTCCTCCTTAGGATATTTCATCCTCGAAATTAGACCAACCGACTAGGGAAAGTGTTCTGGGTGCTTCTCTCACATCTATGACTCACGATCCCAAGTTGCACCTTCAACACCTTGAAACTCCTAAAGAACCTTCACTAATGGAATGACCTTGTTGTGCATGACTCTATCCTCGCTATCCAAAATAGACACAGATCGCATTGGAAACGTAACATCTTCCTCCAACCTAATGCAGTTCCAATCGATGATGTGTCGAGGATCGTGAAGATACTTCTTCAACATAGTGATGTGGAATACATTATGAACTTGGGACAACTATGGAGGTAGATCCAAGCGGTACGATAAATCCCCAATCCATTCCAAGATCTCAAAGGGACTGATATACCGTGGGGTCGACTTCCCCTTCTGTTTAAATCATTGACTATCGTTTCTTGCTCTAACTTTAAAAATTATATGGTCACCCACTCCAAACTCCAGAGGTTTTTTATGATTATCGGCGTAATTTTTTATCGGCTCTATGCCATCATGATCTTTTGTTGAATTAACTAAACCTTATCAGTCATTTCTCTAATCAAATATGGATTGGTGAGATGATTCTCATCCAACTCAACCCAAAAAAACTAGAGAGCAGCATGACCTCCCATAAAGGGCCTCATAGGGGGCCATTTCGATGCTTTCCTGGTGACTGTTGTTGAAAAACTATACCAGATGCAGATTCTCCGCAAAATACCCTAAAAATCAAGTGTGTGGGCTCTCAATATGTCCTCTAACATATGGATGATTCGTTCTGACTACCCCTCGATCTCAGGGTGATACGTAGTACTCCTATTCCACTCGATACACAACTCTTACTGAAACTTCCTCCAGAATCGAGACAGAAATTGGGGATCCCTATCCGAGATGATTGAGAATGAAACACTATGAAGTTTAAGTATTTCTCGAATATACAACCTTACTAACTTTGCTACGTTGTCCATGACCTCAATCGCCCAAAGGTGTGCGGATTTCGTGAGTCAATCCATTATGATTAACACTGCAGTATGACCATGCTCAGACCATGCTAAGAGTGTGATAAAATCCATCATGATATTTGTGACACCCCGCTTAATAAAATACCGGGTGATTAGTCCTATACCAAATTAAAACAGGAATCCCAGTTGGATCATCCTTAGCATCACTGTCGAAAACTTTTTAAAACTTACTAATCACCTAGTATTCCAAAAACTGGTGCCAATTTTAACTTTTTAATTACACACAACAATACATGCGGAATTAGATATAAACCATTCACACAACTGAATGAAAATAAACTAAATCGAAATTACACAACTTGCCGAATAAATCACCGGCCACCAAATAAATAATCAAATACAATTAATCAACACCTGAATGAATTACACCTGAAACTGTACCGAGAAGTCTGGGCGACAAGCCCTAAATATAACTGATACTGATACAAGATTCCTACTCTAGGAATGAATGAATGATGCGTCTAATCCAAACTCCTGCTAGCATCCACATATGCTGCAGCTCCGTGTCCCTGGAATAGAATATCAATCCTGGCGTCCCTGTGGCTGGACACCTAAAAGGTTTTGAAAATATTTTTATAGCAAGGGTTAGAACCCAAAACATTTTGAAAATATTTAGCAAGTGAATTAACTGCAGTAATTTAAAATGCATGAATGCGCTTCATATTAAAGTTAGTGTCGCGCTCCCTTGTGGACATTCTCACCCCTCCACTATTGTGCACACCTAACGGTTATCTTAACCCCACCTAGTTGTACTATCCCATCTAACTAGTCCTGGTATAACCTCCCATTTGCCATACGACTCTAACCCGAGTAAAATTATTCCTGAAATATAAGTTATCTCACTAATTAACTTATTTAATTCCTTCTTACTTAAAAGCATATAACCGTAACATAAGTTATATAAATTAAATACATCACGCATTGTATTACCCATATATGATTAACTTAATTAATTTCTCATTAATTAACAACATATAACTGTAACCCAAGTTATATAAAGTAAATACATCACACACTGTATTATCATCTACGTATAATATTCACTACTACATTATACGTACCTTTACCAATAACCACACATATCACACTTGTACTCATCCTTCCGAGTATGTCCTCACCGGATGATTTTCTCTAAAGTGCCATCTCACTAGGTGTGCTCACATAACCTAGTTACCCAAGTTGGATTCGCTCACCAACCGGGTTCAAAACCAAACGAAGTGGAGGCGGTCATATTCCTTCCCTGGAAGTGAGATGCCCCTCATTCCATATAACGGACGCTATGACCTGGGGATATACTCGCCCTACTCCTCGAGCTAGGGGATTCACCCACATCGCGCAACCTCCCATGATAGCACTAGAGTATAACTAAAATAAATATCTAATCATTGATACTTAATAGCACAGACAATATATACACACACATATATATATACTATCACTACACCGTATATATATATATAACATAAACTCCGGCTCCTCCGTGCACTCATAACCTGTAACACTAGCCTATAATGTCATGAGTCTCTCGCCCGACTCAACTAAATAAGTTCTCTCCCTTATTAGATTATCATTATCCCAAGCCTATGGTCCGACTCTAATTTAATTAATTCACACATTAATTAATTTATACCGATCCGAGTTTGTAGTCCGACTCTCTTTTAATTAATCTCATGTTAATTATTTTAACACTTTTCCGAGTCTACAATTCAACTCCCATTTAAATTAATTAACCCACCTATTAATTTAAATACCTTCCCGAGTCTATAACCCGACTCTAGCTAATTAATTATACATTAATTAATTTAACCCTTGGTATCGCCCAACCATTACCCGGACTCACTCACTTGGCCCATAACTTGACCCTTCCCGAGTTTAAATTCCAACTCCAAATTTACTTATTTTCTCAATAATTAATTAAATACCTTGGTGCCACTTAACCAACATGCCCGGACTCGCTCACGTGGCCCGAAATTAAATATCACCCGAGTAGTCCCCGACTCCAAAATAATTAAGTTAAATGAGTAGCGTTACCCTACTACTATACCCGAACTTATTCATCGATTTCGTTATCTTATATTCTCAGAATTTATTCGCCAAAATTCATTCGCAAAGTGTCGCATATAATTCCCCCACTACCCTCAATTATACTCCCTTATAATTGTTAAGAATTAACTCCCATAATAAATTTCTCTCTTAATTATGCTAGGGGAAATTTACAACTAAAATCTTAACCCATAAAAATCCATAAGGCAAACTGCCGAAATAACTGAAGGGTCGATCGATCGACCCCAACCGTCGATCGATCGATCGAACGGGTGGTCGCCTGCTTCCACCTTGCTGTTTCCTCCATTAACGAAACTTAAGGTTTCTTTCCTCAAAATTTAACCTCAATTCAGCCTGTTAATCATCTCATTTCACTTCTCAAGAATTATAAACATCATCCAAACCCTTTTTAACATCATTAACACTATGAATCTTAACCCACTCAAGAACACAAATCCCTAGGGTAAAATCCCAATTTCAGATTCAAATTTCACTCTTTTATATTCCGATTTTTCCCATTTAAACGAGATAATCATACCCAAAATTATATATAACACAACTAATTCTGACCTTAAATTTCGTTCCATGCTTCCATTAACAAAACTCCATTTTTGTACCCATTTACACCCAAAACGAATTTTAGTATACACATCACTAAAATATGAATTGGACATCACAGTTTAGGAGTAAAAACAGTTAACCACTTGCCTGAAATCATTTGTAGGGTCTGATCCGTTGTAGTAGCCCCTTGATTTTGCTCCAAAATCCCCAATTTAGCTTTTGATTGTTTTCCCCCAATCTTCCTCTCAAACCCTAGGTTAGAATAATGTTGGCTGCTCCTTTTCCTTTTCTTAGGTTTAGGTTTAAAAACACAAATCCCGTTTTTAGCCTAATGGGCTTAATTAAAATAGCCCAAATCACCCCGTGCGGGCCCGGCTATGCCCAAAAATATCCCGAGACCCAATCGCTACCCCCGGGTACTCTTTTCTTACTATCTCGGCCCATCCGGACTCAACCGCGCACTCAGAATCGCCATCCGAATTAATTTATAAAAATCCTTACCTCACCCCCAATTTAGTCTATACCGACTCCCGGCTAAGATAATCGCATATCCCGTCATTACTACCCGAAATGACGAAATTAGATTATTACTATACACTTAGTAAATAAATTTACCTAAATATTGACCATTCACTCCCCGATTAATATTTAAACATATATTGCCATAATTAATTCAATTAAAATTACAACCCACAAGTAATTTAAAATTCTCGAATTAATTAAATATTAAATGCACAAAATACGGGGTGTTACAATATTCTCCCACTTCCATTCCACCATGGGTAGTGGTTGCAATAGACTTGTTGGCTTCTTATGCTCAGCCTTTACCTACTGACAAGTATAGCACTTGGTCACATATGTCACCACATCCCTCTTCATACCAAATAACCAAAAATCTAGGAATAATTATTTATACATCTTCATAGCATCGAGATGTATATTAAAGCATGAGTGATGGGCTTCTGCCATCACCTTGTCCTAAAGCTCGTTAATAATTATAACAACCAATCGATCCTTCTGTCGCACCCCGTTGTCCTTATTTATAGGAAGAATGCTGATCACTTCACTATTTTGAATATGGTCCTTGTATTTTGTAAACTCGGGATCAAAGGACTGGGCATCTATAACTTTCTGATGAATGAGTGGCCTAGCCACCATACCCTAAAGGTAAGCCCTATTATAACTCTGTTGTACATAGAGATCAAACTTCGGCATCTCAACAAACATCTTTACCTGGTGACACTTCATCGCTGCCAGAGAGAGACTAGACTTCCGACTAAGTGCATTAGCCACTGAATTGGCCTTGTGGGGATGATAATTTAATGAGAAGTCATAGTCCTTCATCAATTTCATCCATTGTCTTTGATGAATATTGAGATCACGCTGAGTGAAAATATGCTCGAGGCTCTTACGGTCTAAAAATGCCTCAAATCATTCCCCGTACAGGTAATACCTTAATCTTTTAAGTGCGAACACAACAGCGACTAACTACAAATCATGGGTGGTGTATTTTGTCTCATGTACCTTTAGCTGATGGGATGCATAAGTGACCACCTAACCATTCTGTATTGGTACTACACTGAACCCTGACTCGGAAGCGTCATAATATATAGAATAACCATTTTCATGCTCTGGGAGGATAAGAACGGGAGTAAAAGTCAACCTAACCTTCAACTATGGAAAGGTCGACTCATAATTCTCATGCCACTCAAAGTGCACATCCTTCTAAGTCAACATGGTGAGCGGTAATGAAAGCATTGGGAAGTATTACAGAAATTTGTGGTAGTAAGTGATCAAACCCAAGAAATCGCGTACTTATGCTATTGTAGTTGGCCTATCCCATCCCAGAAGATCCTCCACTTTATAAGGGTCGACGAAAATGTCCTCTCCAAAAACCACATAGCCAAGGACCTTGACCTTTTCCATCCAGAATTCGCACTTGCTGAATTCAGATTACAATTGGTTCTCCTTGAGAACTTGCAACATCGTACGAAGGTGATGCTCGTGGTATACATTCGATGCCGAATAGACTAATATGTCATCCACAAAGACCAATAGAAACAGGTCTAAGTAGGGGAAATAAATGTGGTTCATCAAATCCATGAACGATGTCAGGGAATTAGTCAAATCGAAGGGCATCACTTGAAACTCATAGTTCCTATATTGAGTTTGAGACGTCGTCTTAGGAGTATCTTGATTTCTTTCATACATTGATGGTATTCGGACCTAAGGTCAATCTTTAAAAACCTGCCCACCCCACACAACTGGTCGAACAAGTCATCAATACGGGGCATAGGGTATTTATTCTTCATCTTTACCCTATTCAACTTCTTATAATCAATTCAAACTCTTAGGATGTTATCCTTTTTTTAGAAAAGAGGATTGGAGCTCCCAAGGGACACACTAGGGTGAATGAAGACCTTGTTGGTCAATTCCTCCAACTGAACCCTTAGCTCCTATAATTTCCCTAAAGCCATCCTATGAGGTGGTGTAGAGATAAGCGAGACGTACTGATACACCTTTGTGGTGAAATCCACATCTCGGTATGGAAGTAACCCAAGAAAATCATCGGGGAACACATAGGGAAACTTCCACACCACTAGGTAGTCTAACAACATACCATCCATCTCATCTTGAGCCACCATACTGCTTAACCGACCAAAGTATTATTTTTTCTCACAATCAACACCCTATTCACAACTAAAATAATGGCAAGACCTGTTATAAAGGGATACTGAGACATTGTGTCGATGGCATTCGATGGTAGCATTAAAACATGATAGACAATTAATACTGAAGGTCACTTCGAACCCATCCATGTCCGTGAGAATCAAGTCATACTCTAGAACATAATCTCCATCCATAACCATGCTACTACGACATACCCTATCGAGAACTATATCACCACCAACCCAAAGTCCTATGAAGATAAAAGAATGAAGTTGATCTACCTCTAGTCCCAAACTAAATGCTAAGGAGCTCAAAATAAATTAATGCAATGAGCCTGAATCAAATAGTGCCTTAACCCATGAAGTGAACATTATAATTATACCTTCCATTATGGATGGATCACCGAAAGGTGTAGCAAACTATGACATGGCATAGGCTCGTCCATGGTTAAACCTACTACTCTGGACATTAGGCACCTGACTTAGATCGCGGATACTCGACCCCTGACTCGAACCTGAACCATCCACACTATGCCTCGTGGGCTAATGATAGCCTGAGGAGGACTATTGCAGCTGATGGGTGGGACCCTTGTAGCTAGAACTATGACTCGACACATAGTTGACAATCTATTGACTGCTTTATTGACTACTCGATGCTCTCTGTGAGAAATATCTCTTAAAGTGATCTAGGGACTCAAAAGCAAAATAAGCCCTCTTAGTGGGGGCTATAGGACCCTAATCATTGGTACACTGGGCAGATGAAGAACCAACCGCCATAGAGGCCTAGCTTCACAAAGAATCCTCTAGCCCTCTCGCTCCTGGACTTCTTATGACCGCCGCTCTAGGACCCACGGAGCTCCCTCTTCTTTTCCCTGGTGGCCTTGACATCCTTAGCATTTAACTCCAACATGATAGCCTTTTTCATCACCAACCTGGAGTTTGGTAGATATATACCTTCCAGAATCCATAGGATACCTATGTTGAGGCCCTCAACAAACAGCCTCATCTTCTCGGCCTCATCTCTTTGCATTGCATCCATGTACTTACACAAGCTTTCAAATCTGACCAGATACTTGTTTACAAAATTCTTCCCCTGAATCAGGTGAAAGAACATATCCTTCTTGGCATCCATAAATACATGGGGAAATTATTAATTAAGGAAGGTGACTCTATAGCCACCCCAGTCTATGGCCTCTGTCGTACTGGAGGAATAGGTGCTCGACTAGTGTCGCACTTGCCCTGTAAGCTGGATTGTAGCCATCTTGACTTTATTCCCAGCTGGCACATCAATAATCTCTATGTCTCGAGTGACTTCATCAAGACACTCTTCTACAACATCGGGGATAATTTGCCCATTAAATATTGGTAGGTGTAGCCTCCTGAACTCCTTTAGGATTGAGGTATAAGTAGTTCTCTGAAATTTTCCACTACGGTTGGCCCTCTGTTGAGGGAGTCTGCAAGCTGGCGCATAGTTTGTTCCATTGTTTAAGCTCGTTATTACCCGATCCATTAGCCATATTATGACGTAGAGCCATCTACACAATAAAGGAGATTCCAATACTCAATGATATGAAGTGAAAGTTACAACAGAAGAGATTGACTTAAATAGTAACTAAAATAATAACTACGTAGAAACGTATAACGAAAATGTACAAGGAAAGCGTAAACACTCTGTGAGACCCGAGGATCCTATTGATCGGATACCATTTGTAATGCCCTGACCCAGGTTTGGGTCACCGTTGGGTAAACCCACACCGAATCAAGGAGTTAAAAAGGGAGGGGAAAAGTCCAGTTTAATTATTTAAGAAAAAAACTTCAATTGTACCATTTGTTAAGGATTAATTATCGATTTTAATTTGAGAAAAGAAGTGACCACTTTAAGTAATTAGGTTAATTCGTAAGGTTTATTTATGAAAATCCGATTGATTCAATAATACAAATTAAATAAGAAATAAATCATAGTTATCTCAGTGTTGTTACACCACATGGCTGAAGGCCCAAATAAAAGGTTTAAATGTCCTAAATTCCAACGTTTTAAAAAATAGTTTAAATAAAGTGACAAAGCGTCTAACGACGATGACTGCCCTCGGAGGCCTTACCAGCGTCCTTCCCTACGTCCCTAATCGATGCACCTTGAGTGGGGGTGAGGGGTTTTACATAAAAAGCAGGGGTGAGCGAACGCTCAGTATGATGGGTAATACTAAGCTATACGTTTTCTACAAAAACACTATACATATAAATTGTATTTTAACAATTTCGAAAACATTTAACAATTTATCTAGTATTAATGCAACTACCATGCAATGCACCCGGGTGATATGCTCATACTCACACTTAGCCATCTCATTCCACCCTTTACCAAGTTTAGGGACTATTTAATCATATTTTATTCTTTAGTATCCTTTTACCCCATTTCATTAGGGTATCTTATTTACATTCTCGGGAACAACCATATTCATTTCTTTTCCATTATCTTTTCTCAGAATCTTCCAAATATCCCCATACTTTAACGGGCTCCACACTGCCGGCTATGCTACCATATGCTCTGACCAATGATTTTGGATCTTTCACTCTAGGGATCCTAGCCCTTCTTAATTATTCCCGGTATCATCCGAGTCCATATTAATGTGTTTTAACATTTTGCTAATGTCCACATTATTCCATTATTTTACCGTTTTTTATCATCTCTACGGTTCACATCCCCATTTCATCTTGTCTACATGCCATTTTGTCTACTTTATCCATTTTTTTAAAAAAATCAACCAACCAATAGGACCCTTAATTTTATCAAAATTATCTCTTTGCCCCTTTATTCATCATAACCTTGTGAAAAACCTACTTAGTTCATTATGGCATTAAAAATCACCATTTTCATTCAAAACCATCTCTTTGATTTTATGATCAAAATTCAAGTTTCATCATTTTATGTTCAAACTATAAAAAAATATATATTCAATCATTTGAAGACTATTTTAGAAAGACGTCTACCACTTGCCCCATTATCATATGTAGTCTTGAATATTGTTTTGCTTCATGCTTAATAATATTTATACACATTTTAGGGCCGTTTTTCCAAAATTTCTTATTTTCTCATGAAATCCATTTTAAACATCATTTATCAAGTCTAGATGTCTTCTGCAAACCTACTTCATGTCTCTACACATGTCAGGGAGGATTTCTAACTTAATAATACTCAAATATGAATCTAAACAAGACATTAACATGAATTTACATTTTATCTGCTTACTCTTTATATTTCAAGGTTAAAACTGATAATTTTCTTCAAAACCCATTGACGTCTTATTTTCTTTAAAACTCCATTTTTACAAGACTTGAACATACTAAAAGGTATCTTCAATTATGACATTAAATCGTATCTAGTATGCATCCTACATATTTTCATAGCTTGAAACCTTGAAAACTTAGAAAGAGAAAAACCTTACCTTAAAGCTTGAGGAGGAGAATAAGTAAAAGATGAAGAGAGAAGCTCTAAACTCCAAAAATACTCCATAATTTCTTCAAAATCCCTCTTAAATGCTCCTATTTACTCAACACAACCCAGTTCTACCCTCAACAATGTTTGTAATGGAATAATGGAGCTTGTAAATGGTGGAACAAGGTGTAGATACGGTGTAACTAAGGTAGGATATGGTTTGGGGAGGAAAAAGAATCCTTGAGGCTAGAGAGAGAGAGTTTGGTTGATACAAAATTAATAGGATGAACCCATACCCTTATCTCTACTAAATAACCCTTAAAACCTCTTAAAGTGGCTTTTACCCAAGGGTTTTCCATGCCAAACACATTTTTGATGACCTGTTACACCAGAGATTCACACCTCATAGATCTAATGGACCATATATTTAGAGCACATTAAAAATGTGCAGATTTATCAAACTCGCCTTCGATCATTCAAACGACATTGAATCTCGTTCGAACGAGATCCCTTCTTATTTGAACGAGGGTTCTAATGAGTACTAACGAGGCCAAATCATAGGGTTAAAAGGGACGTGAGATGTACCTCGTTCGAACAGGAAACCCCCCTCATTTGAACAATAGAATACCTCATTCGAAAGTGGATTTCCAGTGAGGTTCCAGACATCGAGGGAAATTGAGCAGTTTGCAGTCGTTCGAATCTCGTTCGAACGACTGCAAAAATCCACTCTATTAAATTTAAGCCATGAAAACTCCAACTCGACATTCATGAAGGCCACAATGATGGTTCAAATTCAATATTCATCCATACTATATAGTTTATGACCCAAAGGGAAATAAGTTACAGGGAATAAGGTACAATTTGGGGCACGGGTGTTACAATCTTTTACTTTAGGGATATTACCAAAGATCAGTTATTGACCCTAAAAGGAGTATATGGAGGAGTCTTATCAGTCCTCCTCTTCTTGGACAATTTAGACTCTCCCTCCACCTCACTCTTTCCTCTTTTTTTTTCCTGATTTCATTCTTCGAGTGGAGATGGTGCTCTTCTTATTTCCATTTGCATCTTGGGTAGCCTGATCAAGCTGAGTAACCTTATTCTTGAAACTTTCTCGGGTAGCCTCAAATTCTATTATTCGTCTTGGACAACTAATCATCTCTTCAAGGTTATGGGGAATGGGTGGAAAATTAAGTCCATTTCATCATCCTCATGTATCTCTTCATAAAATTTGATTAAGGTGTCTATCTTTTCATCTGAGAAAAAAGGGAGTGAAGTCATTAATAAAGAAGTCTTCATTTTTCATCACTGATACAGCCTCCTACGAGTCAAAAGATATTACATAAGCGAGCTAAAATGTTTCACTAACGTACACCTCCTTGATTATGCATTGGGGGAATGGGTAGATTTTGGGATTGAAGGGTCATTGGCCACTATGTAATCATTTATAGTCACTTCGAGGATAGTTATGAAGTTCTTAGTTCTCACAATAGTCAGTTCGCAGAAAAAAATGTATGGGAAACTCTCCAATAAGGAATAATTCCAATTGGGGTTCGTTAACCCAAATTTTCAGAGATTGATGAGATTGACTTCTCAGTCTCTATATTTTCTCTTATAATGGTGATATGCATAAAAATCACATGCCAATTAGCAATAATTAAAATCGAATCATTGGTAAAAAATAAAAATATAGTTAATAGCCTACCAAGAGATCCGACTCAAACAAACACAAGAAGACGATGCAGTCCTCACCATAAGGGAGTCCAACAAACACCAAGACATCTCTATTAGTGTCTTTTTATGATATGGGCAACTATGTCACCAAATTACGATACTTTTCCCTTTCTTAAAATAAATATGTGCTAAACCCAAGAGAAGTCCTCGGGGCATAGAAATTCCTGATCTCATTCAGTCCCATAATAGCTCCACAAATTTGATTTATGGAAACTATTCCTATTACAATCCGATAAAATCTAACATTTATTTTTATAAGTGTTCCATAAAAATGGAGTACTTCCACTAGTAATAGGTGGAGAGGGAAGGAACCCCTTCTATAATGGCCAGCGCCATAAAGGCGACATTATCATCAATGTGGTAGACGTCTTCATCATATGGCTAAATACACATTTTGAAATTGCCATATGTGGTACTTCAAATGAAATTCCTCAAAATCATTGTATGAGGTCACTTCGTACTTCCTTAGATGCCTAGACATGACTGAATGAGGGAATATTAGGAAAAAAAGATAAAGAGGAAGGCAACAATGGATTCTATAGAAGGGTGTCTACCTACAAAAAAATAATAAAAACATTTTTTATTGCAAATATTGAGAAGGAACCCACCCAGGGTCCTGACAGAAACTCATACTGAGAAGGAGCCCCCCAGGGTCCCGACAGAAACTCATATTGAGCAGGAAACCCCAGGGTCCCGATAAAAACTCATGTTGAGAAGGAACCCACCCAGGGTCCCGGCAGAAACTCATTAGGAGCAGGAACCCACCTAGGATCCCGACAGAAACTCATACTAAGAAGACCCCCCCCCCCCAAGGGTTCTGGAAGAAACTCATATTGAGAAGGAACACCCCAGGGTCCCGGCAAAAACTCATATTGAGCAGGAACCCACCAAGTGTCCCGGCAGAAACTCATATTGAGAAGGAACCACCCTAGGGTCCCAACAGAAACTCATATTGAGCAGGAACCTCCCAGGGTCCTAGCAGAAACTCATATTGAGCAGGAACCCACCCATGGTCCCGACATAAACACATATTGAGCAGGAACCCCCAGGGTCCCGACAGAAACTCATATTGAGAAGGAACCATCCCAGGGTCCCGATAGAAACTCATATTGAGCAGGAACCACCTAGGGTCCCGACAGAAACTCATATTGAGCAGGAACCCACCCAGGGTTCCGGTAGAAACTCATATTGAGAAGGAACAACCCGAGGGTCCCGGCAGAAACTCATATTGAGCAGGAACCCCCAGGGTCCCGACAAAAACTCATATTGAGAAGGAACCAGCTCAGGGTCCCTGCAGAAACTCATATTGAGCAGGAACCACCCAGGGTCCCGATAGAAACTCATATTGAGAAGGAACCACCCTAGGGTCCCGATAGAAACTCATATTGAGCAGGAACCCCCCAGGGTCTCAGCAGAAACTCATATTGAGAAGGAACAACCCGAGGGTCCCGACGAAAACTCATATTGAGCAGGAACCCCCCAGGGTCCCGGCAGAAACTCATATTGAGAAAGAACCACCCCAGGGTCCCGGCAGAAACTCATATTCAGTAGGAACCCCCAGGGTCCCGGCAGAAACTCATATTGAGAAGGAACAAACCGAGGGTCCTGGAAGAAACTCATATTGAGCAGGAACCCCCTAGGGTCCCGGCAGAAACTCATATTGAGAAAGAACCACCCCAGGGTCCCGGCAGAAACTCATATTGAGAAGGAACCCGACCCAGGGTCACTGTAGAAATGACATCTGAGAAGTGCCCCGCAAGGACCACTGCAAAAGCCCAAGTTCAGAGGGACTCTACAGGGGTCCCCGAATAAATGACATTTGAGAAAGAACCCCCTAAGGCTTCCTCAACATCAAAACTAGGGTTCCTCAATAGGAGAAACATACATGAGAGGAGGGACCCGCAAGGTCCTTCCCCCCAGCTCCCAGAAAACCAAGTTAGGATGATGGGGTGTCTAACATAACATACCCCTCATCATGAAAAAAGAACAGAAGTACTAACACTTATTTTCTTATACAGGTTGCCTAGTTGATCAAGCAGGGCTCAAGTAGGCTAGTTAGGATCTCTTGGGAGTTTTGGCTTGGCGGTTGAGGGATAAGGTATGTTGAGAAATATCAACCACATAGCACTATAGGATTGAGAGAATACTAGTAGGATACCCTATGGTCGCCCAGTCCTCACACTTAGTCACAAGTGAAGTGAGCAGCCAAAGGGCTGGATGCTCACAAGAAAAGAACTGTTTATAAAATGATTTTAAAGGAGAGGGTCCTCTAAACCCCTCTCAAGAAAAATGATTTTAGAAGGGGATCCTCAAGACCCCCCTCAACCTTACAAAGATTTTCGAGGAGGTGGTCCTCGCGACCCCCCCCTCAAGTTTACAAAGTTTGTACCAAAAGTTATCGTTTCAAAAGATATTTAGCAAAACAGATATTTTATCTCCATTAGAAGACATATTTTTTTTTTGAACTTTGGTTGGCACCATGGGGCATCTGCCAGAGGGGACAGGCAGAGCTGTCTGCAGGTAGGGATAAATAGTACACTGCAGACTTTGTCCCTCACCAACCCTCTAAGTTTTGGCGCCAAAAGTGCCAACCCAGACCTAGTGCCCAAGTATAAATAGGACCCCTAGGCAAGGTCATAAAGAAAAAGAAAAAAACTCAATAGCAAAGTCACTCTGTCAAAATCACACCAGAACCTCTCTAGTATTCTCTCCCTGCTCTCTCTCTAAGTGCTAAGTGCCTTGTTCTTTCACTCCCCACTGACAGCCATCACTTTCAAGAGCTCCTCTTGAGAAAATTACTATTATTGTTGTGGAAGTTCATCTTCTTGCAGGGAGGGAGTTCTAGCTTGAGCTCCATCTTTACCAAAAGGAGAAGGTCTCATCAGAAGTTACTCTAGAAGTCCTTGAGAACCTTGCAGACAGCGTCCATTGGACTGGGTCACGCCTAACCCTTTTCCAGTTATTCATAGACCCCAGTCTCACTACCCTCATACATTTGGCGACTCTATTGGGGAGGTATCCTCACTTCCATGGACAAAGAAGGTTTTAGTGTTTCTAAGTAGCTAGTGTTTGAAGACATTCCATCTGGGAATGGAGCTTAAAGAGACCAGGCCACTCAGGTGGATGTGGTGGTGACCGGAGCAAAGGTACCTGTTCCTTCGAGAGGGCAGACCAGCTCACCGGCAGCAGCTCCGATGGTAGAGGGTTATGAGTATGTTTTTTTAGACTTGGCAAGTTCGGGTCAAGATTGTGTAACACCGGCAGCAGCCCCCTATGGAGGGGCAGCCGTTTCGGCGGCGATTTCGGTAGAAGTAGCTCAGTCGCGGAGGACGGAACTGGAGCAAGTTGTGACAACCGTCAAGTTCACTGGAAGGAACCCCAGGAACCCTAAGTGTTTTGCGAGGAATTCGGTATGGTCGAGGAACTCCTCTCGCTCAATGATAGCTATGAGGAACCCTCAAGAAAAGAACCCATCATGGTAGAAATTCCAAGTGAGGAACTCTCATCTGCAGCATCCCCTCTAGAAACACCAACTCGTGAGGAACCCATGGATGAGAAACCCTGGGTGTCCCTCGTCGTAAAAAAAAGGAAGTAGCAGAAGCAACCTTTATAGAAATGTCAACACGCGAGGAACCTTGGGTGTCCCTCGTCGCCAACAAAGAAGTTGTGGCAGCAGTCTTGACGAAGCATAAGGTCGAGACACCCCCGGACGGGAAGTCGAGGAGCGGGCCGCCAACAAAATAAGTCGTGGCAACAGTCTCGATGAAGCGTGAGGTCGAGACACCCCCGGAAGGGAAGTCGAGGCGCGAGGAACTCATGGGCAAGGAACCCTGGGTGTCCCTCACCGCCAATAAAAAAGTCATGGCAGCAGTCTCGACGAACCATGAGGTCGAGACACCCCAGATGGGAAGTCGAGGAGCGAGGAACTTATGGGCGAGGAACTCTGGGTGTCCTTTGTTGCTAACAAAGAGGTCATGGCAGTAGTCTCGACGAAGTATGGGGACGAGACACCCCCGGATGGGAAGTCGAGGAACAAGGAACCCATGGGCGGGGAACCCTGGGTGTCCCTCGTCGCCAACAAAGAAGTTGTGGCAGCAGTCTCGACGAAGCATGAGGTCGAGACACCCTCGGATATGGGGACAGCTCGCGAGGAACACTCGGTTAAATGGGTACTCTTTGAGGATCCCACGGATAGTGGGTCCACCCATGAAGAACCTTCAGCAGCAGATACCCCAACTGCAAAACCCAAGCATGCGTGGAAATCGGACGAAACCCCCAATTCCACACATCCACTACTCGAGACCCCCAGTTCCCCACATCCACTGCTCTAGACACCCATCTCCACGAACCCACTGGTCGAGACCCCCAAAGTCTTATGGGAAGCAGACGAGACTCCCACCTCCACACACCTACTGGTCGAGACACCCAAGGTCACGGGGGGATCAGTCGAGACCCCTTCTCTCCAAACAAAGCTCCACCATGAGAGACACCCTCGGGCACGAGGTCAGTACACGAGGAACCCTTGATAGCATGGGAAGTCTGCGAGACACTCTCAGACATGAGGTCGACCCGCGAGGAACCTCTATCAACATCAGCAGATGTTTAGACACCCTTAGAGATGAAGTCGACGTGCGAGGAACCCTCGACGTGACTAAGGTTGAGGAACCCTTGACGAAATGTAAGGTTGCGATACCCTCGGATACCCTTGACAAAATGAAAGGTCGAGATACCCTTGACGGCAGTCGCGACGAGGAACCCTTAGCAAAATGAGTAATCTGCGAGGAACCGTCGGATATTGGGTCCACCTGCGACAAACCTTTAGCAGCAGTTGCCTCAAATGCAAAGCCCAAAGACGCGTGTAAATCAGACGAGATCCCCCTCCCAAAACAAAGCTCCACCAGGCGAGGAACCCTTGGGTCAGCGGCTCATACGAGGAACCCATAAATAAAGAAGTCTTAAATTTCGAGGAACCTAAGTCGGCGCCTGCAGCTGCCTCCTGCGAGGAACCCTCACATATCACGACCCTCGATAAGGAATCCATACCAGTTGGCATTTCAAAATCATTTTCCCTACCAGTAGTAGGGTTGGGGTAAAAAACCCACTTCTCCAGATGAGATACCCGTGGTCGAGGAACCCTTTGTATTGGAAGCAATAGGCGAGGAACCCGCGGTCTCCCTTACATGGTGCGAGGAACCCCTCAAAATCAAGGGGTGAATGAGGTACCCCTCAAGTTCAAACTTTCAAACGAAGAATCCACAGTAGCGAAGCGTCTGGTCGAGGAACCCCTCGAATCCAAAGCGACGAATGAGGTAGCCCTAAATTCAAGGCCTCAGACGATGAACCCTCGTCTACCACAGAAAGCGGCGAGGGACCCTTAGAGGTCCTCGCCCCAAAATTCACTCCGCCGTTAACAAATCTCCTATGCATACAGACTTCTAAAAACTAGTACGAGAAGGGGGGTAACAGGACTCCCTCACTCAAATCGGGAAATCCCAACAATAACAGATAAGGAGGATGTAAAGATTTGTGATCTCCACCAGAGGGATCAGCATGCCACCAAAGATTATTTTCATTTGGAGAGCAGGTAGCCAATGGAACTTTGTAGATTCCACCAATAGAGGTTAATGAGAACCCCCCGCCAGCTTACCACTATGGTTGAAAAGGTACTATGCCTAACTCTTGCCAAGTTTCATTTTCTTAAAAGATTGGACCACTTGCTCTAAGTGCAGAAAAGGTTTTTTTTTTTAGGAAAAAAAAACATTATATGAGCACACTCTTTGTAAGAAATACAAAAAGTGACTACAATGCAGAAATGAATACTAGATATATTTTGTTGGCACTTAAAAATTTGTGCATGACTCATTTACCTACATTGTACGGTGGGTACACCAGATTTATGTGTTCTTTTCTCATAAGAAGGGTAGAACCTCTACTAGATTATAAGAGGGCCCATGATATAAGGAACTTTCCTCATTATACTTGGGGGTATATCCAAACCAAAAGTAAAAGTATAGTGAGTAAAGTCCCTACAGACCCGACAAGACCAGCAGGAGTTTATCCTCCTAGTAATAATAAAAAAAATTCACTACATTTTTTTATTATTCCATACAGATTTATAGCCTAGAGAACAAGTCCTAACCTCTGTTCTCAAGAAAAATTGTAATTGACCAGTTTTCAGGAAATAAGGAGAAGCGGGTCTACCCCCCCCCCCCCCCCCCCCCCCTAAACTTGTTATTTTTATAAGATAAAAATGTTCCTAAGAAAAGTTTGGAACAAGGACCCTGCAGATCAATGGAAATTTTAGTATAAAGAAATAATTATTTTTTACTTATAATATATGTGAAATTTTATGCAAAGTTTGTGGGAAGGATAAGGGCTTCTTAGTTACTTCCTAAGAAATGAATATGCATAACAAAATACCCCAAAGTCACACGGGGCTGCACTAAAAAATATATATATATTGCTCAGCTATATGCAAGTACCCCACTATTAAAGGGGAAACTTCAAAATTTGCAGATGGTAAGCCTATATGCAAGCATCCCGCAGTTAGAGGGGCAACTTCAGAATTTTGTAACTTGCTCAGTTATATGCATGCAAGTACTCCACAGCTAGAGGGGCAGCTTCCAAATTTGATAACTTGCTCAGTTATATGCATGCAAGTACTCCACAGCTAGAGGGGCAGCTTCCAAATTTTAACTTGCTTAGTTATATGCAAGTACCCCATAGTCAGAGGGGCATCTTCAATATTTTAACTTGCTCAACCTATATGCAAGTACCCCACAGTTAGAGGGGAAATTTCAAAAATATAACTTGCTCATCTCATGTGCAAGTACCCCGCAGTTAGAGGGGTAAATCCAAAATTTTAACTTTCTCAGTTATATGCAAGTACCCCGTAGTTAGAGGGGCAGCATCAAAATTTTGTAACTTGCTCAGTTATATGCAAGTACCCCATATCTAGAGGGGAAACTTCCAAATTTTAACTTGCTCAGTTATATGCAAGTACCCCGCAGTCAGAGGGGCAACTTCAAAATTTTAACTTTCTCAATTGTATGCAAGTACCCCGCAGCTAGAGGGGAAGCTTCCAAATTTCAACTTGCTCATCTCATATGAAAATACCCCACAGTTAGAAGGGGGAAGTTCAATCTTGAAGTTCTCACATAAAATAGAGCAACTCAAAGTATTGAGCAAGTGCAAGTATACATATAAGGTACGACAGTTTAGTACCTAAGGCTCCAAGGGCATAGGAGCGCGCACAGTCTTGAGCAAGTGCCAAGTATAAATTTAAGGTGCGACTGTTTAGTATCTAAAGGCTCCAAGGGCATGGGAGCACTCACAGTATTGAGCAATTGCCAAGTATAAATATAAGGTACGACAGTTTAGTACCTAAGGCTCCAAGGGTACCGGAGCGCTCACAATATAGAGCAATTGCCAAGTATAAATAAAAGGTACGATAGTTTAGTACCTCAAGCTCCAACGGCACCGGAGCGCTCAGAGTCTTGAGCAAGTGCCAAGTATAAACATAAGGTGCTCTAAAGGAGCACCTAAGGCTCCAAGGGCACCGGAGCGCTCACAGTCTTGAGCAAGTGGCAAGTATAAACATAAGGTGCGCCAGTTGAGTGCCTAAGGCTCCAAGGGCATTGGAGCGCTCACAGTCTTGAGCAAGTGACAAGTATAATTGTAAGGTGCTCCAGATGAGAACCTAAGGCTCCAAGGGCACCGGAGTGCTCACAGTCTTGAGCAAGTGCCAAGTATAAATATAAGGTGCGCCAGTTAAGCACCTAAGGCTCCAAGGGCACCGGAGTGCTCACAGTCTTGAGCAAGTGTCAAGTATAAATATAAGGTGCGCCAGTTGAGCACCTAAGGCTCCAAGGGCATCGGAGTTCTCACAGTCTTGAGCAAGTATCAAATATAAATATAAGGTACAATAGTTTAGTACCTAAGGCTCCAAGGGCACTGGAGTGCTCACAGTCTTGAGCAAGTGCCAAGTATAAACGTAAGGTGCTCCAGATAAGCACCTAAGGCTCCTGGGGCACCAGAGCGCTCACGGTCTTGAGCAAGTGTCAAGTATAAATATAAGGTGCGACTGTTTAGAACCTAAGGCTCCAAGGGCATCGGATATCTCAAAGTCTTGAGCAAGTGCCAAGTATAAACATAAGGTGTTCCAGATGAGCACCTAAGGATCCTAGGGCACCGGAGGGATCACAATCTTGAGCAAGTTCCAAGTATAAATATAAGATGCTCCAGATTAGCACCTAAGTCTCCAAGGGCACCGGAGCGCTAATAGTTTTGAGCAACTGCCAAGTATAAATAAAAGGTACGACAGTTTCGTGCACAAGTCTCTCGACATCGCAAGACACTTCTTCACG
Source organism: Sambucus nigra (assembly GCA_949130495.1). Taxonomy (NCBI): domain Eukaryota; kingdom Viridiplantae; phylum Streptophyta; class Magnoliopsida; order Dipsacales; family Adoxaceae; genus Sambucus; species Sambucus nigra. The sequence continues at coordinate 190,170,254 of OX422215.1, read as the reverse complement.
AGGGGGCTAATATTGACAAGGACTCAAGCAAGTGAACAAATAATAAAATAGCTTGGAGTGTGGGGATCCACTTAGAGTGGCTCCACCTTCCCAAGATTACAAGTTTGACAGAAAATAGTCTAGGGCAAGGGGATCCACCTTGAGTGACCCCTCTTCCCAAACTTGATGCTAATGAAAAGAACTCAGGGCAAGGGGCTCACCACGAGCAACCCCTATACCCAAGATGAAAGGGCACAAAAGAAGGCCAAGGGCGAGGAGCACACCATGAGTAATCCCTCCGCCCAAGATGAAAGGCCACATAAGAAGGCCAAGGGAGAGGGGCTCATCGCGAGTAACCCCTCCACCCAAGATGAAATGCCAGAGAAGAAGTCCAAGGGCGAGGGACCCACCACGAGTAACCTCTCGGCCCAAGATAGAAGGCCACAGAAGAAGGCCAAGGGCGAGGGGCTCACCGTGAGTAACCCCTCCACCCAAGATAGAAGGCCACAGAATAAGGCCAAGGGCGAGGAGCCCATCGCGAGTAACCCCTCTGCCCAAGATGAAAGGCCACAGAAGAAGGCCAAGGGCGAGGGGCTGACCGCGAGTAACCCCTCTGCCCAAGATAGAAGGGGACATAAGAAGGCCAAGGGCGAGGGGCCCAGTGCGAGTAACCCCTCCACCCAAGATGAAAGGCCACAGAAGAAGGCCAAGGGAGAGGGGCTCATCGCGAGTAACCCCTCCGCCCAATATAGAAGGCCACAAAAGAAGGCCAAGGGCGAGGGCCTACCGCAAGTAACCCCTCCGCCTAAGATGAAAGCCCACAAAAGAAGGCCAAGGGCGAGTGGACCACCGCGACTAACCCCTCCGCCCAAGATGAAAGTCCACAGAAGAAGGCTAAGGGCGAGGGGCCCACCGCGAGTAACCCCTCCGCCCAAGATGGAAGGCCACAAAATAAGGCCAAAGGCGAGGGGCTCACCGTGAGTAACCTCTATGCCCAAGATGGAAGGCTACAGAAGAAGGCCAAGGGCGAGGGGATCACCGCGAGTAACCTCTCCGCCCAAGATAGAAGGCCACAGAAAAAGGCCAAGGGCGAGGGGTTCACCTTGATTAACCCCTCCACCCAAGATAGAAGGCAACAGAAGAAGGCCAAGGGCGAGGGGCCCATCACGAGTAACCCCTCCGCCTAAGATGAAAGGCCACAGAAGAAGGCCAAGGGTGAGGGCTCACTGCGAGTAACCCCTGTGCCCAAGATAGAAGGCCACAAAAGAAGGCCAAGGGCAACGGGCCCACCATGAGTAACCCCTCCTCCCAAGATAAAAGGCCACAGAAGAAGGCCAAGGGCGAGGGGCTCACCACGAGTAACCCCTCCGCCCAAGATAGAAGGACACAGAAGAAGGCCAAGGGCGAGGGGCCTACCGTGAGTAACCCCTCCGCCCAAGATGAAAGGCCACAGAAAAAGGCCAAGGGAGAGGGCCTCACCGCAAGTAACCCCTCCGCCCAAGATAGAAGGCCACAAAAGAAGGCCAAGGGCTAGGGGCCCACCACGAGTAACCCCTCTGCCCAAGATGAAAGGCCACAGAAGAAGGCCAAGGGAGAGGGTCCCATCGCGAGTAACCCCTCCGTCCAAGATGGAAGGCCACAAAAGAAGGACAAGGACGAGATTCTCACCGCGAGTAACCTCTCCGCACAAGATAGAAGGTCACAGAAGAAGGCCAAGGTCGAGGGGCTCACCGCGAGTAACCCCTCCACCCAAGATAGAAGTCTATAGAAGAAGGCCAAGGGCGAGGGGCCCACCGCGAGTAACCTCTTCGCCCCAAGATAGAAGGCCACAGAAGAAAGCCAAATGCGAGGGGATCACCGCGAGTAACCCCTCTGCCCAAGATAGAAGGCCAAAGAAGAAGGCCAAGGGCAAGGGGCCCACCGCGACTAACCCCTCCGCCCAAGATGAAAGGCCAAAAAATAAGGCCAAGGGCGAGGGGCTCACCGCAAGTAACCCCTCCGCCCAAGAAAGTAGGACACAGAAGAAGGCGAAGGGAGAGGGGCCCACCGTGAGTAACCCCTCGGCCCAAGATGAAAGGCCATAGAAGAAGGCCAAGGGCGAGAGGCTCATCGCGAGTAACCCCTCCACCCAAGATGAAAGGCAACAGAAGAAGGCCAAGGGCGAGGGGCTCACCGCAAGTAACCCCTCCGCCCAATATAGAAGGCCACAAAAGAAGGCCAAGGGTGAGGGGCCCACAATGAGTAACCCCTTTGCCTAAGATGAAAGGCCACAGAAGAAGGCCAAGGGCGAGGAGATCACCGCAAGTAACCCCTCCGCCCAAGTTAGAAGGCCACAGAAGAAGGCCAAGGGCTAGGGGCCCACTGTGAGTAACCCCTCCGCCCAAGATGAAAGGCCACATAAGAAGGCCAATGGAGAGGGGCCCATCGCGAGTATCCCCTCCTCACAAGATGGAAGGACACAAAAGAAGGCCAAGGGCGAGGGGCTCACCGCGAGTAACCTCTCCGCCCAAGATAGAAGGCCACAGAAGAAGGCCAAGGGCGAGGGGCTCACCGCGAGTAACCCCTCCGCCCAAGATAGAAGGCCACAGAAGAAGGCCAAGGGCAAGGGGCTCACCGCGAGTAACCCCTCCGCCCAAGATGAAAGGCCACAGAAGAAGGTCAAGGGCGAGGGGCTCATTGCGAGTAACCCCTCCGCCCAAGATGGAAGGCCATAGAAGAAGGCCAAGGGAGAGGGGCTCACCGCGAGTAACCTCTGCACCCAAGATAGAAGGCCATAGAAGAAGGCCAATAGGCTCATCTCAAGTAAGCCCTTCGCCCAAGATGAAGGGACACAAAAGAACGACAAGGGCGAGGGGCTCACCGTGAGTAACCCCTTCGCCCAAGACAGAAGGTCACGGAGGAAGGTCAAGGGCGAGGGGCCCATCACGAGTAACCCCTCTGCCTAAGAGGAAAGGTCAATAGAAGAAGGCCAAGGGCGAGGGGCTCATCTCCAGTAACCCCTCCGCCCAAGATGAAAGGCCACAAAAGAAGGCCAAGGGCGAGGGGCTCACCGCGAGTAACCCCCTCGCCTAAGATAGAAGGCCATAGAAAAAGGCCAAAAGCGATGGGCCAACTGCTAGTAACCCCTCCGCCTAAGATAGAAGGCCACAGAAGATGGCCAAGGGCGAGGGGCTCACCGCGAGCAATCCCTCTTCCCAAAAAAGAAGGCCGCAAAAGAAGGCCAAGGGAGAGGGGCTCACTTTGATCAACCCCTCTACCCAAGATAGAAGGCCACAGAAAAAAGGCCAAGGGCGAGGGGCTCACCATGAGCAATCCCTTTAAACAAAGTAAAAGGCCATAGAAGAAGGCTAAAAATGAGGGGCTCACCGCGAGTAACCCCTCCACCCAAGTTTATACCCAGATAAGGAGGTCCACTATAAGTGGTCTCATTTACAAAATATGGGATGAAGTGACATAACATTTAATGACCCTAAGGGAAATGATGAAGAAACCCTCGGGTCCCTAAAAAAAACTGAATTTATGGCGTACAAAGACTTTTGGTCTACCCAACACAAAAGACTTTGCACGAGGGGATAATGTAAAGGGTGTCTACCTATAAAAAAAATATATTTTTATTAGAAATATTGAGAAGGAACCCACCCAGGGTCCCGACAGAAACTCATATTGAGCAGGAACCCCCCCAGGGTCCCGACAGAAACTCATATTGAGCAGGAAACCCCCAGGGTCCCGACAAAAACTCATATTGAGAAGGAACCCACCCAGGGTCCCGAAAGAAACTCATTAGGAGCAGGAACTGACCTAGGGTCCCGGCAAAAACTCATATTGAGCAGGACCCCCTAGGGTCCTGACAGAAACTCATATTGAGCAGGAACCCCCCAGGGTCCCGGCAGAAACTCATATTGAGAAAGAAACACCTCAGGTTCCCAGCAGAAACTCATATTGAGAAGTAACCCCACCCAGGGTCATTGCAGAAATGACATCTGAGAAGTGACCCGCAAGGGCCACTGCAGAAGCCCAAGTTCAGAGGGACTCTTCAAGGGTCCCCTAATAAATGACATTTGAGTAGGAACCCCCTAAGGCTTCCTCAACATCAAAAATGATGTTTGTGAAGGAGCCCCTACTAGGGTTCCTCAATAGGAGAAAATTACATGAGAGGAGGGACCCACAAGGTCCTTCCCCCTCAGCTCCTAGAAAACCATGTTAGGATGATGGGGTGTCTACCATAAGCAACCCCTCATCATGAAAAAAGAACAGAAGTACTAACACTTATTTTCTTGTACCGATTGCCTAGTTGAGCAAGCAGGGCTCAAGTAGGCCAATTAGGATCTCTTGGGAGTTTTGGCTTGGCGGCTGAGGGACAAGGTATGTTGAGCAAGATCAACCATTTAGCACTATAGGATTGAGAGAATACTAGTAGGAGACCCTATGGTCGCCCAGTCCTCATATACCTCACACTTAGTCACAAGTGAAGTGAGCAGCCAAAGGGCTGGATGCTCATAAGAAAAGAACTGTTTATAAAATGATTTTAAAGGAGAGGGTCCTCTAAACCCCTCTCAAGAAAAATGATTTTAGAAGGGGATCCTCAAGACCCCCCTCAACCTTACAAAGATTTTCGAGGAGGTGGTCCTCGAGACCCCCCCTCAAGTTTATAAAGTTTGTACCAAAAGTTACCGTTTCAAACGATATTTAGCAAATCAGATATTTTGTCTCCATTAGAAGACATGTTTTCTTTTGAACTTTAGTTGGCACCATGGGGCATCTGCCAGAGGGGACAGGCAGAGCTGCCTGCAGGTATGGACAAATAGTACACTGCAGACTTTGTCCCTCACCAACCCTCTAAGTTTTGGTGCCAAAAGTGCCAACCCAGCCCTAGTTCCCAAGTATAAATAGGACCCCTAGGCAAGGTGATAAAGAAAAAGAAAAAAACTCAATAACAAAGTCACTCTGTCAAAATCACACTAGAACCTCTCTAGTATTCTCTCCCTGCTCTCTCTCTAAGTGCTAAGTGCCTTGTTCTTTCACTCCCCACTGACAGCCATCACTCTCAGGAGCTCCTCTTGATAAAATTACTATTATTATTGTGGAAGTTCATCTTCTTGCAGGGAGGGAGTTATAGCTTGAGCTCCATTTTTACGAAAAAGAGAAGGTCTCGTCATAAGTTGCTCTAGAAGTTCTTGAGAACCTTACAGACAGCGTCCATTGGAGTGGGTCACGCCTCACCCTTTCCAGTTATTCATGGACCCCAGTCTCACTATCCTCCTACAGATTCTCTTCAACTCAAACCTTGATATATAAAGGAAATGAAGAGATTTCATACCATTTGAATTCAAATATATAGGTATAAGTGGTCATTTGAAACTCTTGTACTCTTTATCACCAAAAGATATTGGAATAATATCTCTTTTGGAATGAGAACCTCATTTTCACTCCCCCTGGTGATGCCCCTCATTAGCAATTATTATCTAGGTAAGTAAAGCTATGGCGTATAAAACCCTAAACATAATAATTACATGTGACCATTATTATGATTACACTCCTACTATGCAAAAGTGGGATGAGTGATATTTCATCACAAACAAATGAGTAAATTCGCATAACGTGTGGAAAACTCAACAGGATAGATTGGGATTACCAAGAAAAAATACCGATCACCTTAATCTTGGGGGAAATTAAAAAGACTAAGAGTCGGGTACGACACGTGGCATTCAGAGAATTTTAGTAATTAGGTCATCCATAGATAACAGAGGGGATAGAAGTGAATCAAGGAAGATGATGTTGGATGTAGTTAGATATAGTTTTAAAATAATTTAGCTACCTTAAGGATAAGATAAAAAAAATGGCGGATCACTATATGAGAAGACTAAAACTCTAAGACTATTATATCTATAAATAAGCATGACTCTAATATTATAGGTCATTCAATTTTAATCTATTGTATCAATGGATTGGAGTCATGGCTAAGAATCCTATCACTCCATGTCATCTTCATCTCTATAACATAATAATACTTTTCTCTCCCTTCCTCGTGGACGTAGGCACACTGACCTGCCAAACCAAGTATATTTGTGTCATAGTTTTCAATATTGCACTTATATTTGGGTCAAATTGGTATTTAACATTGTTGTAGGATTTATATCCCCTACACTTTTCTAATAATAAAGATATAACCCAATAATAGAATATCAAAAAACAATTGAGTTTCATGTCAATGTCATTTTTATGGGTCAACCCAGGGACCAAAAGCATATATATACAAAATTAGTTCATTATTCCAAAAGTAATCCAATTTTTATATAGTTCCTTATAAATATTCTTCTACCACATTAGTAAAATGCATAAACTATTAATAATAATAGTAGAGTACAAAAGCTTACACTTTATTGATTCGTCAATTACTAATGTTATATACCAACTCAATTTATTCTTTTTCATTTTATTTAGCAATTCCCTAAACAATCATAAACCACCACATTAATACCAGATATTATATTTTATCCACAACCAAAACAAAAAAATCCAACCATTATCTATACAATTAATTAAATTAATCTACCAATAAATATACATTGGAATTGATAATTTTAATTCTAAAAAAATATCTTGAAACAATGTGAATGAAAATCGACTATCATATGAAGAGTTGAAGAATTACCAACCCTTACTCAATTTGGGCGGAGAAAGGTGATAAAACTAGTAAGTGTTTAAAACTAAGTGATATGCCTAAAGTGTACCCTCGTACTCGGAGTCACTAACCTCGGCTTTCCTTATAGTCGAGTTTCCAAGAAGCACACAATAGCCATCAGAAAGGTCGTCCTCCTCAAGGTCGGCTACACATTGTGCAAACCTCAGTCTGCAGCGTCTTATGGGTTCAAGTTATTCCCGTCAGCATCTTAGGGATTTAACCTCGGCTAGGCAGCAGCTGACACTGGATCCAACCTCGTAACTAACCTCGACTAATCATGAAAGTCGATGTCGTACTTATGATTGGCAGGACAAAGAAACTATCGGACTTCCCAACATCGTACTCGACTAGGCCGAGGTTACAACAAATGATGTCATAAGTTCGAACACATGCAAGACCATGGAAGACTTGGAACATATGAGCAAATAAGTTATAACCAAACCATTCCCCTCACGTGAGGGAATATTTGGTCGTCATTCCTTACATGTGGCACAGCCAAGTGTCAACCTATGATTAGTGTAGTAAACACACACATACTCATGGCACGCTCGGGGGGTACACTACACCCCCCAAGCATTATAAATACGTGTATTCTCCTACCTTGGAGGAGGATCAACAATCGTAACCCTAGCCTAAACTCTGTTTGTACACATAGTAGAGAGAGAAAGTGAGAGATGGCATCACAAGCCATTAGTGCCCTCATTCTACTGAAACTTACTCACACACTCAGTGGATGTAGGCCAAATTTGGCTGAACCACTTACATACCAGTATTTCTCCTCTTCTCCTCACCTCCTTCTACTAGATATTTACTCTTGTACTTCCATTGTTATTGCTATCTTGAGCTTATTAACACCTCATACTGGTGGTGATGTTTACAGCATCATCAGTTTGGTGTCGTCTGTGGTAACGAGAGGATTCTTCTCTATCCTCCTTTGTTGTTTAACCTCACCAGAGACTCTGGTGGTGAACCGACCCTCCCCCTTGCGTGGAGCTATTTCACCATTGAAAGAGGTCATTTAAGGTCTCAAGATTCTCTAGTATTTTTCATTACAAGCTCTCTAGTCTTTTTATATGGCACCAGAGTTACCACCTCCACCAATTGGTGTTGGAGGGCCTAGCTCCAGCCAAGCACTACCCCAGTCCAAGATGGTTAAGGTGGAGGTAGCCTTAAAGTCCTTAGTTGCTACTCGACAAGCAATGCAGGAGCAATTTGCCCACCTAAGTCGGAATATGATAATGAGACTACCTAGGGTCTCATCGGAGATGATTACTCTCGAAGATGATCAGGGAAAACATGAGGCCAGAGGACCATCCCAGGCACCGTGAAAAGACCTACCTCAACGGAGGAGGGATGTTGCTAACCCTAGGCGTTTGTGTATAGGGAGGTAAGGAAACCCTTATCCAGAGGATAGGTACGATGATATAGAGGCTGAGGATGCTCCAACAGACTGCTGGGAGCAGTATAAGATCTCAAATAACACTATACATTATGTCCAGCAGAGCCGAGGTCAAGGTGAAAGATGAGACTACGATGCCCATAAAATAGGTTCAGCTTTTGATCGGTTAAGTAGAGGGTCAGCTTTCGAAACACTCAGCCCAGTTAACGAACTGCGAGAAAGGTTGTCCAGGTCAGGAAGCATTACTGGCTCACAAAGAGAAGGTGGCGACTGTCGGCCTCATCATGGCCGACCCCCACATGTCCGAGACTGTGGTTAGGGGGAGGTCAATAGCTGACATTGTGCGACAGGTGGGGAACCCTCAGTCCATCCTTTGGAGGTGGCTAGGGACAACCTCGGCCAGGTCGACGTTGCTAAGCCCTAGAAAGACTCTATCCGAAGGCTGGAAAATAAGATTGGAGATCTCATAAGAAGCCGAGACCCCTTATAAAGGGGGTACTTAGAGGGTTCTCCCTGTGTGGCAGGGATTGTTAGCTTTCCAACCCCAGCTAAATTCAAACCTCTAGTGGTATCACCCAAGTACGATGGAAGTACCAACCCAACCCACCATATTGAGATGTACCAGTATGCAATGGACATCTACTCCATACCTGATGAGATGAAGTACCGATCTTTCTCAGGCACTTTGACTGGGGCAGCACATGTGTGGTTTACCTCTCTTCCTAAAAATTCCATAGAAAACCTTAGACAGTTGGTCGAGCGATTCATTCATAATTTCTGTCTTGGGATAAGACCTCAGAAGAAGAAGACTCATTTGCTTTATGTAAAGCAAGAAAATAATGAAAGCCTCAGAAACTATATCACGAGGTTCAACAAGGAAAGATTAGAGGTAGAGGATTATGAAGAGAGTATAGCCATGACAGCCCTCATTGGAAGACTTCAGAAGGGAAAGCTGCTCTGGAAGCTTGTTAAAGATCCCCCTAAGTCTATGGCCAAGCTATTGGCAACAACTAGAAAGGTCATGAACGCAGAGGAAGCAATGGATGCTAAATATGAGGATGAGATTGGAAGAAGCAGTGGAAAGTTTCAGAAGAAAAATAATGGAAAGAAGAGGACTGCGGACGATAAGTTTGCAGGCTATACTCCTTTAACTATGAGCTGTGAACATATCCTCAATGAAATAAAGAATGATATGTCTCTGAGATGACCGGAGAAGCTGAAGGCTCCTCCACATAAGAGAAATAAGAATTTATAGTGCGAGTTCCATCAAGATCACGGCCATCTAACTGATAAATGTTTCGCCCTGAAGGACGAGATTGAAAAAATGTTGAAGTCTGAAAGGCTGAGAAAGTATGTGGATACAAGAGCCTCAAAGAGTGGCCGAACCGACCCCATAAAGAAAAGAAATGATAAATGCCGAGAAGATGCCTCCGTCGGGAAAGATGATGCCTCGGATGATGACCCTGACCTCTCACCAGAGGACGATAATATCCCAGTAAAGAGAGTAAACATGATCTCTTTTGGTGTGAGCACTATCTACGGGGGACTAGTAGAGGGTGGCTCAGAGGTAGCTAATCGCAAGGCCCATTTGGCAGAGGCGAAAGTAGTGACCAAAGCCGAGGTTGTGAACTTGGCTTCAACAGATCTTAAACACGAGAAAAGAAAAAAGGTAGACAAGGACACACTCGTAGTTGGATTCTTGCGACATGATTTCAAGGGTATCTTAGCCCCACACGATGACCCTCTAGTCATCACCACAAGGGTGCATGGATGTGAAGTTCAAAGGATCCTTATGGATGGGGACAGTTCTGCAGACGTTATGTTTTGGACCTGTTTTAAGATCTTGGGTCTCAGCCGAGAAAGGCTTGTCCCTTATCATCACCACTTGATTGGCTTCAGCGGGGAGAAGGTCCATCCATTGGGAATGTATAAAATGGACGTGAGAATGGTGAGACACCCCGCCTAATAAAATATCGTGTGATCAGTCCTATACCAAATTAAAACAGGAATCCCAGTTGGATCATCCTTAGCATCACTGTCGAAAAACTTTTTGAAACTTACTAACCACCTAGTATTCCAAAATCTGGTGTCAAATTTTAACTTTTTAATTAAATAAAAAAGTACATGCGTAAATAGATATAAACCATTCACACAACTGAATAAAACTCAACCGAATAATTAATTACACAACTTGGCGAATAAACCACCGGCCACCAAAGTGAAATAATCCAATAAAAATATCCAACACCGGAATAAAACAAATCTGAAAACTGAACTAAAAGTCTGGGCGACATGCCCTAAATAGAACTGAAACTGATAAATGATTCCTACTCTAGGAATGAATGAATGATGCGTCTAATCCAAACTCTTGCTAACATCCACATATGCCACAACTCCGTGTCCCTGGAATAGAATATCAATCATGGCGTCCCTGTGGCTGGACACCTAAAAGGTTTTGAAAATAATTTTATAGCAAGGGTTAGAACCCAAAACATTTTGAAAATATTTAACAAGTGAATTAACTGCAGTAATTTAAAATGCATGCATGCGCTTCATATTTAAGTTAGTGTCTCACTCCCTTGTGGACATTCTCACCCCTCCACTATTGTGCACACCTAACGGTCACCTTGCCCCCCACCTAGTTGCACTACCCCGTCCAACTAGTCCTGGTATAACTTCCCGCTGCCATACTACTCTAACCCGAGTATAATGATTCTTGAATTATAAGTTATCTCACAATTAACTTAATTAATTCCTTCTTAAATAATAGCATATAACCGTGTCACAAGTTTTATAAAGTAAATACATCACACACTGTATTATTACCCGCATATAATATTGAATACCATTATATACGTCCCTTTACTAAAAACATCCACACATATAACATATGTATATCCATCCCTCCGAGTATACCCTCGCCAGATGATTCCCTCTAAAGTTCTATCTCACTAGGTGCGCTCACATATCCTAGTTATCCAAGTTGGAATCGCTCACCAACCTGGCCCAAAACATAAACGAAGTGGAGGCGGTCATATTCCTTACCTGAAAGTGAGATAATCCCCTCACCCATATATCGGACGCTATGACCTGGGGATATACTCACCCTACTCCTCATGCTAGGGGATTCACCCACATCGCGCAACCTCCCTTGATAGAACTAGCGTATATAAATTAAATAAATATCTAATCACTGATATTCAATAGCACGCACAATATATAAACACACACACACACACACACACACACAGATATATATATATATATATATATATATATATATATATATATATATATATATATATATATATACTATCACTACACCATATATATATATATATATAATAAACCCCGGCTTTACCGTGTACTCACAACCCGTAACACTAGCCTGAAATTTCCCGAGTCTCTGGTCCGACTCAACTTAATTAATTTTCTCACTTAATAATTTCCATCTTCCCGAGTCTGTGGTCCGACTCTAAATAATAATACTCTACACAATAATTTATATGAAATTTGCCCGAGTCTATGATTCGACTCTTATTTAATTAATTTACACATTAATTAATTAACACAAATCCGAGTCTGTAGTCCGACCCTCATTTAATTAATTTACACATTAATTAATTAACACAAATTCGAGTTTGTAGTCCGACCCTCATTTAATTAATTCACACATAAATTAATTAACACAAATCTGAGTCTGTAGTCCGGCCCTCATTTAATTAATTTACACATGAATTAATAACACAAATTCGAGTCTATAGTCCGACCCTCATTTAATTAATTTACACATTAATTAATTAACACAGATCCGAGTCTGTTGTCCGACTCTAAATAATAATTAATTTACACATTAATTAATTAACACAAATCTGAGTCTGTGGTCCGACTCTAAATAATAATTAATTTACACATTAATTAATTAACACAATTCCGAGTCTATGGTCCTACTCTAATATAATTAATTCACACCTATTAATTTAATACCTTTCCAAGTCTATCGTCCGACTCTAATTAAATTAATTAACACACTTATTAATTTAATACCGATCCAAGTCTGTGGTCCGACTCCCAGTTAATTAATTTACCCATTAATTAATAAATACCATTCCCGAGTCTACAATCGGACTCTAAATTAATTAATTACAACATCAATTAATTTAATACTTTTTCGAGTCTACCTTTCGACTATACTTTCATTAATTAACACATCCATTAATTTAATAACTTGGTGTCACCCAACCATTCTCCCCGGACTCGCTCACTTGGCCCATACCTTAATATTTCCCGAGTCTATGTTCCGACTCCAAATTAATTTACTCTCTTCATAATTAATTTAATACTTTGGTGTCACTTAACCAACATACCCGGACTCGCTCACTTGGTCCATTTTTACATCTCATAATTTCATTCCCACATACTCACCCACAATGTGTCATACATTCATCTCCATAAATTTCCCAATTTTATTTACCTATAATTATCAACGTACCCGGACTCGCCCACTTGGTCCATAATTAAATATTTCACCTCAATTACTTTAATAATGTAGCGTCACCCAACTACAATACCCGAACATTATTTCTCGGCCCAATATCACTACTTATGCATTATTTCCCCAAATTCGTTCATCTCATGACATACCGTTCATACACTCCTAAACCCAATTATATCACCCTATAATTGTTAAGGAAATATGTGCCACATATGAATTTATCACTAAATAAAAGTAAGGGATTAAATCTTAAATAAAATTCTCTTTATATACAAAACTGGCCGAACTGTCAAATTTATGGGACCGTCGATCGATCGATCCCCCGGGGTCGATTGATCGATCGAGCAGGTGATCGTCTTACCCGGCTTGCTGTTTCAGCCATTAACGAACCCTCAAGCTCTTGGTTTCTTTCCAAACCTTTACCCAAATCACAACCAACATGTTCTCAACACAAGAAAAGGTTCTAAACACCCTGGAGACCTTAATCCATTAACAATTTGTCCAAAACCCTAAGTATATTCGATTTGGGTTTTTCACCTGGGTCTGTTATACCAAATCCGACCCTACCATATTTATTCCATGTAATCACTATACATATTGTAATCCACTCTACAATTTAATCTTAACAGACCCAAATCATAACTTAACATCCATTGAGTAATTTAAATATGCCCATTACTCTAAATTCATAAAAACCCAATTTTAATTTTGGTTACACACCCAAAACGAATTTTCATATACACACACTATGATATGAATTGATTATCATCACTTTAGGAATCACAACAGTTAACCACTTGCCTGGAATTGTTCGTAGAGTCTGATCCGTTGGTGTAGTCCCATAATTTGGCTCCAAAATCCCCAAATTCGCTCTTGATTTACTTTCACCCAATTTCCTCTCAAACCCTAGGTTTAGAGTTGTGTTGACTGCCGTTCCCTAGTCTCTCAATTTTGTTAAAAAAATCTTAATCCCATTTTTGGCCATCTGGGCCTAATTAAAATGGCCCAACTCACCCCGTGTGGGCCCGGCTATGCCCAAAATACACCGAGACCCAATTACTACCCCCGGGTACTCTTTTCTGACTATATCGACCCATCCGGACGCAACCGCGCACTCAGAATTTCCATCCAAAATACTTTTCGACATTTCCAAATTTTGACCTCAAAATGCGACACACGAGATTTTGAACCATTAAACTTAAAAGTCGCCAATTATAAATAATTAGGCTCACTCAAATAAATTCTCCAACTCATGAATTTAAGTTTCTCCAATTTAAATATTTTTATAACTCCCAAACTAATTAAATATTAAATCCTCAAAATTACGGGGTGTTACATACTCCCCTCCCCCCTTACAAAGGAATTTCGTCCTCAAAATTAAGATGAGTGTGATGCTCTACGCTTCGCATATTACTCTATAGTCATGTGCCTCCAAGCCCGCTATATCTATCCCATCCACTTCTAACCATACGTTACACAAGTATGCATTTAAATTAACCGGGGTGCCCATACACCCTATACCCGTGCTTAACCGCATAAAATTTGCCTTAATTAACCCAGGTGCCCATACACCCTATCCCCATGCTTAACCGCATAAAATCACCCGACTATGATAGTCGTAACCCGTAATATAACTTCGAACCCGTAGTCATATCACATATATATACATATATACATTTACTGCCCGGGGACCCAACCCATGTACTAAAGACCAAACATCTTCCCACTTTCCAACGTTGCGCTAAGTTTCATGCATGGGATGTCTCGCAAAGCGAAATCTAAACAAGGAACCCCCCCGATACACTACTACCTAACATTGCCGGTCGTTCAGATCCGTTAGACCCTCAGTCTATAGCACGTATCTCTAAATACTTGTCTCTTAACACAAAAGTATGTACGCTTACCCTCATGCTACCAAAGACAACATAAAATACCGCGCCCTTACTATCACTAGTCCTTGCGCAAAATAAACCCCGAGCTATCTCTTTGCTCGAACATAATTCTAACCACCTTGATTCACTTTAGTAACCACCCCTACTTACCGGGATAAAATGTGAGAACACAAAACCTCATTTTGTGTCTATCGCACCACACAATATAACATATATACACACATATACATAGGCTAAATGCCCTCTCAGGTGATACCTAGTACCAATTATATCCTGGTATCGCGAACACCAAAACTTACCCCCACTATTCACAATAATTCAAACCCATCGCTATCCAGCCGATATTTAGGAAATATTATCAACCTTACTTCCATAATTCTCGAAAGTAGTAATTCTTCGCATAATTCAAACCTTCACTAAGGGTACACCTCCACTCTCCCTTGAAGAACACCACATAACTCCGCTACCCCACGGAAAGTTTATCCACATACTATGGCTGCTACAGCCAGCGCACCCACTAAATTCGACTCACCCGCGAGCTCTAGTGAAAATAAGTCTTATTTTGTGACATCCTCCTTGTCACTCAAAAATATACCCGATTCCCATAGGGTAAAAATAATTACCTCCATACTCCAGCTGCAACGGCTAATCCTAGGGTTCCGGAGCATCTTCTCCCTGCCCGAATGCGCCCATGACTTGCTTTAGTGGTTGTACATCCAGGACCTCATCCTATAGTTGACCCCTGCCTCACTTAAGATAATTTCTGTTCATGTGTCTCTCTTCCCCACAAATGAAACACCTTCTAATACATTCACCATGCCACTGATCCCTTCCATGCCGACCTTGTTGGAATTCCTGTCCATCCTGTCGATAGCCTCTAGTTCTAAATCGTTTGTCATGATTTCCCTTCCGGAAATCCTGCCCCTGATCTCCCCCTATCTGCTGCTGGGATACCCCACTGGTACTGTTCCCTCCTGCCTTATCCGACTGGCTAGTTTCCACTCCCCTCCCGCTTCCTTTCACGTGGAAGCGATATTCCCGACAGTGCAGGAGTGCTGCGTTAATGACATCAGTATAAGCTACTAATGCGGTATTACTAATAAAATGTTGTCTGATTCTCCAGACTAACCCATCCATAAACCATTCTTTCTTTCTCTCTTCATCTCTTACCTCATCCGATAGCAACTTTACTAATCAGGTAAATTCTTCCTCGTAATCGACCACTGAACGGTCTCCCCGAGTCACCTCTCTAAATTTTCTCCTCATTTCGGTCTCAACTGCTGGAGGAAAATACATGCGGTCGAACCAAACCCAAAACTCTGCAATAGTTAGCGTATCGCTTTCCTCGACTGTGGTAATCGACTCCCACCACTGTAGCGTTGCTCCCACTAAACTAAAAGTGGCTAGCATTTGCTTCCGCACCTCAACCCAATCTCCCATGCATAGGTGACACTGGATATCACTCTTTCTTGACACGCTAGCACTACACCTGAACCCCCTCACAACTCTGGTGGATGCCCACTCTTAAAAAATCTCTCGTACTTGCTGCCACCCCGAAGACCCCCCGTGAGCCTGAATATCTGGTGCCACTAACACTTGTGGCTGATTCCGTGAAAAGTACCATGCCATTGCGACCACTGTCGCTTCAACTGCCTGTGCCACTAGTTCAGTTACCTGTGCTGCCAAAATCATCTCTGGTTGTTGCTGCGGTAACTCTTACTTTTGATGAGCCTCCCTAGTCTTATCTCCCCCTACTACCCTAGCTGCTCCCTCTCCTGGGCGGCATCTGGAATGAGAATCGAATCGTATGAGTTCACCCTCAAATATAAATTTAGCAGAAGAACGTAAATGCGCATACGTATAAGAATACAACAATCCTATGATAGGGCTCTATATCAAATATTGCTAAGTCGAAACGTGAAAAGCCGCACAGATCCTAAGGACACTAGAACCTAATTCTTTGATACCATCTGTGACACCCCGCCTAATAAAATACCAGATGATTAGTCCTATACCAAATTAAAATAGGAATCCCAGTAGGATCATCCTTAGCATCACTGTCGAAAAACTTTTTGAAACTTACTAACCACCTAGTATTCCAAAAGCTGGTGTCAAATTTTCACTTTTTAATTAAACAAAACAGTACATGCGGAAATAGATATAAACCATTCACACAACGGAATAAAACTCAACCGAATAATTAATTACACAACTTGCTGAAATAAACCACCGGCCACCAAGGTGAAATAATTCAATACAAATATCCAACGCCGGAATAAAACAAATTTGAAAACTGAACTGAAAGTCTGGGCGACATGCCCTAAATAGACTGAAACTGATAAATGATTCCTACTCTAGGAATGAATGAATGATGCGTCTAATCCAAACTCCTTCTAGCATCCACATACGCCGCAGCTCCGTGTCCCTGGAATCGAATATCAATCATGGTGTCCCTGTGGCTGGACACCTAAAAGGTTTTGAAAATAGTTTTATAGCAAGGGTTAAGGGTTAGAACCCAAAACATTTTGAAAATATTTAGCAAGTGAATTAACTGCAGTAATTTAAAATGCATGAATGCGCTTCATATTTAAGTTAGTTTCGCACTCCCTTGTGGACATTCTCACCCCTCCACTATTGTGCACACCTAACGGTCACCTTGGCCCCCACCTAGTTGCACTACCCCGTCCAACTAGTCCTGGTATAACTTCCCCCTTCCATACTACTCTAACCCGAGTATAATGATTCTTGAATTATAAGTTATCTCACAATTAACTTAATTAATTCCTTCTTAAATAGTAGCATATAACCGTGTCACAAGTTTTATAAAGTAAATACATCACACACTGTATTATTACCCGCATATAATATTGAATACCATTATATACGTCCCTTTACTAAAAACATCCACACATATAACATATGTATATCCATCCCTCCGAGTATACCCTCGCCAGATGATTCCCTCTAAAGTTCTATCTCACTAGGTGCGCTCACATATCCTAGTTATCCAAGTTGGAATCGCTCACCAACCTGGCCCAACACATAAACGAAGTGGAGGCGGTCATATTCCTTACCTGAAAGTGAGATAATACCCTCACCCATATATCGGACGCTATGACCTGGGGATATACTCACCCTACTCCTCATGCTAGGGGATTCACCCATATCGCGCAACCTGCCTTGATAGCACTAGCGTATATAAATTAAATAAATATCTAATCACTGATATTCAATAGCACACAAAATATATACACACACATATATATATATATATATATATATATATATATATACCATCACAACCCGTAACACTAGCCTGAAATTTCCCGAGTCTCTGGTCTGACTCAACTTAATTAATTTTCTCACTTAATAATTTCCATCTTCCCGAGTATGTGGTTCGACTCTAAATAATCATACTCTACACAATAATTTATATGAAATTTGCCCGAGTCTATGATTCGACTCTTATTTAATTAATTTACACATTAATTTATTAACACAAATCCGAGTCTGTAGCTCGACCCTCATTTAATTAATTTACACATTAATTAATTAACACAAATTCGAGTCTGTAGTCCGACCCTCATTTAATTTATTCACACATAAATTAATTAACACAAATTCGAGTCGGTAATCCGACCCTTATTTAATTAATTTACACATTAATTAACACAAATTCGAGTTTGTAGTCCGACCCTCATTTAATTAATTTATACATTAATTAATTAACACAAATCTGAGTCTGTGGTCCGACTCTAAATAATAATTAATTTACACATTAATTAATTAACACAAATCCGAGTATGTGGTCCGAGTCTAAATAATAATTAATTTACACATTAATTAATTAACATAATTCCGAGTCTATGGTCCGACTCTAATATAATTAATTCACACCTATTAATTTAATACCTTCCCAAGTCTATCGTCCGACTCTAATTAAATTAATTAACACACTTATTAATTTAATAACGATCCAAGTCTGTGGTCCGACTCCCAGTTAATTAATTTACCAATTAATTAATAAATACCCTTCCCGAGTCTACAATCCGACTCTAAATTAATTAATTACAACATCAATTAATTTAATACTTTTTCGAGTCTACCTTCCGACTATACTTTCATTAATTAACACATCCATTAATTTAATAACTTGGTGTCACCCAACCATTCTCCCCGGACTCGCTCACTTGGCCCATACCTTAATATTTCCCGAGTCTATGTTCCGACTCCAAATTAATTTACTCTCTCCATAATTAATTTAATACTTTGGTGTCACTTAACCAACATACCCGGACTCGCTCACTTGGTCCATCTTTACATCTCATAATTTTATTCCCACATATTCACGCATAATGTGTCACACATTCATCTCCATAAATTTCCCAATTTTATTTACCTATAATTACCAACGTACCCGGACTCGCCCACTTGGTCCATAATTAAATATTTCACCTCAATTCCTTTAATAATGTAGTGTCACCCAACTACAATACCCGAATATTATTCCTCAGCCCAATATCACTACTTATGAATTATTTCCCAAATTCGTTCATCTCATCACATACAGTTCATACCCTCCTAAACCCAATTATATCACCCTATAATTGTTAAGAAAATATGTGCCACATATGAATTTATCACTAAATAAAAGTAAGGGATTAAATCTTAAATAAAATTCTCTTTATATACAAAACTGGCCGAACTGTCAAATTTCTGGGACCATCGATCGATCGATCCCCATGAGTCGATCGATCGATCTAGCAGGTGATCGTCTTCCCCGGCTTGCTGTTTCAACCATTAACGAACCCTCAAGCTTTTGGTTTCATCCCAAACCTTTACCCAAATCACAACCAACATGTTCTCCACACAAGAAAAGGTTCTAAACACCCTAGAGACCTTAATCCATTATCAATTTGTCCAAAACCCTAAGTATATCTGATTTGGGTTTTTCACCCGGGTCTGTTATACCAAATTCGACCCTACCATATTCAGTCCATGTAATCACTATACATATTGTAATCCACTCTACAATTTAATCTTAACAGACCCAAATCATAACTTAACATCCATTGAGTAATTTAAATATGTCCATTACTCTAAATTCATAAAAACCCAATTTTAATTTTGGTTACACATCCAAAATGAATTTTCATATACACACACTATGATATGAATTGATTATCATCACTTTAGGAATCACAACAGTTAACCACTTGCCTGGAATTGTTCGTAGAGTCTGATCTGTTGGTGTAGTCCCATAATTTGGCTCCAAAATCCCAAATTTGCTCTTGATTTACTTTCCCCCATTTTTTTCTCAAACCCTAGGTTTAGAGTTGTGTTGACTGCCGTTCCCTAGTATCTCAATTTGGTTAAAAAATCTTGATTCCGTTTTTGGCCATCTGGGCCTAATTAAAATGGCCCAACTCACCCCGTGTGGTCCCGGCTATGCCCAAAATATCCGGAGACCCAATTACTATCCTCGGGTACTCTTTTTTGACTATCTCTACCCTTCCGGACGCAACCGCGCACTTAGAACTGACATCCGAAATACTTTTCGATATTTCCAAATTTTGACTTCAAAATGCGAGACACGAGATTTTGAACCATTAACTTAAAAGTCACCAATTATAAATAATTCGGCTCACTCAAATAAATTCTCCAACTCATGAATTTAAGTTTCTCCAATTTAAATATTTTTATAACTCCCAAAACAATTAAATATTAAATCCTCAAAATTACGGGGTGTTACAAATGGGAGATGAATGACCTAAGAGGTTGACCAGAAAAATTAATTTCTTTATGATGGATGAAAATGTCTTCTCAGCATACAACCTCATCATGGGACGAGTGGCCCTCAAGGAATTTGAGGTCGTGCCTTCAACGCTCCACTACATGCTAAAATTCCCGACTCCCTTTGGAGTAGGGGAAGTGCAAGGTAATCAAACGTCGGCATGTGAATGCTACTTCAACTCTGCAGAAGAGAGAGAGGCTCATAAGAGGGCAACAACCACTTACAATATTGACACCCTTGATCCTAGAGAAGACACAAAGCTCAAAAAAGGATAAGCTGCAGAGGAGGTAGAATCCATTGTCCTCAATAAGGACAAGCCAGAAAAAACCATTCAAGTCAGTAAATCCCTAAAGCCTGAGATCAAGGAGGAGCTAATGAAGCTGTTAAGGAAGGGGCAGAGTATCTTTGCTTGGAGTCATGCAGACATGCCAGGTATTGATCCTGAGATTATATGTTATAAACTCAATGTTGTAGAGGATGCCAAGCCCATTAAACAGAGAAGAATGATATACTCAAGAGAGAAGTATGGAGTCATTAGAGATGAGGTTTGAAAGCTCGAAGAGGCTGAGTTTATTAGAGAAGTAATATACCCTGAGTGGCTATCTAATGCGGTCATAGTGCCTAAAGCTAATGGGAACTGGAGGATGTGTGTAGACTTCACCGATTTAAACAAGTCTTACCCAAATGACAGTTTTCCCCTGCCTCGTATAGATCAGATGGTGGATGCCACAGCAGGACATGAGCTCATGAGCTTCATGGATACATATTCCAGGTATAATCAGATATTTATGGACTCGACTGACTCAGAGAAGATAGACTCGATTACAGATAAGGGGACCTATTGCTACAAGGTCATGCCCTTCGAACTAAATAATTCAGGGGCTACTTACCAACATCTTATAAATAAGATGTTCGAGGATCAGATAAGCAAAAACATGGAAGTCTACGTTAACGACATGTTGACGAAGAGTCTGAGGGTCGACACTTGTGTGGCCGACCTTGAAAGAACTTTTGATACCATAGACAAATACAAAATAAAGCTCAACCCAGCCAAGTGTGTCTTCGGGGTCGGAGCTGGAATGTTTTTGGGCTTCATTGTCAATCAAAGGGGGATAGAGGCCAACCCTGAGAAGATCAAGGCTTTACTAGAAATTAAGACAACCAGAACCATCAAAGACATTCAGAGGACAACTGGACGAGTGGCTGCACTTAATAGGTTCATCTCTAGAGCTATAGATAAATGTCTTTCATTTTTCAAAATTCTTAGAAAAGCCTTCGAATTGAATGAGGAATGTGAAAAATCTTTTAAAGAGCTTAAGTCCTACCTAGGATCCCCTCTACTCCTATCTCGGCGAATTCAGGGTGAGAAGCTGTGTGTATATTTAGTTGTCTCAGAGTTAGATATCAGTGCTGCAATAGTAAGAAAAGAGGATGGAGTGCAGAGACTAGTGTACTTCAATATCAAGGCACTCCAAGGGTCTGAGCAGAGGTACTCTCGGATGGAAAAGTTAGCCTATGCTTTGATACATGCTTCTAGGAAAATAAAGCCATACTTCCAAGCTCATTCCATAGTCATCGTCATTGATTCCCTACTCAGACAGGTCCTCCATAAGCCTGAGAAGTCAGGAAGGCTAATGACCTGGGAAATTGGGTTGGGGGAGTAAGATATTTTTTATCAACCCAGGGTTGCCATCAAAGGAGAAGCACTCATAGATTTTGTGGCCGAGTTTACCTGGGATGAGGCCTAGGTTGAGAAGAGTTGTAAGGTTGTAGATGAGCTAAGAGAGAGAAACATCAGTCGAACTTCGGACGAGGTGGGGATAAGTACAGCCAGACAGAGAACAATTGAGAATAAAGAAGAGAGATACCTCTTCAAGAAGGGAACCCTATCAGAGGGAAACTTATCTTCAAATGAAACCATCCGGAACCTCTTCGTTGATGGGTCGTCATATAAAAACGGAAGTAGAGCAGGGCTGATAGTATCGGCACCAGATGGTACAGATATTGAGTATGCATTAAGGTTCAACTTTAAAGCCTCCAATAATGAGTCAGAGTATGAGGCATTAACAGCAGGTCTCTCTTTGGTAAAAGCCCTCAATATCGGCCAGCTCCTAGTTCACAGTGACTTAATATTGGTCGTAAACCAAATCCTGGGGGTATATGAAGCCAAAGATGAAAGGATGGCCAGATATCTGAAGAGGGTGAGATCGATGCTAAAAAGCTTCAAAGAAGTAAATATAAAGAGGATACCATAATTAGACAACAGTTGAGCTGATGCACTAGCGAGGTTGGCCTCCGCAACAAGAACAGACATAAGGAGAATAGTACCAATTGAGATTCTTCTCAAGCCGACCATTGAAGAGGAAGAGGTTGCTAGACCTTGCCTAAATCTGCGTAGGGGAGCCTCGTGGATGGATCCGCTTATTACATACATCAGAGAGGGAGAACTGCCAGATTTAAAGTTATAAAGGAGAAAGATGAGGTTCAGAGCTACTAAATTCTCCATTTTAGGAGATGTCCTGTACAAGAAGGGATTCCTACTCCCTCTTCTCAGATGCGTTCATCCTTCAGAGGTTCCATGCATCTTGCAAGATGTGTATGAGGGCTCTTGTTCAAGCCACATTGGAGGAAGGTCGATGGATAAAAGGATAATCACTCAGGGGTACTGGTGGCCGACCTTGGCCAAAAATGCGGCTGCGTATGTGAAGAGACATGACAAGTTCCATAAGTTCTCCACCATTCCCCATCAACCTCACCAACATCTGACTTCTATCAGCTCCCCTTGACTATTTGCAGTATGGGGTATTGTTTTGGTAGGACCCTTGCCAAGGGCTATAAACAACTATCGATATTTAATTATGGCAATTGATTATTTCTCCAATTAGGTAGAAGCCGAGCCAATGATCATAATCAGTGAGCAGAAGACCTTCCAGTTCATCTGAAAGAACATCATATGCAGGTATGTCCTTCCAAATACCCTCATCTAAGATAATGGAACCCAATTCAAGAATGTTTCCTTAGAAAAGTAATGCAAAAGAGTAGGGACCAAGCAATTCTTCTCTTTACCTGGCCGACCCCAGGTAAATGGCCAGACTGAGGTCACAAATCGAACAATCCTTAATGGGATAAAAAAGAAGTTAGAAGAGGCCAAAGGAAGATGGATAGAAGAGGTATACATTGTGCTTTGGGCATACAAGACGATAGTGGGGACACCCACAAGGGAAACTCTATTTATGTTGGCCCATGGCTCAGAGGATGTTATCCCACCAGAGATAGGGCTTCCCACTCATAGAATTCAGGCGTATGACCCTCGGAAGAATGGGGAAGAGAGAAGACTTGATCTTGATTTAATTGAGGAAATAAGAGAAGATGTTGAGATAAGACAAGCAGCCTATCAATAAAGAACTGTGAGGTTCTACAATCAGAGGGTAAAATCAAGGCCGATAGCTGTGGGAGATCTGGTCCTGAAGAAGATGTGGCAGAATCCTAATAAGCTCCATCCGAATTGACATGGTCCTTACAGGGTAATTGATGAGGTTGTACCTAGTACCTATCGGCTAGAAATTTATAAGGGGAGCCCTTCTCAAATCCTTGGAACGCCAACCACTTGAAGAAATATTACTTATGATGTTTCAGTTGTTTTATCTTTTAATAATACATGTATCAATTGATATAAAAGACATAAAAGAGAGTATGAATGAGAAATATCAAAGATTTGTTAATAACTTTTATTCCAATTTATATGTTTAAACATCATAATTTGATGACCTCAGACCTTAAACATCATTTATTTGGTGAAATTATGAGGGTAAACACCATAATTTGGTGACCTCGGATCTTAAACATCATTGATTTGATAAAAATATGAGGTGAAATATCATTAATTTGGTGACCTCTAACCTTAAACATCATTAGTTTTATGAAAATATGAGGTGAAACATCATTAATTTGGTGACCTCAAACCTTAACCTCATTAGTTTGATGAAAATATGAGGTTAAACCATTAATTCAGTGGCCTCGGACCTTAAACGTCATTGATTTGGTGAGAATATGAGATTAAACACCATAATTTGGTGACCTAGGATCTAAACGTCATTGATTTAGTGAAAATATAAGGTGAAACATCATTAATTTGGTGACCTCTAACCTTAACATCATTAGTTTGATGAAAATATGAGGTTAGACCATTAATTCGGTGGCCTCAGATCTTTAACATCATTAGTTTGATGAAAATATGAGGCTAAACCATTAATTCGGTGGCCTCAGACCTTAAACATCATTGATTTGGTTAAAATATGAGATTAAACATCATAAATTGGTGACCTCATACCTTAAACAACATTTATTTGGTGAAATTATGAGGGTAAACACCATAATTTGGTGACCTCAAATCTTAAACGTCATTGATTTGGTGAATATATGAGGTGAAACATCATTAATTTGGTGACCTCTAACCTTACACATCATTAGTTTGGTGAAAATATGAGGTGAAACATCATTAATTCGGTGGCCTATGACATTAAACATCATTAATTTTGTGAAAATATGAGGTAAAACATCATTATGAGGGCAAACACCATAATTTGGTGACCTCGAACTTTTAACATCATTAGTTTGGTGAAAATATGGCCTCGAGCCTTTAACATCTTCATTATGTTTCTATTCTTATAGTGAAAGTTATGGTGAGCATGTGGAGCGTCACAGTTATAGGACAACAAAACATCATATGAAATAATAGAATCAGAAAAAGCCAAGCTACTTATATTTGTAACATGAAGAGGGTTCAGAATTACATTCAGAATATCAAGAAGCTATCACTAGAGTTAATCAAAACAAGAATTATAAAAAAATGTTAACCAAAGTTCATCAAAGCTATAACTATCAAGAAGATTCACATGAAAAAGTTCTTAATGAGCAGGAGAGTCCCTCAGAGTCGAGCCTATGCCTCGGCAGGAGCCGACCCACCGGCAGCTGTAGTCATCTGGTCAAGGTTGATGTTTGTAACTTCAACCTCGTCGTCGTGCCGAGCACCTTCGTCTGTCTCTGTAACCTTAAGAGGAGCCATCTCGGCTGGATCAGCATCACTCTCTTATGCTTCCTTTAAAGCTTAGGCGAATCGAGAATCTCTAAAGTTGATATCGACAAAATCCTCAGCAGTCAAGCTCCCAGACTCACCTTGCTTCATGGCCACCCATCGGCTAGTCGCTTTAACACCCCTCTCCAGATACTCAAAGCCGAAGCTGACAAACTCGCCAGAGACTTTGTAGTCCTCAATGGCTTTCTCTGCAATATCTTCCAATGCAACTTTGACAGCAGCATTAACCTTTGATTGAAGAACATCATCTTTTGCTTTCAGGGCCTTGTCGTGGTCCTCCTTAAGTTGAGTAATCGGGTTGTCTCTCCCCTTAAGGTCTCTTTTAAACTTTTCAACCTCGTCCTTCAGAGTGGCCTCAGCTCTCTCAGCATCCTTGCCCTTTTCTATGAGGGGCATCTTCTTTAAGTTCCATTCAACAAGGTGGTGAAGAGACACCACACTCTACAAACGAAGATCAAACATATGATCATATGAATAATAATTCCTAAAGAGCAGAGATAACACTTAGAAGAAAAAATTGATACCTGAACCGATCTGTGAAGAGTGAACTAGGCCAATAAAGGGACATCTAAGGCACGAAGAAAACGCTTATCCTCCTCAGTCATTATTGTTCCAATAGCATCAGCAACTTTCAGACTATGGTCGATCATGCTATTTCCAATCTTAAGATGAGATAGACGAGATGCTAAGGCATCATCAGTTGAAATAGGTATGGCAGGTCTTTGGCTTGAGCCTTAGTCAGCCTCGTATGAGCCGGGTCAATAGGAGCTTTCCTCTTCTTGGTAGCATCGGCCTTAGAGGTGCTGGCGCTCTTCTTTGTGGCAGGAGGGGGATATTCTTGCCACCATATTTTTCCATGAGCTTTACGAGGCTGGGAGCCGATATCTCCCAAAAGGCGTTTGAAATGCCTACTGGTCGCTCTACAAAAAGATGAGTCTCTGAGTTAGCAAGTCAGATAGATAAAAAAGTACGAGACATAACTTAGTAGGAAAAATGTGGAGACTTACGAAGCTCTTCCAGAGGACCACCCCCCAAACCTGTCTGAGAAAGGTAATAGGGGTCATCAGATGTTCATACTTAACAAGACGACCCTTCTCACCTTGGTTACGAAGGTCCTCAACGTTCTTATAATTATCCTGGCTAAGACCGGGGTCATTAGCCACGAGGGAGACTTTCGCCCATCTCAGAGGGGTCCTTGGAATTGACGTTCCATAAGCCTCGTCTAAGCCAAACTCCCAGGCGCCAGAAATAAAGAAATACCGAGGTTTACAATTATAATTAGAGGTTTGGGTAACCAAGAGCATCTTCTTCTAAGACTTCTGGATAAGAAATGGTAGTAGACGGGGTGATTTTTGGCAGACGAGGGAACGTAGCAACCAGTAAACACTCTAACTGAAAGGTCTGAATGGTGAACAGCTATCCAAAGGATGATAGCCCCAATCATAAGCCTCCAAGCATTTGGGGACAATTGGGAAGGGGTAGGATTTATGTGTGAGAATATGTCTCTGATAATTGGGTGGATGGGAAGACAAAAACCCAACTTGAGCATCTGCTCATAAACTCATATTTCACCATCTCGGCCATCGAAAACCCTTTCGTCCTTTAGAGGTTTTCTCAAGATGGAATCGATGGATTATAGGTGTCTAAAGACTAGAAGGTCGTGCTCATTTATAGTACTCTCATATTCTACAGCTAAAGAGGTATCAAGTTCACTTCCTTCGTCATCATCACCATCCCCAACAACTTCGGTCTGGGCACTTATAGGGGCAGCACCAGAAAACCTCTTTGCAAACTCAACAACGGTGGCGGCCGATAGAGGAGTGGCAACAATGGGAGGAGGAATTGCCACACTGGGCCCTAAGATTTCAACGGAAGAGGATCTACCTGAAGTGTTAGCACCTTTGTGGGATGAAGCACGACTCAAAACCTTGGCGTCCTCCGAAACCTCAACTTGCCTTGGGGAATAATCCATAGTCTTTTGAGAGGAGTCTACGGACTTGCCAGCCTCAGACGTTGACATTGGGTCTGAAGAAGCGTTATCCTCAGACATGGGATCAAGAACCTCTGCAGGCACATCCGGGAGATGACACTACACTTGGGGGAGAGATCTCAAAAGGCAAACAGGTGAAAAACTTATGCTACTTAAATCAAAGATCAAAGTTTGGAAATTGAAAGGTTTCTAGGAAGAACACCAAGAACAGGTGCAAAGAAACTCACCGGAGAAGGTAATAGGTGATCAATCGAAAAATCCTATAACACAAACTTTGACCTAAACTAACCCCAAAATGACTGAGTAAGCTTGAAATAGTTCCTATATCCCACTATCTCGCATGTAAAACCACCAAATAGGGGTGGTTTCCCTCGTCGGAGAACAAAAAAACCCACCAGAAAAAATGGAAGTTGCAAATAAAGCCAGAAATTAAAGAAATGAAAATCAAGATTGTTACCTGAGCAAAGAAGAACGAAAGGCGAGGAGTTACAAACCCAAGATAACTTGAGAACCAGAAAGAGAGTGGAGCCCTTTCTATAAAAGATTTGGGAAAAATCTCAGCAGTAGGAACTCTATGGCAAGAAAAATGAGAGAAGAAAGAGAATGAGGAAAGAGAAAAAGTATTTAAACCTTCCATAATGATGGGGCATAATTTTCAAGGTGCCCATCATTACCCTAGAGAACCTAAAAGGCATCGTCGGAGTTGTCATACCTTGGGTAATACGTTAGCCACTTCAAAGAGTGACACATGTCCAAGGGATCACTCTAAACCCCAAGACACCAAAAATGTCTCTTCATTAACCTGACTCATATACTCCTCAGCCACCTACTCACACAGGAGACTAAGGGCTAGGGGTGGTTGATATTCCTAAAGTGTACCCTTGTACTCGGAGTCATTAACCTCAGCTTTTCTTACAGTCGAGTTGCCAAAAAGCACACAATAACCATCCAAAAGGTCGTCCTCCTCAAGGTCAGCTACACATTGTGCAAACCTCAGTATGCAGCGTCATATGGGTTCAAGCTATTGCCATCAGCATCTTAGGTGTTCAACCTCGGCTGGGCAGCAGTCGACACTGGATCCAACCTCGTACCTAACCTCGGCTAGTCATGCAGGTCGAGGTCATACTTATGATTCGCAGGACAAAGTAACTATTGGACTTCCCAACATCATACTAGGTGTGACACCCCGCCTAATTAATCCCGGGTGATCAGTCCTAAATCAAGTTAGAACAGGTTTCTCAGTTGGTTCATTCTTAGCATCATTGTCGTCTTTTTAATTACTAACCACCTAAGTGAGAAAAATAGACTGGTGTCAATTTTTATCTTTCCATTAATTAAATGAAACTCATGCGGAACATAAAATAATACACAATCACAGTTAACTGCAATAACCATCCACAAATAAAATACCTAACCGAATAAACCATCGGTCCCAAATATTCAACAAATATAAAATAAAGACAAGTAATAAATCTCAAAAAGTCTGACAGAAACTAAGTGAACTGTGAGCGACATGCTCGAAATAACTGATAAAAGTCTCTACACTAGAATGAAAGAAGGAGGCGTCTATCAAAATTCCCGCAACATCCACATATGTTTCAGCAACAGTTTTCCTGGAACAGAGTCAAGCCTGGCGTCCCTGTGGCTGGACACCTAAAAGGTGTTTAAAAATTTTATAGCAAGGATTAGGACCCAAAAATATTTGAAAACATTTAACAAATGATTAACTTGCAGTAATAAATAAATATGCATACTCTCCATATTTTAGTTAGTGCCGCACTCCCTTGGGGATATCCTCACCCCTCCTCTAATATGCACTACTAACGCCTTAATTAAATTCACCTAGTTGTTCATCTTATGACTAGATAATTTTAAAGCCCCTTGTAAACCCCCTGCTCTAACCGAGTATACCTTAATTATGATTTATAAGTTATTCTCGTCACTAACTTAATAAAAATCATTTCCCTTTTTATTTTCATATAACTTTCACATCTGTTATACATATAATACAACTCATGCTTTGTATTAATTTGCCCGTATATAATTATTTACCTAATTATATACTCAGTCATATTACAGAATTCACAACCCTACTAATATAACATTTAATAATAGTAATTTTTCCCGAATAAAGTTTTACCGGTTAAAATTCCTCTAAAGGCTATCCCACTAGGTATGTTCACCGGACCTAGTTACCCCAAGTCAGAATTTCTCCCTAACTTGGTTATTACATAAATATTGGAGGCGGTCATATTCCATTCCTGAAAGTGAGATGCCCCTCACCCATATAACGGACTCTATGACCTGAGATTATACTCACCCTACTCCTCAAGCTAGGGGATTCATCCATTACGCGCAACCTCCCCCCTAGAGCACTAGAGAATATAATAATAATAATAATAATAATAATAATAATAATAATAATAATAATAATAATAATAATAATAATAATAATAATAATAATAATAATAATAATAATAATAATAATAATAATAATAATAATAATAATAATATATATCACTGATATTATAGCACACCCATATATATACATACACTATCGCACACCGTATATATATAAATATAAAAATATCCCGGCTATACCGTGTACCGTCCGTGACACAAGCCTATTATATTATATAATGAGTTTGTGGCCCAACTCGAAGTATTAATTAATTTTCACATTAATTTCTTTTGGTATCACCCTAACCAATATATCCGGACTTACTTTCGTGGCCCGAATTAACATTACCCGAGTCTCAATCCCCGACTCTAAATTATTTAGCCTATGCCTAAATAAAATTAATATCTCGGTATTTCTCAACCGTTACCCCGTACTTGTTCACTAAATCCATAATTAATTCTTTCGAACAAACTTTCCATAATTCAATCTTAGTGTGTCACACCTAATTTATCCAAAACATTTTAAATTATGATGTCACACTATGCCGTCTTCAACTCCTAACTAATTTTATTCACTATTAATTAGACTTTTAAATCCATGTAGTAAGTACTCATCAAATTTAAGACATGGAAAATATTAAATTAAATTTATCTCCCTATAAAGGAAAACTAAGCGAACTGCCAGAATCTGCCGACCCTCGATCGATCGACCCCAGGACTTCGATCGATCAATCGAGCAGGTCTTTGTCCTCTTCCCGAAGACAGATTCAGCCATGGACGAATTTTCTCAAACCCTAATTTTCTCTACCAGCAACCTTAAGCCCTCTTAACATTAATACATGTTAGGAACCTCATTAGGGACCTCCGGAATGTCCACCAACATTATTAATTCGTCCATTAACTACAATTTCTGAATTTGTGGAAAAAATCATCTTTAACCCTTTACCCATTTACACCCCAAATTCCCTTCACCAAATTCGTTTCTAATTATCCAGATATCATCCTACCAGATATGTATCAATTTATAACATCAGATTTTACATGAATCCTCATTCAAATTCGTAAATCAGATTATTATTTTCCACAACCTCATGTTTATGCCATGAATACCCAAAACGAATTTTAATCAGTCACATCACAATGAATAGGAATTGAAAAATAGATTCAATACTATTGCAAGTTATCCACTTGCCTTTGGTTTCGTAGTGTCTAATTTGGATATGAATTCCAAGTTTGAATATGATCCTTGTTGGCTCTCTAGTGATCCCAAAACTGCCTTTAACTGCTATTAGGGTTCCTTAATATACTTACCATTTTTCGAAACTCTCTTCAGTCGTTTCCTTATTTCTTCTAATTTAATAATTAACCTAAATCCCGTTTTTTGCCTAATGGGCCAAGCCCAAGTGACCCAAATGCCCCCGTGTGGGCCCGGCTATGTCTAAAAATGCCCCGTGACCCGTTTACTACCCCCGGGTACACTTTTTCGACTATCTTGGCCCATCCGAACTCAACCATACACTCATAATTGGCATCCGAATTAATTTATAGAAGTACTTATCCCCCACCCTTTTAGTCTATACCGATTCCCGGTTGAGATAAGTGCATACCCTGTCATTAATACTCGAAATGACTTAAATAATTAATTACTATTCGGTTAGTAAATAATTTCCCCTAAACATTAACCATTTACTCCTCGATTAATATTTAAATATATTTTGCCATAATTAATTCATTTTAAACTACGACACACTAGTAATTTAGAATTCCCGAATTAATTAAATATTTAGTGCACCAAAAATACGGGGTGTTACATACTCCCCCCCTTACAAAGGAATTTCGCCCTCAAAATTAGGTCATACCTGTGATGAAAATTCTGGATGTTGTTCCTGCATATCCTCCTCCCGCTCCCAGGTAGACTCGTCAACGTTGTGATGACCCCACTGTACTCAAACTAATGGAACAACCTTGGATCGTAACTTCCGCTCGCTACGGTCTAGAATAGCTACCGGTCTCTCCTTATATGAGATGTCTGGATGTAAATCAATTTCCTCGAGTGGAATGTGACAGAAGGCCCTCTCGCTCCTGCGATATTTCTTCAGCGATGCCACATGGAACACGTCGTGTATCCGCTGAAGATGCTCCGGTAATCCCTGCCTGTAGGCTACAAGCCCCACCCTCTCGGTAATAGGGAAAGGTCCCACGTACCTCGGTGCTAACTTACCCTTATTGCCAAACCTCATCACCCCTTTCATAGGGGACACCCGAACCAATATCTGATCCCCAACCTCTAACTCCACATGTCTCCGTGAAGCATCGGCGTAACTTTTCTGCCTATCCTGAGCTATCCGAATCCTCCCTCGGTTCAGCTTTATCTTGACAGATTTCTCCTGAACAATTTTTGGCCCCAATAGTTTGTTATCCGCCACCTCTAACCAATAAGCGGGTGAACGACAAGGTCTCCTGTATAGTGCTTCGAATGGTGCCATGCCGATCGTGAATTGGTAAGAGTTGTTATACGCAAACTCTACCAGAGGAAGATATTTCTCCCAACGTCCCCTAAAGTCTAATATACACATTTTGAGCATATCTTCCAGCATCTGATTGACTCTCTCAGTCTGTCCGTCAGTCTGTGGGTGATAAGATGTACTCAAACGCAACTCCGTGCCCATGGCCTCCTGGAAACTCTGCCAAAAATGGGCCACAAAGATCTTGTCCCTATCCGACACAATATTTATCGGTACTCCGTGCAGCTTAACAATCTCTACTATGAATATCTGTGCATAACGCATCATCTCAAAGTCTGTGCGAACCGACAGGAAGTGGGCCACTTTGGACAACCGATCCACAATGACCCATATGGAATCGTGACCCTTCTGCGATGTCGGTAACCCTGTAATGAAGTCCATGGAGATTCTCTCCCGCTTCCACACGGGAATTTCCAGTGGCTGTAGCATTCCTGATGGTCTTTGATAGTCAACTTTCACGAGCTGACACGTGGCACATTTCAAAACAAACTCTGCTATGTCCCGTTTCATTCCTGTCCACCAATATTGTCTCCTCATATCCTGATACATCTTATCCCCACCAGGATGTACCACGAATCTTGACCCATGAGACTCTGTCATAATAGCATGCCTTAACTCCTCATCCTCTGGCACAATCAACCTCCCATTAAGGCGTAAGCCTCCCTCCGAGCTGATCGTGTAACCTTATGCTCCCTCAGCTAGCAACTGGCTCACCCTATCCCGGCAGTTCTGATCCTCAGCCCGAGCCCTCACAACCCGCATACTTATCTCAGGTGTGATGGACAATGCTGACACACATGCCCTGGCTACATCATCCTCATATCGAAGTTCTCTCCACTTCGCTTTCCAGACTTCTGATATTTCCCCCGTCGGTCTCTGACTTAATGCATCTGCTACCACATTAGCCTTACCAGGATGATACTGAATATCAAACTGGTAGTCCTTCACGAATTCTAGCCATCGCCTCTGTCTCATATTCAAATCCTTTTGAGTGAAGAGATACTGAAGTGATTTGTGATCCGTGAATAACGTGAACTGCTCCCCCAGAAGATAATGTCTCCATATCCTCAAAGCAAAAACGACCGCTGCTAACTCCAGGTCGTGAGTGGGGTAATTTCTCTCGTGGGGCTTTAGCTTCCTGGACGCATAAGCTATAGCCCTTTCCTCCTGCTGAAGCACACCCCCAAGTCCCTGTAAAGATGCGTCAGTGAAAACTCGATACTCTAATCCTCCTTTAGGCAATGCAAGCACGGGTGCAGATGTCAACTTGTCCTTTAACTCGTCGAAAGCTAATTGACAATGATCATTCCAAGTGAAAGGTACCCCTTTCCGGGTCAGATTCGTCAAAGGGCCCACAATCTTTGAGAATCCTTTGATGAACCGCCTGTAATAACCGGCCAATCCCAAAAAACTACGCACTTCAGTCGGTGTCGTGGGCTGTCCCCACTCCCTCACCGCCGATACTTTGCTCGGATCCACCGCAATACCCCGGTCTGACACCACGTGACCAAGGAACTGAACCTCCCATAGCCAAAATCCATACTTACCGAATTTGGCATAGAGTTGGTGATCCCGCAATGTCTGTAACACTATACGCATGTGATCTGCATGCTCTTCCTCGGTGCGCGAGTAGATCAGGATGTCATCGATGAACATAATAACAAATTGATCGAGAAACTCCCTAAAAACTCTGTTCATGAGGTCCATGAACACTGCTGGTGCATTGGTGAGTCCAAATGGCATCACCCTGAACTCGTAAGATCCATACCGCGACAGGAAAGCGGTCTTAGGAACATCCTCCTCTCGGATATGTAGTTAATGATACCCTGACCTCAAGTCGACCTTAGAGAAATAAGATTCCCCTCTCAACTGGTCAAATAGATCATCAATCCTAGGCAACGGATACTTATTCCGTATCGTGGCCTTATTCAACTCTCTATAGTCCACGCATAACCGTAGTGAACCGTCTCGCTTCTTCATAAATAATATCGGTGCACCCCATGGCGATGTACTCCGTCGAATGAAGCCTTGACCTAGAAGCTGTTGATTCTGCTCCCTCAACTCACACATCTCTGAAGGGGCCATACGGTATGGGGCCCGAGCAATTGGCCTCGTCCCCGGGGCTAAATCAATTACAAATTCGATTTCCCTGCTAGGTGGCAACCCTGGTATCTCCTGAAACACATTCTCAAAGTCTCTCACCACTGGGATTGAGTCCAACGGAATAGCCACCTCCTGTGAGGTTTCCTCCTCAATGTAATACAAGTGTGTGCGTGATCCTCCCTCGGGTAGTGGCATTGCTATCAAGAACATCTCCTGCCCTGGAATGAAGAACACGATGGTCCTTTCGTAGCAATCCACCGTCGCCCGATAACCTGCCAACCAATCCATCCCCAAGATGACATCGTACCCCTCCATATCTAACACCAAGAGGTTCGCTACTAAATTAAGTCTCACAATCAAAATGTCCACACCCCGACAAATCGAGTGGATTGTAGCCCCGCTGCCTACTGGCGACTCTAGACACATCCGAAGACTACCCGCGGTCTCTAGTAGTCCGGCCCGTTTAGCAAAATTTAATTTAATGAATGAATGTGATGCTCCCGTGTCAAAAAGAATACTACCCTCATAACTATGAATGGGAAACATACCCTCGACTGCTGGCGGTGCTTGCTGCGCTGGAGGATTGGGAACATCCCGAACGTTATACACACGCCCGTAGTGCATCTGTCCCTGTTGCAATGGGGCGGGTGCTGCTGCTGCTGGCGGCATCTATCCTCGTTGCCCTTGTTGGGCCTCCTGCTGTTGACCTCTGCAATGTTTGGCATTGGAAGATGGGCAGGAGGAGGCCCATTAGCAGGAGGGGCACGCGGAGCGTGCTGATATTCTTTCAGGACCCAGATGGGATCGGGTGGACCCATAGCACGAGGGAACAGGGCCTCGGGATTTTGAGGAATAGGACCTTGGTTTCGTTGCATTTCTCGGACCTCAGCTTGGAGGTTGTCAATCTTAGCCACGAGCTGAGCTAGGACTGTCGGCAGATCTGGTTATATAACTGGTGCTTGATCCGCATTCTCCATGGAAGATTGATGGATTCCGGACTCAGAAGAAGTAGTAGAGGAACGGAAGAAACTCCGGGGTTATTTGACTGAAGACCTAAGCCAATAGGGAGCCAGGCCAAGGGCGTGCGGTCAACCTGAGAAGGCGTAGGATGAGATTTATTTTTGAGAAAAGGGAAGGAACTATTTTTGGATTTTTGATAAAAAGGGAGAAATGTTTTTGGATTTTTGATAAGAAAGGGAGAAATGTTTTTTGGATTTTTAATAAGCAAGGGAGAAATGTTTTTGGATACGGAACTCAGCATGATTATTATGATTATTATGTTCTCACTTGTATTTAATTCTCCTAAATGCAATGCCGGACGAGACCTGAGCCTGGAAAAGTGGGGTTTTAATATATGCAAAGCTACGGTTTGGGACTTGTAACCAGGCTCGCGGACAGAGTCCTGTTTTAAAAATGTGCAAAAATTGGGCGGAAGATCGACCCGGAATTTCGGCAGAGTTTCGGGTCGAAACCGGTAATCTAAAGTGTGTGTCCTAGGTTCGACACCTATATGCGGGTATGCAGTTGGTTGGGTGAATCGGCATGGGTTCCCCCCTTTGGCGTGACTTCCACGATATACGTCTTGCTCTTGCGGGCAATCGGTACGTGTGGACAAGCCATTTGATATACCTAAGTGTACGTGAATTTCCTCACCATATACCTCGTGAGGACGGTACGTGTGAGAGCGAATTCGATATACTCGGCGTACGTGAACGAATTCCCTGCGATATACCTCCCGTCATGACTTCGGTCAAGCAGTACGATGCGAGGGAACCGTTCGATATACATCGAAGGTACTTGGCCAATGGAAGGTGAGAGTCATATCGCTTAGGCTAATTGCGACCTGCCGGACCAGCGCCCATCACGAAGTGACCCTCCAGTTATTGGGTAAAATTTGGTCAATATCAATGCTCTTTGGTGATGTCGTGTGAATCATGCATGATTATCTTATTAGTAGCTTATGATGAGAATGCCTTTCTTCGATTATGCCAAACCGGGAACAAAGTACAAGTACCCCAAAAGATACGCCAAGTATGGATAGGTGATGCGTGCAACATGGGGATATACGTGATCCTAGGTGTACGTGGTGTGAGGTGTACATGGAGGATTTTCTACAAGTGTGTGAACATAAGCATAAGCATGGGATATACATGTGAAAAAGGTGAACACGCAGATATGGGGGGGGGGAAGCATAAACAAATATAGCATCCATGTAAATAGAGTCAAGCCCTCAAAATAAATAAAAATCCCCAGCGGAGTCGCCACTGTGGCCATCCCCGTCGATCCCCGTCGCGGAGGGAGGAGGAATCCTTCGGGTCCCGTGCATCCCCTCTTGGGAGAGCGCTTCGGCCGGCGTCGATTTTGTGAGGTGTGAAAAATGTAGAGAGATTCAGAGTCGCCAGTCTATTTTACTCAAAACAGACAAAAGAAAAAGAGGAAGCCACCCCGAAGGATGGCATCCAAAGACATACTGGTGCGTGCGAAACCAAAATGATTCGAAAATGGTTCGGAGGCTTAGTTACGAAATGGGAAGGTGTTAGGCACCCATTCCTCCCTTTCGGTCTCTCATGGATATTTGCTATTTTCCTTTATGTTTCCCCCGTGAGATGTGTGCATGTGTATATATATAAAATGGAGGTAGGAATCCTCGGCTTGTATCATGGAAAAGATAAAGCGGGTCATCCATAGGAAGATTATAAAAGTAATATTAGAAAAACAAGATTTACGCGGTTACCCCTACGTTGATCGCTATAAAGGAACGATAACTCACATGGAGTAATGTTTCACTAAGACTAAGGATATATATAATATAAGAAAATTGGATTTAGAGAAAATAGGAAATGAGAGAAAAAGTGAGAGAAAGGACTCGAGTCTCGGGTTTTACCCCAAGACGCCTACGTAGCCTATAAAGGCATCAAAGTCCACGTAGTTCGCATACAAAGCAAAGGGGTGGGGTTTATCCCATAAATCCAAATGTGGGATCTCTTATTTGTAAGTGTGTGTGTGTGTGTGTAGAAAAGGTATTTTAGTTGTGAGAAAAATGTGAAAAAAGTGTGAGAATACCTACTTGGAATTTATGAGCAAACCCTATTTTTCTTGTTTTGGGGTTTTTATTTATATGAAAATAAGAGATGTGCAATAATAATAAATAAAAAGTATATTAGGATGTGTGAGATGAGATTATAAAAGTGCTAAGTAAGAAAACAAGTTATTGGAAATTCAAGAGAATTTAAGAGAGAGAGTTTGAGAAAGTTGGACCTTCTTGAAGATCTTGAGCTTGATCTTGAATGTTGGAGAGTAGCCCTTGAGCTTGGATGATGATGGAAAGTGGATAATTCACCAAGTTTGATGAAAAGGATGATGAAAAGTGAAGGTAAAAAAGGGATTTGGAAGTTGAAATCACGCTGCCTTCGAGAGAGGTTTCTGGGATTCGTTCAGAGAGATTTCTATCAGATCTGGGCTCCCCTTGAAAATGAGGCTGTTGATACCAAAATTAATATGCTGATGTGGACGAATCATACGAAGACACTTGGCACTCTACGTGGTGCAATAACGACGAGGAAGTTCATTTCCCGACCAACTCATGATTCTCTCCGAGCAACGAGGATACACCGAGGAACTCTAGCGCTCTGAGGTACTCTAGCGCTCCGAGGAACTCCTAAGCAACGAGCAACTATGGCGGTCCGAGCTGCATCTCGGTCGTATCATTAATTGCCAGATAATCAACAGTTCAAATATTCATTGAATGTTCATCATCTTGACGCACACGCTGCATTAAATGTATTACCCTTTCATATGTATATCATTTAATGTATCAACCCATTCATGTACAGCCTAAGGGCTATAAATACCTTGTATCACCCTCATTCAAGGGGGACCGGAATTTCTTGATAGAACCTTGTAATCGAGAATTCCCAAACACTCAGCAATAACATAACAGTGGACGTAGGTTTTATTCCTAGCCGAACCACTTTAAAAATCTCTGTCTTATTTATTTATCTGTGATTGAATAATTAGAGCGATCTAGTTTTTTACATCAACAGATTGGCGCCGTCTGTGGGAAACGACTGTTACTATCGTTTTTCATAAAAATCATTTGTCATCAATGGCGGATAATCCAGAATCTAGCAATCGAAACGCTGGAAATGCTGGAAATCCTCCAAATCCCTCTGCACCGCCAGATTTGGCCGAAATTATGACGAATCTGGCTCAAGGACAAACCGCCATGCAAGACACAATGAGGCAACTCTTACAAACCCTTCATGGTGGTGCACCTGCACGTTCAGGACAGCACAGTGGTCAGAGGCAAACTTATTTACTTTCTTCACGATCCAGGCGTACTGAGTCACGTCGCAATGAGGAGTCTGATGATTTCTCTTATCAACCTGGGCGAACTTCGTCAATAAGGACGACAGATACTGATCAACATATCACCCTCTCTCCAGAAAGACCCAGTGCTTTAGAAAGACCGAGTAAGGCGTCTCCTTTCAGTCGATTAGGCCCTAGGAGGAATAGGAGTCCACCTAAGACCATATCAAGGAGTTTTCGACAACCATCAGATCTAAGAGAAGGATCCGCACAGTCACGACCAGTCGTTCGTCAAGATAGATCTCAAGAAGCTACCTCAGAACGATCGATTGCTCGAACCAATAGGCCCGAGGAAGTAAATGAAGCGTGGAAAGGATCTCTCCAAAGGTTGGAGGATAAATTGGGAGAAATGGCTAAAGCAAAGAACCCACTACAACGAACTTTTGTTCGAGGAACACCTTTTGTACAGGCCATTGTGGATTTTCCTACACCATCGAAATTTAAAGCACTTGTGGTAACTCCCAAATATGATGGAAAGACAGATCCTGTTCTTCACATAGAACAGTATCAAGCTGCTGCTGACATCTATGTTGTTCCCGACGAGATGAGATGCAGGGCCTTCTCAGGAACTCTTACTGGATCTGCCCAGATATGGTACAACAATCTTCCTCGGGGTAAGATTTCAACTTTCTTTCAGTTAGCCGAGTTGTTTATTGGCAATTTTTGTTTTGGGGCGAAGCCGGTAAAGCGAGTAGCACACTTGCTAAGTGTTAGACAAAAATCAGGTGAAAGTACTAGAGATTACATAACTCGTTTTAATAACGAGAAGTTGGAAGTCATAGATTACGAAGAAAAGACAGCAATCACTGCTTTGATGAGTGGTTTGCTGCCTAACAAGTTGTACTACACCTTGGCCAAAGATCCACCTAAAACTATGTCCGAGTTGATGGCGAAAGCGGCCAAAATTATGAATGCCGAGGAGGCTATGGCTGCAAAGAAGAATATGGATAAAGAAATTAAAGTGGAGGTCGACAAGTCTAAGAAGAAAGATCAGAAAAGTAATGGTGGTGACAAGCACTCCAAGAATAATAGGACGTCATGGGAAGTCCTAAAGAAGTACGATAATTATACTCCATTGAAAATGAGTATTAATCATGTTTTGGAAGAAATCAAGAATAGCGAGGAAATCAAGTGGCCAGATAAACTGAGGACAAATCCTGATCTGAGGAATAAGGCCAAATACTGCGAGTTTCACAAAGATCATGGCCATACGACCAAAAATTGCATAGCCCTTCAGAACGAGATTGAAACGCTCATCCGAAGAGGAAAATTATCAAAATATGTAGATCGCAGGGGTGAGAGGAAGAATGATGATAGAACTAGAGAGAGGTCTAGATCTCCTCGTCGGGCAGAGGAGAAAAAGAAGAGGGACCACGAAGATGATCCAGATGATGACCCCGATCTTCCCAAGAAGCCAAGGCAGCCTGAACGAGAGGTATTTTCCATACGTTTTGGGTCATTTGATTATAATGTTATTACAGGAGGAGATGCAGGAGGAGGAGACCTTACTGCAGAAAGAAAAGCTTACCTCGGAGAGGCTCAAGCTTGTTCATATATTCAGCGAATAAATCTGGCCGAGGAGGATCGTCCGAGGAAGGTAAACAAAGAGAAGCTAGTCATTGGTTTTTCAAAAAACGACTTGGCAGGTGTTCTTTACCCTCATGACGATCCTTTGGTGATCAAAATGAGGATGAAAGATGTGGTCATTTCAAGGGTGTTGGTAGACAATGGTAGTTCGGCAGACATCATGTACTATTCATGTTTTGATAGCTTGAATTTGAAATTATCTCAATTGGAACCTTATCACACACCCCTTCTGGGTTTTGCTGGCGAGAAAGTTTTTCCACTTGGGACGATCAAGTTGGATATACTCATTGGAACTTGGCCTGCTTGTCGAACAGAAAGAATACGCTTCTTTGTGATGGATAAGAATGTGCAGTCAGCCTACAACATCATCATGGGAAGAGTTGGATTGAAGAAGTTCGAAGCAGTTCCATCTACAGTACATCAGTGTTTGAAATTCCCAACAAATTTTGGAGTTGGAATTATGAAAGGTGATCAAAAAGTAGCTCGGGAATGCTATTATTCGTCTGCCGAGCAAGAAGAACTTGAAGAATCAAGGAAAAAGACTACTACTTACCAAGTGGAGGAAGGTACAGAAATTGAAACCCTTGATCCTAGGGATGAATCTCAACTCGTAAAAGGACAGGTGGTGGAATCTACAGAAAATGTTATTCTGGACGACGAGCATCCTGAACGAGTAACACAGATAGGATCGTCGTTGGATGTTTCGATAAAACAGGAGTTGATAACTTTCTTGAGAAACAGGAAGAATACTTTTTCTTGGAGTCATGAGGACATGCCAGGAATTGATCCAAACTTCTTATGTCATGAGCTCAATGTGAATAAGGAGATCAACCCTGTGAAGCAGAGAAGAAGAGTGTTTAGTCCCGAGAAGAACCAGGCCATACAAGAGGAAGTTGAGAAACTCCAGAAAGCCCAATTCATTGAGGATGTGAAATGTCCAGATTGGTTGGCGAATGTGGTGATGGTGAAGAAGAAAAACAACAAATGGAGAATGTGTGTTGATTTCACTGATCTTAACAAGGCCTGCCCAAAGGATCATTTTCCATTGCCCAGAATTGACCAGCTAGTGGATGCTACCTCGGGGCACGAACTGCTTAGCTTCATGGATGCTTACTCTGGTTACAACCAGATCAAAATGAAACCAGAAGACAGGGAAAGTACTTCTTTTATTACCCCTAGGGGTGCTTATTGTTATAATGTTATGCCTTTTGGTTTGAAAAATGTAGGAGCGACATACCAGCGGCTGATGAACAAGGTTTTCACCGAACAAATCAGTTGCAACATGGAAGTCTATGTCGATGATATGCTGACAAAAAGCAGGAAAGCTGCAGATCATCTAGTTGACTTAGCTCAGACATTTGATCAACTGGATAAATACCAGATGAAGCTTAACCCGACGAAGTGCACCTTTGGAGTACGAGAAGGAATGTTTCTCGGGTACATTGTCAATCAGCGAGGCATTGAAGCAAATTCAGATAAGATCAAAGCTCTTTTAGGGTTGCGATCTCCAACAACAAAGAAAGAAGTGCAAAGTCTTACAGGACGAGTTGCAGCGCTCAACAGATTTGTATCCCGAGCAACTGACAAATGCCTTCCATTCTTCAAAACGCTTCGAAAAACTTTTGAGTGGACTGATGAATGTGAGAAGGCCTTTCAAGACTTGAAAAAGTATTTGGGAGCACCTCCATTATTGTCCAGGCCAATAACAGGAGAGACGTTGTATTTGTATCTGGTAGTATCAGAGAATGCAGTCAGTTCAGCATTGATCAGATTGGAGAATGAAGTCCAGAAGCCAATTTATTATACAAGTAAGGCTTTTCGAGGTGCAGAAATCAGGTACCCAAAGCTGGAAAAATTGGCATTGGCATTAATTGAAGCAAGTAGAAGAATGAGGCCATATTTCCAGGCCCATACCATCGTCGTGTATACCGATATGCCATTGAGACAAGCCCTTCATAAGCCAGAAAAGTCAGGAAGACTGATGTACTGGGCAGTAGAACTCGGTGAATATGATATTGTGTATGAGCCCAGATCATCATTGAAAGGGCAAGCTGTAGCAGATTTTATAGCAGAGTTTACATATCCTGATACCCCCGAGGAACAAAAGCTCCTCGCTGACCAACCTGTGGATGTTACAGAATCGACAGACATAAGTCCAAACCAACTCCGGTTGGTAAAAGGGCTTGTGGATGTAGAAGGATCATCAACTTCAAACTCGGATGAGCTCCGGTTGGATGGAGAACGAGAAGAGATGGTCAACGAGGAGCGAAAAGTATCAAAGGAGGATGAAAGGAAGCAACAAATATTTCACCGAGGAACTCTATCAGATAAGAAATTTGAAGACGGGTTGCCCATATGGAGATTATATGTAGATGGCTCATCTTGTACAGCAGGTTGTGGGGCAGGAATTGTTTTAAACACCCCAGACGAGATTGACATGGAATATGCTTTGCGATTCCAATTCAAAGCCTCCAATAATGAAGCTGAGTATGAGGCCATGATAGCAGGTCTTAATTTATCAAAGATTATGGAAGCGCAACAAGTGATGGTATTCAGTGATTCTCAATTGATTGTGAATCAGATGATGGGAACGTATGCAGTTAAGGGATAACTAATGGTGAAATACCATGCAAAGGTGATGGAGTTATTGACAGAATTTGATGCTATTCAATTGGTGAGAATACCGAGGATGGAGAATGCTAGAGCAGACGCATTGGCCCGATTAGCGTCAGCTACGCGCACCGAGCTGCGAAGGACAATACCAATTGAAGTACTGAAAAGTCGGAGCATAGATGAAGACTTAACGATGAATGTCATCGCCCTTGATTTAGGACCATCTTGGATGGATCCCATCAGAGTATATATTGAAGAGGGAGAATTGCCAGAGGATAAGCTTGCTGCCAAGAAATTAAAGTATAAAGCTGCTCGGTATGTATTAACTAATGGTATTTTATATAGACGAGGAATTATGGCAGGTTTGTAGAGATGTGTACATCCCTCTGAAGTGAAAGAATTGATTGAAGAGATCCATGAAGGGTCTTGTGGAGCTCATGTAGCAGGTCGAACACTTTTGCAAAGGGTGATGACACAGGGATACTACTGGCCGACGATGAGGGCTGATTGTATAGCCTATGCCAAGAAGTGTGACAAGTGCCAACGCTTTTCCTCCATCCGAAGAACTCCACAAGCATTGTTGTCACCCATAACTTCACCTTGGCCATTTGCCATGTGGGGGATTGATTTAGTTGGACCATTGCCGACGACACGAGGAAGGTTCAAGTACCTCGTCGTTGCAGTGGATTATTTTACTAAGTGGGTGGAAGCTGAACCACTAATTGATATGACATACGAGAAG
Source organism: Sambucus nigra (assembly GCA_949130495.1). Classification (NCBI taxonomy): domain Eukaryota; kingdom Viridiplantae; phylum Streptophyta; class Magnoliopsida; order Dipsacales; family Adoxaceae; genus Sambucus; species Sambucus nigra. The sequence goes on along the minus strand of OX422215.1, from coordinate 190,126,590 downwards.
GTATATCAGTTCATTTGGAAGAACATCATTTGTCGATATGGTCTCACCCATGCTTTCATCACAGACCATGGAACACAATTCGATAATGAAGAATTTGCTGCCTATTGTCATCAGTCGAACATTTTGAAGTTTCATTCAGCACCAGGCCATCCCCAAAGCAATGGACAGACTGAGGTGACGAACAAAACATTACTAAATGGTTTGAAGAAGAGGTTAAGTGAAGCTAAAGCAAATTGGATTAATGAGCTCCAATCAGTACTATGGGCCTATCGAACAACTCCCCGAGCAGCAACTGGAGAATCACCATACATGCTGGCATTTGGAAGTGAGGCTGTGATACCTGCCGAGTTGGGTCTCCCAACGCATAGAGTGCTGAATTTCAATTCCCCAGTCAGCGATTTGATGAGAAGACTGGATTTGGATATGCTCGAGGAGGTTAGAGAAGAGGCAGCCATTAGGAATGCTGCTTACCAACACCGTACAGCTCTGTTCTACAACAAAAGGGTGAAGAAATGTGACTTAAAAGAAGGGGATTATGTTCTAAAGAAAGTCATTCAGAAACATAATAAGGTGGAAGCAAACTGGCATGGACCTTACCGAGTTACAGAAGTTGTTCGACCAGGAACTTACAGAATAGCCACTCTAGAGGGAGAGGAATTTAAGAATGCATGGAATGCTGAACACCTGCGCAAGTATTATCAGTAATGTAAAATGTAAAGCATTTCCTTCATTATGAATAAAACGAGGATGTTTCACCATTTTCTTTCTGTTGAAAGTTTTTCGGGGAATACTAGTGTAATACACTACGCTTAAAAATAATACTCCTTTGGTTAGGAGACGACACTAGCGTGATCAACTACGGTTGGTAAGATAACTAGTGGACAGTTCGAAAGAACCAAAAATAATACTCCTTTGGTTAGGAGACGACACTAGCGTGATCAACTACGGTTGGTAAGATAACTAGTGGACAGTTCGAAAGAACCAAAAATAATACTCCTTTGGTTAGGAGACGACACTAGCGTGATCAACTACGGTTGGTAAGATAACTAGTGGACAGTTCGAAAGAACCAAAAATAATACTCCTTTGGTTAGGAGGCTACACTAGCGTGATCAACTATGGTTGGTAATATAACTAGTGGACAGTTCGAAAGAACCAAAAAATACTCCTCTGAATGGATTTAAAAAATATATTCTCACATTCCAACTTATGTTGGACGGGAGGTAATATTATTACAAAAGTTCCTCAGAGAACAAAATATTCCAAACTGAACCAAGTATAGTTGGTCGGGGATAAAAACCCACTAACTGTAGTTGGTCGACGAGGATAAATTATTGACCTTAGTTGGCCGGACACATTTTATGAAAATATTTGAAATTGAACCAAGTATGGCTGGTCGGGGATAAAAACCCATCAACTGTAGTTGGTCGACAAACATTATTTATCCACCCTGGTTGGTTGGAAACAGTTTGAACATTTTATACTCATTACTTTATTATTAAGTGATTGAACAACCTTGATACTTGTAACTTTTTATTAAGTTGCTCAATGAACAATATTATTGTTATCTTTTTAACAGATACATATGCACAAATATAAAGGTGTTTGATAAATACAAGACAATAGCAAAATTTGCAAACAGAAAATGAAAGTCTTTTCATTAAAATTCAAGATAAATTACAGGTTATATGAATGTACTAACTATTACATTGATATTCCTATTCTATTGGTTTCTTGCCCTTTGCTTTAGAAATAGGCTCTTCACCAACAGGAGGATCTTCCAGGTAAAGGGGAGAATTAATAAAGTTCAAGTCCTTCAACATTCTGACATTCATTATTGAGGGTGTCTCCATTAGATGCTCTGGACGAGATACTTCAATTTGGGAATGAAGGCTATAATCACCGAGGTATTTCGAAATTAAACTCCGAGGAATAGAACGAGCTGGGATCCAGGCCATGTCCAATTTGAAAGGTGGCACAGGCAAGTCTAATAACCCTGGAGCATGATAATCCCATAAATAATGCCCTCGCTCCAATTTTAACACACCTAGTGCGTTCAACCACCCCTGCTTGTAACCTTCATTGTTGGCATGTTCAATATGAGCATCCAAATGAACAAGGGCTTCATTGTATCCTGCCATCCAGAATTCCCTGGGTTGCTTATGAAATTGGAAGGTTAATCTATCTAATTGTTCGAGAAGGTTTTTGGCAAAAAGATCCTTAGTATGTAGAGCAGACTTTGTTGCAGTAAGTTGATCCTCCAAGGCTAGATTTTTCTTGGACAATTCAGATAAAGCCCGATCTTTGGCGTTTAATTGAAATGCTTGAGTTTCCAAAGTAGACTGGGTACGAGATTCTTCAACATTGCGGCTAAGAACTCTTGATCGACTCCGAGCAGCTACTGGAGAACTTTGCTCCTCAGCAACATTTTGAACAGCTCTTCCTCGCCCCCGAGAACCTCTTCCTCGTCCCCGAACAGTAGCAGATCTTCTTAAGTTATCCAGTTCTTGCCTTAATTTGGCATTTTCAACCTCTAAGAACGAGAAACCTTCATCAGTAACTGGTACTAAGGCAGTGGAAGATGATGATGCAGATTCATACTGAGCCAACTTTTTCTGCAAATTATTGTTCTCCTGTTCCAACAACTCAGCAATCTGCCTGCAGGCCTCAACCTCACCTTTTAGAGTTCTTTCCCTAACATCATATCCAGCGAGGATCTTTTTATGGCCTGTTTCAGAAGAAAGCTGCTGATATCTATTTTCATATTCCTTATGCAGCAAAGCAGTTGATTCATTATGTTGATTCTGAAGATCTTCTAAGCTACAATGAAGTTCCTCGATCAATTCGTAGTATGCCACATTATTGGCCACAGATCTATCAAGTAAATCCTTCAGGTACCGGTAAGCCTCAACTGCTTGTTCTGAGGCATCGTGACCAAGGATGTCGACAATCTCTGATACACTTAGGTCTGTATGACCAGCTTTATAATATCCATTGCATTGTCGCATCAACTCAGTATCAGGAGCAGATATCAATTCCATTCTGGCCAAAAACTAATAACGAAGAGAAAGCAGGAGTTAATAAATAAAAGCAGACAGATGATCAACAATGAAGAGGAACGAAGATGTGTTTTATTAGATCATCAAAAGATTACATTGTTCGATTACAAGTAATGAAAGAAATAAATGATACCGAACAACTTCACACCTTTTCCTTGTCCCCCAAGACTTTCTCGGGAGGCTGGGACGAGGAGCTTGGTTGCTCGGCAGTAACAGCGGCTTGATCGGCAGGAATCTTCTCAGGAGGAGGAGGCATGGAAGAAATGTCCTCGGTGGCAGAGGGTTGAGAGGCAGAGACCTGATCACCTATGGCCATAGAAGAGTCATCAGAGACAGGCTCATCTTCTTCTTCTTCCACAATTGCTGGAGGAGGACCAGGGAGGTGCAGTTGGAATAGCTCAATGTCGTCTTTGATCTTCAACTCTTGCAGAGAAGCTACCCAGCCATCATGGAAGTATTTCAACTTCCCGTATTGAACTTGGGATGTCATCGCAGCAATTCCCTTATCCCATCCTTTCTCCCAGCCAGCGCTGAAGGATTTTTTGACTGCGACTTTTCTTCTTAATTTCTCCGAGGAGAGCTTCACGTCCAATTCTTCTTTTTTACTTTTGATATCTCGCAGGGCGAGCAACTCTTCCTCTGCTTTCTTCAACTTATCTTCAAGATCTCCCAAGTTCTTGAGCTTGACATCATACTTCTGATGTTCGACCTCTAAACCTTTTACTTTATCCTCCAAATTCTTGGAGATCTCAGCCATCTTCACCTTCTCGGCCTCAACTGCAGACAACTTTTTCTCCCAAACAGCCTTATCCTCATTATACTGTTGGCGAGATTCTTTCAAGGATTGGGTCAAACCCAGCAGAGCATCCTCTACACCTGACGAGGAGCTTGAAGCTTTAATAGCTTCATCTTTCTTCACAATATTATTGAAACAATTCACCAGCTGAAAGATGAGAAAAACAGTAAAGTCAATACAAAATGCAAGCATTCAAAGAAAGAAAGAAAACCCAGAGTATGAGAAATTTACCGAAGAAAGATGACGAGTAGCTAGGGATGTCAGCATATCCCTAGAAATTTTTTCATCAATTCCTTGGACCTCGGGTATGACCCAAGTTTTCACCGAGCTCATTGCAGAGCTCGGAGGAATGATGGTGGGAACACCAACATCACCAGCTGGCAGTGTGGAGGCAGTTTCCGCCCAATTGACTGAGGGTGATTTCCTCAATCTCCTCAAAGGAGTTTCAGTAACTTCAACCAAGGAAGAACTCTTGGTCGGAGAGATAGTAATCACTTCCATAGGAGCAATTTTCTTGCTCGGGGCCACTGGGGGCTTCTCGGTAGCTTTGGAAGGTGCAGCATCCACCTTCTTAGTCCCCTCAGGGACATCAGTTTTGCTCTTCTTGGTCCCAGCAGCAGAAGAAGTGTCATCGAATAGAGAAGGAGGAGCTCTTTTCTTGCCCATTCTATGACTTAAAGGAAGATGAGAATCTGAAGAAGAGTCCTCTGGAGTAGAAGCTGGCTCAACAGGGCGAGCAGTATAAGAGGTTGTATAACTCTTATACTGTAGCAAATATGATGCAGACCTAATGTGCTCGTCTGCGACGTTCTTATGCAAACCCCAGATAAGTTTCAGATGCTTGATATTAACCTCTGATTCTTTTGGAGTTTTTCTTTTGCTATCAACTGCAAATAAATACATAATGAGATATCAGTCATATATTTTGTCAAACATGATAAAAGCATGATTTCATAAATAAAATAAAATGAAAAGTAAACCTATCCCATTGCCATATGGGGGGCATCTGGGACCGTTGTATACTCCATCTCCAACTAAAGGGGCATATTGCCAATTTTTTATAACCAACCCATGTTCAAAATAATCTCTATTTGAGTCAGGGAGGTTAACTACAAGAGCCCTATTCAGAAACCTAGTTTTTAAGTAATAAATATTATCTAGAGTGGCCCATTTATAGCAGTACATAATTTCAGGGATCCCTATACGAGTCCCATGAGTTAGATTTAATTTGTGCACCCCATTAATTATTCTCCATGAATTAGGGGCTATTTTTGCAGGGACAAGATCGAAATACTGACAAAACTCAAGACACAATGGGTTCGGTGGAAAAGAAAATCCACATTCAGCAACAAATAGACTGGGGAACCAATGTCCCTCAGCCAATCGAAAATAATCTAAAGGCTCAGAAAGAACCTCTAGAGTTACCCAGGAAGGAATGGAAAAATCAGAACGAAATTTATCAACAGACTCCACAATATAAACCATACTGAATAAAAGAGAAGAAAGGAAGAAGATCTTACAGGAAGAAAGGAGGTATGTTGACAACGAACGAAAACAAGGATGAACGCACAAGAGAGAAGGAGAGAATAGAAAGCTTGAATGCAAGAAATTGGGAAAAGAAGAAGACGGTATGGTTACCTAAGAAGTTTAAATACTTTGCCTTGGGAAGCGGCGAAGGAAATGATTATAAAAAAGAAACTATTGAACTTCCGGCGGCTAAAAGGACAAAAAGGGCACAAAGATCGAAGCGCTCTTAAAAGTTCGAAAAAAGGCGGATTCTTCGAATTTGGAAATAAATTCAAATACGATGCTCCTAAAACCCAGGAAGATCATTCAATATGGCCAAATACCGAGAAAGAATGTTTCATACTCCTCAAAGTTCGAAATATAAAACATTGGGGGCTTCTGTTGATACCAAAATTAATATGCTGATGTGGACGAATCATACGAAGACACTTGGCACTCTACGTGGTGCAATAACGACGAGGAAGTTCATTTCCCGACCAACTCATGATTCTCTCCGAGCAACGAGGATACACCGAGGAACTCTAGCGCTCCGAGGTACTCTAGCGCTCCGAGGAACTCCTAAGTAACGAGCAACTATGGCGGTCCGAGCTGCATCTCGGTCGTATCATTAATTGCCAGATAATCAACAGTTCAAATATTCATTGAATGTTCATCATCTTGACGCACACGCTGCATTAAATGTATTACCCTTTCATATGTATATCATTTAATGTATCAACCCATTCATGTACAGCCTAAGGGCTATAAATACCTTGTATCACCCTCATTCAAGGGGGACCGGAATTTCTTGATAGAACCTTGTAATCGAGAATTCCCAAACACTCAGCAATAACATAATAGTGGACGTAGGCTTTATTCCTAGCCGAACCACTTTAAAAATCTCTGTCTTATTTATTTATCTGTGATTGAATAATTAGAGCGATCTAGTTTTTTACATCAACAGAGGCCAAGGCCTCATTTTATAACCCCAGGGGACTACCGATCGGCCCTATCATGGCACTGCCTATCGGCAGGTACCGATAGGCAGGATCTGGGACCTGCCATTTGGCAGTGCGCCTCAGGCTTTTTCGGAAAATTGGCCGCCGAGGGCAAACCGTTGGTCAGAATCGTGCACGGGGAATACCATTAGAAAGTTATTTCATAGAACTCCGAAAGTCCTTTGGACCGCTCCTGATTTCGGGAGTTGACTTTGGGTCAAATGTGGCTCGGAAGCGTTTGTCAATCCATTGGACGGGGAATCGCGCGAACGCAAACGGCGCGTTCGTCCGCATGGTAAGTCCGAATCGCTCACGGGGCATACTGTTGGAAATATTAGGAGATGTACTTCGACATTCTAAAGATTTTGACCTGGTTTGGAGAGTTGACTTTGGTCAACCGGGCCCGGGAAACGCTCGGTAGCTTCCCGGAGTCAAACGGATCGTTCGTCCGCATGGAAAGTCAGAATTGCGCACGAGATGGACCATTGGAAAGGGTATTCAGTGCCCTTAGAAGATTCATTCAGCCTCAGTCGATCTGAAGAGTTGACATAGGTCAAATAGAGCTCGGGAGCGCCCGGTGGCCTCTAGGTCAGGTTTCGGACGCAAATGGCGCGTTCGTCCGCATATGGTAAGTCAGAATCGCGCACGGGGCGGACCGTTGGAAAGGGTATTCACTGCCCTTCAAAGATTCATTGAGTCTCGATCGAGATGAGGAGTTTGACTTTTGGGTCAAACTGAGCCGGGGGGTGCCCGATGGCTTCCAGGTCAGTACTCGGGACGTGACCTGGATTTATAGTGATGAAGGGAGGTACTAGGGACCTAAGGAGAGTTAAGGGGTAACACAATGGAGTGTCTACAGGTATTTTATGAATAAAATGGCTTTTTTACCTTGAAATATGGAAGAAATCATGAAAAATATAAATATATGATCATTATCTTGTCTAAGTGCATTTTGAGGAGTTTCTAGGCTTGAAATCCTCTTTTACATGTGTAGAATCATGTAGTGAGATAGAAAATAGCATCTTACACTTGATAAATTGTGTTGAAATGGATTTTAAGAGAAAATGTTCAGTGATTTGTAAATATTTGACTTGCACGTCCAACAGGGTTACGATAGGGCATATTTTTTAGGGGGGTGGTATCCATTCCACTCATTCATCAAAAAGTTCTTGATGCCTGGTCATTAGCGAGACTGTATTCATAATGAGTAAGTGTTCAAAATTCTTATCGTGGATAAGGATGACTAGATACAACACAAGTGTCGATTGATTGTCCCTATTATCGATGGCCTTCAGGATAAGGTGATGGCTTAGGACCATCACTCATACTTCAGTATACATCCCGGTGCCAAGAAGATGTATAAGGACCTATCTAGGGATTTTTGGTGGTCCAGCATAAAGAGGGATATGGCGACATATATATCCAAGTGCTACACTTGCCAGTAGGTGAAGGCCGAGCATAAAAAGTCGGCGAGGATGTTGTAACCACTACCCATAGTAGAGTGGAAGTGAAAGAATATCATGATGGATTTCATCATGGCATTACCACGATATGAGTGTGGTCATGATGTTGTACGGGTCTTAGTGGATCGACTCACAAAATCTTCTCACTTCTTACCGATTAAGGTCGTGAGCGGTATGGCTAAGTTGGCAAGGTTTCATGTCAAAGAAATAGTCAGACTTCACGGTGTCCCACTCTCGATCTCCTCAGACAGAGATTTTCAGTTTGTGTCTTGATTTTGGAAGAAGTTTCAAAAGTAGTTGGGTACTGAACTGAATATGAGTACGGAATATCATCCTGAAACTGATGAATAGTAGGAATAGACCATCTAGATTCTGTAGGACATGCTGAGAGCTTGTGCACTCGAATTTTAGGGTAGCTGAGTAGAGATCTAGCAGAGTTCTCCTACAACAATAGTTATCAGGTGACATCGAAATGGCTTCCTATGATGCTCTTTATGGGAGGCCATATCGCTCTCCTATTTATTGGGCTGAGGTGGGTGAGAATCATCTCACCAATTCAAAATTTATGCACGAGATGGTGAAGAAGGTTTCAAGCAATTCGGTAGATAATCATGACGACACACAGTCGGCAAAAGAATTACAATGATAATTTTCAAGTACCCCTGGAGTTTTGGGTAAGTGACCATGTAATTCTGAAGGTTAGAGCAAGGAGTAGTAGTTAATGATTCGGGCAGAAGGGGAAGTTGTCCCCTCGGTACATAGTCCCCTTTGAAATCCTAGAGAGGGTTAGGGGACATATCTTATCGCTTGGTAATGCCTCCATAGTTGTCCCAAGTGCATAATATGTTCCATGTCTCAATGGTGAATATGTATATTCACGATCCACGGCATGTCATCAATTGGAATCTCATCGAATTAGAGGAAGATGTCATGTTTCCCACACGATCGATATCTATTCTAGATCACGAGGATCGAATCCTGCACAACAAGGTCATTCCTTCATTGAAGGTTTTTTGGGAGTTTTAGAGCATTAAAGGGGCTACCTAGGAACAGGAGTCGAGGATGCTGGAGAAGCACCTTTAATTCTTTCCCTAGTTAGTTATTCTTATTTCAAGGATGAAATCTCCAAAGGTATGGAGAATGTAATACTCGTGCCATATATTTTATCCCTTTTTTACAAAGTTATAATTATATATGAATAATGAGATTTAATCATTGTTGTAACATTCACACGTGTCGAATCACAGTTTTTAATAACGCAAAGTTTGAACCTAACAAAATAGAAATCGTTCAAACAATGAGTCGTTCTAACGAGACTTCTTAGGACTTGAGTTTGATCCATTCCTCGCCCACACTGGAATCTCATTAGAACCTCTCATTGGAAATGTCATTCGAACGAAGGACAATTTCATTAAATCAAGACTTAAAAGTCATTTAGATGATCGGGCCTAAAAAAATTTATTTCGAGTTACCCTTTTATGTTGGCACGTTTTGGACCATTGATGTGTCATCAATGTTTGGTGAAGCTAGATGATTAGAAACGTGTTTATCATGCGTGGGGTGAATATTTCAATCATTTTGTGAGGGTTCTTAAGGTTATAAGAAGAGAAACTTAGGGAGGTTCTTCCTCACCAATTGTCATCAGCATATTTCTCTCTCTCTCTCTCTAAGTTCTAAGAACCCATCCTCTTTCTCAAGCTTCTTCCACCATAGCCGCACCTTGACAACACCTTCAAACACCATATTACACAATTCTTAAGCCTTATTCTTCATCTTCAAGCATTCTTAATGAAGAAAGTGGGTAGAGCTATGCTTGAAGGAGGGACTTTGGAGTTATTTTGAAGAGCTTTTGGGTCTTTGGAGCTAGGAACTTCTATCTTCATCCTCTTAGTTGTCTCCTCTTCAAACCATAAGGTAGGGTTTTTATCTTCCTAAAGATTTCAAGGTATCTAGCTATGAAAAATGTGTAGGATGCATGATAGATGATATATAATGCCAAAAATGAAATTGTTTGCTAATATGTTAAGGTCTTGCAAAAATGGTCTTTTAAAGAAGACAACCCCTCGATGGGTATTTTATGAATCAAATGGAATTTTTACCTTCAAATATTAAAGAAAGCATGAAAAATATAAACTCATGATTATTATCTTATATAAGTGCATTTTGAGGAGTTTCTAGGATTGAAAATCTACTTGACATGTATTGAATCGTGTAGTGAGATAGAAAATGGCATCTTAGACTTGACTAATTGTGTTGAAATGGATTTTAAGAGGAAATGATAAAATGGCTAAAAACAACCCTAAAAATATGTTATAAATATTTTTAAAATGAATGAAAATATTATTTGAAGTCACAGGTGATGATAGGGCAAACTTATGGATTTGATTAAAAATGGCCTTGAATGATTAAATATATTTTATATGGTAGACATAAAATGATAAACATGATTTTTGACGTAAAATCATAAAAATGATGTTTGGAAAGGAAAAGTTCATCTTTAGTTCCATGATGACTTAATAATGTTTTTCACAAAGTTATTATGAGAGAAGTGATAAAATGGAAATTTTGACAAAATTAAGGATCTTAATAGTTGGATTTCCTTGTTATAACTTATTGGTCGATTTTTGGTGAAAATGAATAAAGTGGATAAAATGTCAAGTTGATAAGTTTAGATGATAAAATGAACCGTAGAAATGATGAAAACGGTAAAATATTGGAATAATGTGGACATTGACAAAAAAATTTAAACACATTAATATGGACTTCGATGAAATCGGGATAATTAAGGAAGGCTCGAAGCCCAGGATAAAAGATCCAAAATCACTAGCCAAAGCATATGGTAGCATAGCCAGTGGTGTGGAGCTCGTTAAAGTATGCGGTTATTGGAAGATTCCAAGAAAAGATAATGGAAAACGAAAATGGTATCGGTTGTTCTCGAAGATGCATACATAAGACAACCTAATGAAAAGTGATAAATGGATACTAATGAATAAAATATGATAAATAGTCTCTAGCCCCGGTAAAGGGTAGTAAGAAATGGTTGAGTGTGAGTATGAGTTAATCGATCGGGTGCATTTCATAGTAGTTGCATTAATACAAGCTAAATTGCTCAAATATTTTCGAAATTGATTAAAATACATGTTATATGTATAGTATTTTTAGTAGAAAACGTATTGCTTAGTATAACCCACCCTACTGAGTATTCGCTCACCCCTGATTTTTATGTTAAAACTCCCCCAACCCTAGGTACTTCTAGTAGGGACGTCGAGAAGAACGCGAGGGAGGCCCCATGGGGCAATCAACATCGTTAGTGCTCGATCTCTTTTATGCAATCATGTTTTGGAACCTTGGTTAATTTGGAACTTTAAACATTTATTCAAGCCTTTGGACATGGTTTGTAATAATACAGGGATGGTTGTGATGTATTTCTTATTTAAGTTAGCAATGTGAACTAAATCGGATTTTTATAAATAAATCTTATAAATCAACTTAATTACTTAAAGTGGTCACTCTTTTTCCAACCTAAAATCGGTAAATTAGCCTTAATGAATGATGTAATAACAAGAGGTTTTTCTTAAATATTAAATTGGAATTTTTCCCTCCCCCTTCAACTCCTTGACTCGATGCGGGTTGATCCAACGGTGACCTAAATCCGGGTCGGGGCGTTACATAGATGAAATCAAAAGACTCCAAAATTGATACAAAGTTTTTTAGATTGCTTGTTCAATTGGAAATGATTATACATTGATGGTGTTTTTTTTATTATAGCTCATGAGTGACATTTGACATCTCCATTCTATAAATGGTAACAAATATACTTTTCATTATTAGAAAAATACTAGCTTATTATTATTCAATGTAATATCATGAATAACCAATAAATCAGTTACTCAACATAATAAAAATTTCAAAACTAAATTAAATACTAGATGCTAGAAATTGTAATTAACTAACTAGATAGAAATGTGAGGATATTTATTAAATTACTTACAGATTTTACGATAAAAAATCCGTCAATGAGATTTAATACTTCGCTAAATTTAACAAAATTACTCTCCTTTTATTTGAGTCATTTAATGAAATAGTTTATAAGCACCGTGCAATATTCAAAAGATGAGGTCAACAAACAATTAAGATAAATGCTACATTCCGTATTACAAACTAAACCAAAAGTAACTAAACAATATACATGTACATGCTAGAAAAAAAAAGGTGTAAATAACAAAAGCAATATATATTACCACAAACCTTCACCTAATCTTTTTACTAAATCGGGCTTCCGAATTCCATTGAGGTTTGAGAAGAAATTTTAAATGGAGATGAACCATGTCATAAAAAAATTTAAATTTCTTATAAATATAAATTAGGTTCGGTTGGAGTTTGACCCCCATTTCTTATTTTGTATATCAATTTGGGTCAAGTTTAATGTATTATATTTTATTGTACAATTTATAATTTTATGACACATTTTTATGCTGTTTGTGACCTTTGGGGGATTTTTTCCTCGCAAAAGTGCTAAAAATATTGAAAATCGTACCAAAACAATAATATTTTAAACTTCAGCGTACATCATATGGGGTTCAAGGCCAAGTGACCCGATAAATTACACACACACACAGATATATATATATATATATATCCATTCCTAATAAAACTAGTGAATACTATATTGAGAAATACATTATCATATTCGTCCAATCGACTATGTATTCATATTGAGACTAAATAGTGAGCAAACAATTCACAACAAAAATTACCAACCTAATAATATATTCATGCTTTAAATATATAAATATGATATGCAGACACACATATACATACATACACAAATATGGTAAAAAACAATTTAAAAAATACTTTTAAAAATGATAAAAATCCTATGATACATCAATTAATTTATTGTAATGGAAATGGGGTTCGATTTTTTAAGACAAATTACAAAATAGCTTATCAACATAGTTTGGTCAAGAAACAAAGAAATCAAAATTGATACATCTGAGTAGAAAAAAATGGAGTTTCTCATATTTCCTCAACTCGTTAGAATAAATACACCTTTATACACATTTCATCAAACATATAATGTGATTTCATTCAAATCAATTTCAAATTAAGCAATCTTCCTTAAATTGGGAAAACATGTTAAATAGATAGTGATATGACTTTAATAATAAAAAGTAGATTGTGTAACCTTAGACCAATTAAGAGAGGTACCTGACTTGTTATTTGTGTGATTTTGTCAAAATATAAATATTTAATGAAAAAATGAAGGTTAAATACAGAAACTATATGGTCGAAACCAAATATACATCATTTCATACCAATATACTAGCATGTTATTGATAATATACAAATTCCAACTTTTTCAAAGACCTGTAAGCATGAAGAAATGCTATACATCATTGGGGGTGAACATCCATACTTAAATACATCTCTAACCTACTTACTTCATTAAGAAGTCCAAACCCAAAATTAGAATAACCACGATATAAAAATTAGATTAATGTTATATTGGATAAATGCATACAAATATATTTAAAATGTGAAAAACTTTGTATTTCATTATAGTTGCAACATATAAAAGCTTTAATTCCAAATGTTTGATATAAATCATCAAATCAAATTTATTATAAAGAGAGAATAACAAATGCTTTTAGCAAGTTTTAATAAAAAAAAATATAGTAGTAATCAAATAACCTAATTAACTTAACCATACCACTGTTTCATTTTCTTTGGGTAGATAAAAGAAGAAAAAAAGATGATGTTATTGAATAGAAATTCTACCAATATTATTAAATCCAGAAGATAAAGATTTTTCAAAATAAGAAAAGAAGTTCTGATCCTTAGTTTGGAAACATACACATAAAAAATAAAAAGAACTATCAAAATAAAATAAAAAAAGTATAAATTCAAAACATTTTTAACACAATGTGATTAACTTGCCAAGTTGGGAGGGAAAACAATAATTAGAGAACTTTACCTGATAACGCCCCAAAAATAGCTTTCCTAGTTATATCAGAATGTTTAATTTAAATTATCATCCCAATGCATGCCTCAATAGTGAAACCAAAAAATTAATCAAAGGAACAATATTGTGAAAAAATTAAGATACAATGAAGTAAGAAACAATGCATTTTATATACATGCCTAAACACAAAATCACCATCACATAAACTTTACCAAGTAAAAAATAGTTTATAAATTTTAAGAATTTTAAATACTACCCTCAATCGATTTTTACCTCGAACATGTCTCGTACAAATGTTGAGAATACTCCGATCATATGAAGAATCAATTAGAGAGATAAAGAATGATAAGGTATAAAATTGTATATCAATTGCGTTTGAAAACCCCGCATGCACACCAATAATGGATCCCACGTAGTCTTTTATGACTAATTAGGTTTAGAATTAAACAAAGCACCTTTTTGGAAAAGAAAGGGAAGATAATCAATGACACTGGAGAGGAAGAGATAAAGACTCTTTATGGGGAGATAAAGGAAAATTCGCTTGAATCAAGAAAGTCATTCAAAGAACCAAGATGAATTGGAGTTATAAATAATTATTAAATACAAATTTATATATGATTAACATGTGGTGAGTTAGAGAAGTGGTGCTCCCATTTTTATATTAAGTTATATGATGCCATCACTAATACATCGGTCGTGATACAAATAATTACAATAATTAAAATCACTCTACAAAATCTTTAAAAGGTTAAAAAAATATTTCCAAATAACATATTGATAATAACTATGGTTCTTAGAAGATATCAAATGATAAATAATGGTAATCGAAGTGTTCATAATTGAAAGCTTTACATACAAATCAGAGTATAAGCATATGCATTTGAACTTTTATTTTAAAGTAGACATGTATAACAACTTTGAGTCATTTTTGTCCAACAACTTGAATGAAACGAATATAGTGAAAACATATTATTTTTTTTTAATTTACCATAAAAAAATTATTCAACTTATCCCTTATGTCCTTTATCTTATTTTAATACTTTTTCTTGAACACTTACCATAAAATCTTGACTTGAAAAATCAAGAAACTAATATGAAAACTTAGAAAATCAAGAACCTAATATAATGAAATCGATATGAACACTTACCTTAAAATCAGAATTATGCAAACGATGGTTCAGAATTTGCTGTAAGAAATTATTAAAATAAGAATCTTGATTTATGATAATCTCCTCTGAGATTCTAGATAACAAGATTGAACTCCCATACTTATTCTTTATGTCATTAATCTTAACTTGAGTGATATGATTTTTATTTTCGGGTTGGGCCATTATGGTTTGCACCCCCACAATTGCCCCCAAAACTCTTTAGTGTAAATGAGTCAGAGAGTTTTATATGCTTGCCTGTCCCAAATGGGGTGTAAACCCACGATAACTTAGTATTGAGCTTTTGTGGGGTATGCTTCATAATTAATTGAGCACTTTGAGGTGTACGTTGGTCTTTATTTTAAAAATGAACCCAGTTACATTGATGATCTAGGTCTATGTTGCACATGATTGGATTTTGGGGATTTTTCCCTCCGTTTAATCAAAAACTCTTAACCATCGTTTGCGTACTTTCCTCTATTCAAAAAGAACATTTAGAGCCTATGTATTCCACATTTCTTGTAAGTTCTCTTTATCTCTTGTTTATTTTTCTTGCGACTGCCTTAAGATTTGCAGCTTCTTCCTATCGTCTCTATTTCCATTTAGTAGTCTTTTATTTTATTTCTACTATCAAAAATTGGTTTATTCTATTAGTGAGAGGACTGTGGGAGAGTTTAAAAAATTATAGTCAATTCCTTCTTGAGTAATGATGGAGTGTGTCCTTATCCCCAAAAATTGTGTTGTTGTTGAGGGTGGTCAATTGATTCATACCTTTTCAGTGGCTGGGGGGATTATCATATCCCCCAAATCAACTATTTTGGATTTTTGTGAGTTATTTGAGATGTATCCTGCCCAATGTTCCCCAAACATATGGCGGATTATCATCTAAGCCCATAAAATCAATAAGTTGTATGGGACCAAAATAGGGATCCGAAGATTAGACATTGTTATTCGTGATTCCACCCAACAGATGGGGTCTTATATCTAAAGGTGAGGAAGGCTGATAAAGTATTAGTTTTTAACTTTCCTGATTCCAATAAGGGTTATTAGGATCAAGGTTTCATCGTCAAAAATTAGCAATACCCACCTTTTACTGAGGGGTTTAAACTCGAAGAGGAAAAGTGATATAGGTTAACTTTTATTTCTCTTTCTTTGAGCTTAATTTGATAATATCATTATTGTTAACTTTTTTATTTCTTTTGTGTACTTCGATCAAAGAAGAAGGAACCCTCTCCCTCTCATTTCAACAGGGATGAATTGCTCAAAATTTAGGGATTTTAGAGGTCGCTTATTCTAGGTGGTGATCACCCAAGGTTTGCCTATTTCCTGCTTAAGTACAAGAACTTCACGAGAAGCTTTGATGCCCGCTCGATAGATATAATTCCTGACGTCCCCCTTCCTTCATCAAGCGAGGAATCTTGTACCTCCTCCTCTCCTGAATCTCTAAACTTTGAGTCCATCCCCACAGTTAAGGACAAAGTAATGTATCCTAAGATGAGAATTCAACTGAAAGAGGATAATAACATGACACCTATCTCCCCTAAGCTAAGGTTCCTAATAGGACCGATCTTAAGATCCCCTTTACCCTTATATCTCTGTTGGACTCCTCAGTTTGAGAAAAAAATAAGAAAAAGAGGACCCATTCTTCTTCAATGACTGTGATGCATTCCAAGAAGGGTGACACCCACAACTCTAGGAAAGTTCACCAAGTGATGTCGATGGCAAAAAATCCCTCTTTCGCCTTTGGTATGTTGAAGGGGGGAGTGTTCGTGCTTGACTGTGAGCAAGTTAACTAATTAATGCACGATCATCTTTTTACCCATATTGCTCAGGCGTTGTCACTGGTAAATGAAAGTTTCTTCTGCTCTGGCTTGATTATAGTATCTATTAAATTTTGACATAATACTTATTCTTATCTTTATAGTTTATGACGAATTTTTTTGCCATTTTAGAAAAACGCTCTGATTAGTCTAAGGTTACCCATGACCTAACAATGGCCTTGGACAAGTCCAAGGAGGCTCTCACTATTTCCCAAAGGGCATATGATGCGGATAAAAAATACACCAGCTCATCTATGATGAGTTAAGGATTGAGCGCGACCAACTAAAGGTCGTGCATGACTGACTGAAGGTCAAATCTGATCAGCTGAAGGTTGCACATGATTAATTGAAGATTGACTATGATAAATTGAAGACTGAATAAGACCATTTAGTTAAGGCCAAGGATATAAGCTTTGATAAGGGCCATATTGAGGCCTTTTATGATGCCAAACTCCAATTGGCTTTTTTAAAGAGGTCTAACTTCAAGAAAGGTTGGGATGTTTCTCTAATGAGGGCCAATGTCCTGGCTAAGTCTGAACTTTTTGGTGAGCACAATTCGATTTCCCCACCAAGGGGAGATGAAGATTTTAAGACAAATGTTTCTACTGACCAGGAATCCTCCAAGGCTATTCGGGCCAAGTCCTAGAAACGCAAGAGTAAGTGAAAGAAAAGGAATCCCAAATCTAGTTAGGAATAGTTAGCTTGGGAATCCTTGTATTTCCTTTTATTCTTATTTTCTTGTAAGGGCCTTGTTGAATTTTTTTATAATAAAAGATTTTATCAATGTTTTATTTCGACTTTTATTGTTACTGAGTTATTTTCTTTTACCCTTGTAGAATAAAAATGTTCCTAGAGAAATACTTTCTTTTGTTGGTAATTTAGATACCATTCTTACTCAGGACGCTAGTGTTTAAGCTCATCGTGTTTTTATTTATGCTTGTAAGGCTCTTCACAAGATGATTAAGGCTTATAAGAATCAGTTTACCTTAGTGGACAAACTGAAAGATGATGTGAAGGACCTTGGAGACGTTGGCACCCTTATGAAGGCAGAGATGAATTCCTTGAAAAGAAAGGTCGTTGAGACCTAAGATATTGATGATATTGTCATACTATTGTAAAATGAGAATGATTCTTTGAGAAAATAACTTGTCGAACCCAAGGAAGACTTGAGGAGGGATAAAGGGATTAAAATGGGGCTAACCCTCTATATAATCAAACTCAGTTACCTCTTCAGAAAAGGTCCTCATGAAGCATGGACTGCTAGCTATGATGAGGGGTTCATAGATGCCCTTATTAGGCTGGACGAAACAAATTAATAAGCCTATAAACACATATGGTTGAATGCTTTAGGGGCCTTAAAAGTTCCAAAGGGACTATAAACTTTGGTATTGGTACTGTTGGTGTGTAAAATTTATATGGTTCTTATGATGAGTCTTAGCTTAGATATCTACCAGAGATAAAGAATAAGATTTTATGAGCTAGAAAAAGATGAGAGACAAATAAGGAGATAAATATTTTTACGTGGTTTACCCCACTAAGGTGCCTACATTCACGGGTACTAAGTCAATAAGTATTAGGGTTGATTACAAGCTCTTAATGTATCTCTAGGGTTGAGTGTATGTCATTTTCACATATTTCTCAACTGAGGGGTGTGATAGGCTATTTATAACAGTGGGAGAAGAAGAGGAGGAATGCCTTTATACAACAAGCATTTACACTCTATTAAGTTATGGTTAATAATTAAAAGTGAGCCAGCATATCCTCATGTGCATGTGCATAAGTGACTGTAGATTTTCCCATGTGTGCGCATTTTACTTCGTTGATGGTTTGCATTCCTAAAGATGGTCGTCCATTCTGCCGACCAGTGGAGAGGATAAGTCGACCACAATAAAATTATAAGATAAATCCCATTGGATGATAACAGATATCACATTCTCATTGGTCTATGTTATAATCATATATTAGGTTGGAAAAAAAGCCCCCAATAATTTGTTCTTTATTGGAGTGAGCAGTGACTGGTAGAGTGAAAGGATGGAGTATTATCCATCAGTAGTTGGTCGGATTTATAAAAGCTTTGATCACCATCCTCTCAGGATGATTTCATCATGTTGAGGCATCTGGTTGGTAGCCAATCTCTGGGAGTTTGTAACCTTTTGGTTTCATTCCTTGAGGCGGTGATAATTTTATAAATAATGGCAAAAATAGCGAACCGTCTAGGGGTATGATGGTAATTTCGTTCCTTAGGAACTGACACGCCATCAAAAGATGAAGCAGTGGGTAAGTTTAATCATTCTCTTTTGTGCAAATCAAAAGACGTCACTGAGTTCGATAAAATGTCAGTTCCCTCATTTGTTCACTTCATCCTAAATTTTAAATCCCTTTTTCTCTTTTAATCTTTTCATTCGCCATTTTTTAGATATGTTCTACTTTATTGTCTTGTTCACGGTAACAATCACTTCCACTTCGTATTTCTTTCTTCTTTACTACATATATGGTGTATATTGTAGATGATAGTTCATTGGAGCTCTTTAGAACCATCCATAGAATCCCTTTCTGGGTAAAAACAGAGTTGTTAGTAGGTCCATGTGATCTTTGTGCGTTAGAAGAGGGACACTGGATTCCTACGATATTTATTGCTGAGTGTGGGGTCACTTTTCCTCCTAATCATTTATTTTTGGAATTCCGTCAATATTTTGATATGGTCCCTACTCATGGAACCCCAAACACTTAGAGATTCATAAATGGAGTAAACTGCATTAATGAGTGGTATGGGACAAGTGTAGGAAAAAGGAAATTAAAGTATTGTTATAGTTGGGGAACCACAAATAAAAATATGACTTACTTAAAGATGAGATTCTCAAATAGAGCCCTTATTATGAACATGCCTGATTATAATATGCAATATTGGGATCACGATTTGGTAGTGAAGGACTTTCCCCTCTTCATGAGGTCAAAGAGTACACTCGACCTCGTTGCCCCAATAAGGTTAAGGCATAGGTCGAAACTTACACATACACTTGTATATTTTTCTTTTCTTTTTTTTTTTTTTGGGGGGGGGGGGGGGTCTTCCTTGGATTATATAACTAATTGAATATTTTCATCTTTCTATTTTGCATAGAAAAGGAAACAAGAAATCCCCCGTGTGGCCAATTTGCTAACCTCAAGATCATTTGGTTTATTCAACGGAGGATTGGTGAAGATCATCCTCATTCAACTTCAGTTTTTCTAGGATACCACAGATTTATCACCTCTTTTATTACTCGTCCAAAATAAGATATTCCAATAGCTCAAATTAACCTAGAAGACCCTGCTTTGTTCTCATATGATGTTGAATCTTAATCCGCCCCACAAAAAGAGGGGAATTTTTCATCGGCGAGCACTTCGCCATCCTTTGAGTCTTTGGACATATCCCTTGTGCCGACCAATGTCAATTCTACAAATATAACGAAGAGGAAGATCCCCTATCTCCTGGCGGGCTCCAAGTCTCTCCCTTTTACTGGAAAGAAGTCTTATGCCGGGGGCTCTAATTAACCCATTATTGTGAAAATCTCTCCGGGAAAAAATCAAGAGCCCCAATTTAAGAGGTTGAAGAGGGGTTTAACCCCCACTTTGGAGTTGGGTGAAAAAAGTCCTACTGACAAGGGAAAAGGCACTTCTCAATCCATTACTGTGAACCCTAGACTTTCTCAGGGTTTGATAAGTGCAGGAGTTTTTTCGGCCAATGAGGTTATAGCATCCTCCATTTTTCATGCAAGGTTGGCTTATCGGGCCAATAATAATCTAGCTCTTGTAAGTATCATTTGTTGTTTTCTTATTTATCACCTTTGTTATCATTTGTTGCTAATGCTCTTCTTTGACTGTTTTTTTTATTTCTGGTTGTCTACAACCAATTATTGAGGAGGAATGATAAATATAAGGTGTCTTCCTCTGATGTGGATGAATTTTTTAGTGGTAAGCGCAAGTCATTATAGGCTATTAATCATCCCAATAAGGATGATAAGAAGAAAATGGGTAATACCATTAAGGAGCTAGAGGAGGGGAAGACTCAGGTAGAGCAGGCTGCTGGCAATGCTAAGAGGGTGGCCAAGGAGGTTGAGAAGGTGGCCGATAAGGCCATGGTGCAGATTGCTAAGATGAAGGCCAAGGATAAAAAGGACAAAGAAGATGCCTACACTAGACGATGGGACCAGGAATTTTCTAGTACTGTTATCTAGGTAGAGTACCAGAAAAAGTCCTCATTCAAGAAGGGATGGGATGTTTCCCTAACTTAAGTAGGCACGGCTACAGTTTTAGAGTTATTTCTCCAATATAACTCAGATACTCCTCCATAAATTGAGGAGGAAGTTGATGATGATGATGAAGAATAGGAGGAATCCACGGTTCCCAAGGAGCATGTGGTGGTTAACCATCCAAAAGGTAAAATAACGGTTGATAAGAAGAAGGTGTGAAAAGGCCGTTGGAGTTGCAGGGACTTTGATATTTTTGTTTTGTGAACTTTAGATATATATCCCCAATTTCCTCAGTTGTAATATCTTTATATATCTAATGAAATGATATTTTACCTATCCTATCACAATCTTGAATACTTTGTCACATTTTCTCTTTTATTCAACTATTATGTATGTAGTATCAGGCTTATTTTAGTTTGATGCCAGGATGACCAGTTTAGTCATCACCAAAAGAGAGTGTTACCAGTGGAGTAACCAATCGTTCGGTGTTGGCCATGAAGAGATAAATGAGGAAGACCTAGAGGAACTACTCAGCTTGGACGTATCGAATCAAGCCAAAGAGGCTTATCTCGACATGTGTAGGCTATTTCATCAAGCTGTAGCAACTAATGCATCCTATTATGAAACAATTCTCAAGATCCAGCGAGATCATAAGGAAGAAGTTGCTAGCTTATCTACTGATTATGAGAAGAAGGTCTCTATTTAATGGAGTGATAAGGGATTCGATCAGAAACTACAAGATCTATTTTTGGCATACTCTAAAAAGGAGTTTATGTTATAATTAGATCTGAAGAGTGCTCGAGAGGTAGAAAATCTTCTTGAACGGGGGAATAATTTATTGTGTGATTAGTTAGAAGGTCTAAAGAAGTCATCTATGACCGATCAGAATGAAGGTGTCTCCTTTGGAATAGGATAATGCACGTTTAATGAGAGAGGTGGAGCAGTTGAGAAAATCCAAAAGGGGAGGTTAATCTTCTCAGTAAATGGTTAGGGCTCCTTAATCAGTGGAAGAAGAGTGAACCATGAAAACCTTGGACAACCGGGCAAATATTTTAATTTTAAAGAATCATTCAGCTACTATCAAGAGGTTAAGTGAGAAGGTTTATCATCTTACCTATCACTTTTATAAAAAAAATCGTACAATATGGATGGATGGTTATGATGAGGCCTTAGCATACAAAAGTGAAGATCTTGATCAGACCTATAAAAAGGGTTATAAGTGGGGGTGGATCAATAACCTCACTGTGATAAAGCTGTCAAAAGATGATAAGTTATGGTATTAGCATGACCCCAAGTCCTTGGACCATCATAATCATCATTTCTAGTTAGAGGCCTCTTGGATCCCTCCAGATGATATCCCGATGAGCTTGATCAGAAAATACCTTGGGGAATACGGTATGTATGGTGATGATACTCTCAATCGACCACTGCATCTGATGAACAAGGCAAGTTCCAGCGGCCAATCAAGGATTAGGGACCTGGGCATAATTGTTACTCCATAAGCTCTGAATGTTCCTGAGAAGAGTGCGCTTGCGTTCAAGTAAGGAAGTTATTTAATTAAACTTAGTTTTTATCAATTAAGTCCTAAACATGCATCTAGGTGTGATTGATGATGATAAAATCAAGCAAGCACATTCAAACACACACAAATGAGGAAAAATCCCCAAAAGGGGAAAAACCTTTTATTTTCACTATAATTTTGTAAGAAAATGGCTTACACGGATTATAATGAAAATATATGACACAGAAATACCCTCGGGTGTCGGTTCTGATGTCGTCGGCTGGAACTATCCCTTTCTAGTAGGGCAGCAATGAAGAAGAAAACGGCTTCCTCACAAATTACTCCAGATGAGTAAATGATCCTCTTGAAGGTTTAAAGATTCACACACATATATGGGAATGGTTTTGTGAATCAAAAAAGGTTTTGAAAACCTTAAAAAGATGAAGTCTTATTCTGGACTGTTTTCGCAGAATTTTGAGATTGCAAAAAGACTTGAAAATTGTGTAGAAGGAGAACAGGTATTTATACAAAAATCGAGGCGGTGGCTCATTCGAACGAGATAGACATGTCGCTCGAACAAAGGACAGATGTCATTCGAATGAGATTGCGCGAACGATAGTCAAAGTCGTTTGAGCGAGCTCGTCGTTCAAGGCACTTCGCTTCTACACTCAGAAAAAATTCTGCTTTCGATAAAAAAAATAATCCAGACTTCAAAAATAATTTTCAAAAACATTCCCAAATATTTATGCAAATATTAAAGCTCCAATAAACCATTTTACCAATAAAGCGTAGTGGAGTAGTGGGAATGAGCTGAGCAGCACATCGCATGTAGCATGATGCACGTGAAGATACTGGATGCATTGAATTCGGATAAAGGCCGTCGGGGATGATCGTGTTAACGTGCCGAATGTAGCGGTATCAGACATACAAACTGTGATCTAGGAGAAAATAGAAAATTCATTGATTCTACCCCGGATATTTATAAAATTATGTCCTTACAAATCTCCCCCTATGTCTATGCCAGTACATACATAAAAAATCCGAATTATGCAATCAAATGACATACAAAATAATATCCAATTAAACCCTCAAACTGAGAATACTAAATGACATGTCTTTCAAATCTTCAGCTCTTCAGAAACTTCCAAAGCTTTTCTCATCAAGGTGTGCAATCCAATAATTAACAATGTTATACCTACACACATGAAATAAAGCAAATACCCGTGACAAGCAACAGTTTGAAATATAATGATATGCAAAAATTGATGATCAATTAAGCTTAAGCAAATCATTCATAAATCAACCAAACACCAAAACAATTATCCCCCATAATTCTTAATCTCCCCCTATGTCTATGTCGGTACATACATAAAAAATTCGAATTATGCAATCAAATGACATACAAGATAATATCCCCATTAAACCATCAAACTGAGAATACTAAATGACATGTTTTTCAAATCTTCAACTCTTGAGAAACTTTCAATGCTTTTCTCATCAGAGTGTGCAATCCAATAATGAACAATGTTATACCTACACACATGAGATAAATAAAATACCCATGACAAGCAACATTTTGAAATATAATGATATACAAAAATTGATGATCAATTAAACTTAAGCAAATAATTCATAAATCAACAAAACACCTAAACAATTCTCCCCCATAATTCGTCTCCCCCTTTTTATGATGTCCCCAAATAGAAAGATATGAGAACAGAGATAAATGAACATGGATAATGACACACGGGAATAAACTGCTATTTTTGTATTTTTCAAAAATTTTCACACATAATATACAATAAAGAATCACACCATGAAAAAACACAAAAACAACCAAGTCGATGATGGCGAAAATGAAGGGGTGTGATCAAATTCGATAGGAAAATCAATGCATACAAACATGACATATGTGCACGATGAATATCGAATACTCTTAACGAATGAACTCAAAATCTTCCTTTGGTGTAAAAAGGTGGTAATATGAGACGTTGACTCAATCAAATCAACAAATCAAAGCTCAAAGTGATTTCCACACCAATAACGTCCAAAACTATTTCATACTTTTTCAGGGCTTTCAAGGAAGTGCAAACCCGTTTATATTCTCCAACCAAACTCCCTCAGGTTTATATTTTGTATAGAGGCGATCTAAATTCTCAAACTTTGGAGAATTGATGATGAAACCTAATGGCCCATATTTGGCATATATTGCTTTTTATTGCCTTTAATTTTTTTCGGCCTCTTTTAACCTCTTTGGACCCCAGATAATAAAATTCCTCAATTTTTTAGGTCCTTTTTAACGGTGGCTTATAATCGCAAAGTCTAGATGAACCTTTCGCAGCCCTTCCCCGTTTTCAAATAAACACACAGTCTCACCAAGACGGTTTTTACATGCATTCCAATCTTGTCAAGTTTTATCGCATATGGTTAGTTGTATAGACAGAATTGAGATGGAAACACTCAAGCCAATATGTGATAGACAAGTACAATAATCAAATAAAGCCGTGCATGTGTGCAATAAAGAAGATGTGAGTCAAACATGTAGGAAGATATCACTAATCACATCTCAAATACTCCAAACAATGTAAAGCACATGGATGAAATGATGTAGCATCTCAAATCTCTATCAAACAATCACATGGATAAATGGAATGAAATGGTGACTCGGCTAGCTTAAATGCTCCTCCATAAAAGGTGCAAATAAAATACAAAAATCTTTTGGGGCTTTTCTAAAAATTTTATAGAAGAAAATCTTTTTGTGGATTTTTTTTTAACTAAAAAAATAATACAAATTAATGGTACATGCTAGCAATAGGCAAAAGAGATATCATGAAAACCACCCTATGCTAGCAGACATGTCAAGACCTCAATTGGGAAGAGAGATGGAGTTTTTCAAAGATGATGACATCTTTTGGACCAACTCCATAAGATCATGTGTGTTCTTGATCAAAAATTCACCTGCTCGCGAATGTGTGCAAACTCTCTATCATTATGTGCAAGCAAGGTATCATGAGTGGGTGCATGTGCATGAATGTGTGAAGTGGAATGATGTGACAAAAAACCAAACTTAGAACAAAACTCCCTAAGATTCCTCGTCTCTTGCAGTGGGAGCAAACATAAACCGGTCTCGGAACTAATTTATCAAAGATTTTGGGATGAACTAGCCTAGACGGACACCCATGAGAATCACTCACCAAAGTGGAGATAGGCTCGAGCGCATTAGAAGTAGTGAATGCACTGTCATGAAATTTTCGAACATTCTCACCACTATTCAGACTGGGATAGGGAACCATCTTATCAACCTTCTCAGATGCGTTCTCTAATGAGACTTGGACCTCCCATGTTGGTATGAGATCATCCTCAATATGGGATACACGTGTCGTCAGACTAGACACCGTGTTGGTCAAGTCACATTTTTCCCTTTTTAGCTCAACATTATCTTCCTTCAACTCACAAATCCGAAGACCTAGAATTCTATTTGACCTTTTGGTTTCCATGGTCTCGATAAACAACTTTCTAAAAGCTTTTTGGATCACACTTTCATCACCCTTCTCATCCTCACTATCGCTTAGGGTAGCGGGCATGGCAACTTTCTTGCCCTCTCTCCTAAGTCTGGTGGGACACTCAAATTTCTTGTGCCCTGTCCCATCACACTCAAAACATCTTGTTTTCTCAAGGTTTTCTTTTTTCTCTTTTTCTTTCTCACAAAAACTTTCTCTCTCTCCAAATAATCTTATCCCTTTCTCTAAAGCGGTGATTCTAAGAACTAACGCTTTGTTACGTTTTTTGGTCTCAAATGACTCAGAATATAACTCAGCGTAGGCGCGTTCAAGATCACTATCACTCTCACTTGTGTCATCCTTCCCCTCACTCACATCGATCTCACTATCGAGGTTTCCCTGTGAAGCAGCATCCTCATCATCGTGAAGAGCACTAGAAGTACTCACATGACTAGCCATGAATGCGGTGAAGTTACACTCATGCGATGATTCATCTCCAGAATCCATAGACTCAACCTCACTGTCGTCACTAGGGGTAGCATTAAGGACAACTTTGCCCTTTTCTCTGTTCAGCCTAGTAGCACACTCAAAATCTCTATGACCCCTACTATCGCATTCAAAGCATCTCTCACTTTCTTTTTTAGGAGGATCTTTAAAATCTTTTTCATTTTTCTTTTCAAACTTATTTTTCTTAAACTTCTTTTTATCTTTAAAATTACCATTTTTCTTGAATTTGAGAATTCTCTTGAAATTTTTAGCAAATAAGGCCAAATCATCTAAGTCAAAATCACACTCAGAACCTGACGTATCTGTCTCTCTTTTTCTAGATGACTCTCCCCTCTTTCTTGCCGACCTTTACTCTTTCTCTCCTGGGCATTAAGTGCAATTACCTTGCCTTTAGACTTGACAGATTTAGGAAACATGTCAATTTCATACGTTTGCAAGTCTCTTACAAGTTCCTCCAATTTAAGCGTATTTAAATTACCCATAGAATTTAACACAGTGACTTTAGGGATAAAGCGCTTAGGCAGTGATCTAAGAATCTTTTAACAACTCTAGCATTAGGAATGTGTTCACCAAGATTAAAGCTAGTGTTAACAATATCAGACAGTCTAGCATAAAATTCATCAAAACATTCAAATTCAAGCATGGTGATTATTTCAAATTGAGTTGCTAAATTTTGCAGTTTAGACTATTTCACAGCATTAGTACCTTCATGGGTAAGTTGCAAAACATCCCATGCCTCTTTTGACGTGGTGCACGTCATTATGTTTTTGAACTCATCAGGTGTGACAGACCCAAAAATAGCACTTAAATCCTTAGAATTAAAAGATGACCATTTAAATTCTTCTACAGTCAATGTAGTAACAGGTTTTAAATTGGTCATATTTTCAAGAGTGACGGAGGGAGGTGTCCACCCTCTTTCAACCAAAATCCAGACACGTTCATCAATGGCTTTTAATGCAGATCTCATGCGGGCTTTCCAGTATGCATAGTTTATCCCATCAAAAACTGGCATTTTATTATATAACTTCTCCATTATGAACACACTCATTTTCAAAAATCAATTTTTTCAGAAAATTAATATCTTAGAAAAATTTTGCAGAAAATTACACAGTAAAGTTGTGTAACTGGCTCTGATACCAATTTGAGAAGAGTGCGCTTGCATTCAAATAAGGAAGTTATTTAATTAAACTCAATTTTTATCAATTAAGTCCTAAACATACATCTAGGTGTGATTGATGATGATAAAATCAAGCAAGAACATTCAAACACACACAAATGAGAAAAATACCCCAAAGGGGCAAAACCTTTTATTTTCACTATAATTTTGTAAGAAAATGGCTTACACGGATTACAATGAAAATATGTGACACAGAAATACCTTCGGATGTCGGTTCTGATGTCGTTGGATGGAACTATCCCTTTTCAGTAGGGCAGCAATGAAGAAGAGAACGGCTTCCTCACAAATTACTCCAGATGAGTAGATGATCCTCTTGAAGGTTAAAAGATTCACACACATATATGGGAATGGTTTTGTGAATCGAAAAAGGTTTGAAAACCTTAAAAAGATGAAGTCTTATTCTGGACTATTTTCGCAGAATTTTGAGATTGCAGAAAGACTTGAAAATCGTATAGAAGGAGAACAGGTATTTATACGAAAATCGAGGCGGTGTCTCGTTCGAATGAGATAGCCATGTCGCTCGAACGAAGGATAAATTTCGTTCGAACGAGATCGCGCGACATGCCTATCTCGCGTGAACGACAGTTAAAGTCGTTTGAGCGAGCTCATCGTTTAAGGCACTTCGCTTCTACACTTAGAAAAAATTATGCTTTTGAGAAAAAATTAATCCAGACTTCAAAAACAATTTTCAAAAAATCTCCTAAATATTTATGCAAATATTAAAGCTCCAATAAACCATTTTACCGATAAAGCGTAGTGGAGTAGTGGGAATGAGCTGAGCAGCGCGTAGCATGTAGCATGATGCACGTGAAGATACTGGATGCATTGAATTCGGATAAAGGCCGTCGAGGATGATCGTGTTGACGTGCCGAATGTAGCGGTATCAGACATACAAACTGTGATCTAGGAGAAAATTAAAAATTCCTAGATTCTACCCCGAATATATATAAATTTATGTCCTTACAGTTCCACTCGCTGGAATGGAGAAAGCATCGAAAAAGCACCCCTTTGACAAGACTTGGACAGTTGATATCATGTTGTTAATTCATTTTGTTGGCTTTGTAATACTTTGAAAAACCTTACTATGTTATTTTAAAAAAATTTAAAAAGGTTTAATGAGTTCCGAAAATACTTTTTGAAGAAACTATTATAAAAATCTTTATAAGAACACAAGATGTGTAAAACAGTTTAATGAACGATTTATTTAAGTCTCTTGGAAATAGGTTTTAGAATAAACCTAAGTCTGATTTGCAGAATATAAGAATGAAGAACTAAAAAGCACACACAAGGGATAAGAATTCTAACGTGGTAAAATCCCACCCAATTGGGGAAACATCCACGGTGACCTCTACGCCACAAAAAAAAATCCACTATAAACGGTTTTAGGTTACAAGCATACAATAAATCATACAATCAATTCCTATTCTAAGTTCAGAAATATACCTATTTGAGATTCCACTTCTTCTAGGTATCCTTTCTAACTTCTTTAGGAAATTGGATTGTCTTTTCTTTGTTCCTTGCTTTGCTCCCTTTCTCCTTTTACGCGATGTCAACTCAATAGTCAAAATCTCTCAACCAACAACACATTTTAGTATTTGTGGGTAATTGTGTAGTGAGTGGGGTGCCTAAATGTGATGCACGTACTCACACATACTTAATTATAATCGGATCCTATGAATTACAACATATCTTGATATGAAATAAATTTTTACACTTCTGAAATTTACACTCGTTCTTTTTTGTAAAAATATTTCAAGATCTGATTTCCTTTTGGATCTTTAAAACTCAAATCCTTAGAAATTATTTATTGACACAATTTTTCAAAATGAAAAATTTCTTAGATCTGAAACATCCAAGTCATGATTTCAGTTTGTAAAATTAAGAAATGTTGGATTAAAAAGTTTTTAAAAACTTTAGACGGAATCCAAGAAGAGATTGCGATTTCTTAAACAAGAAATCAAAAACAGCATAGAAAATTAAACGTGATTGTATCACTGTCTTAGATCTTCAAGTTTCTAAAAAGAAACAAGATCATAAACATGTGAGGCTATTGAGAGAAAGATTGAAACTATGAGGAGAGTCAAACCCTAACCCTTAAAAATGATTTTCTAGAAAAATTTTGAGAGAGTTTCCATAAATTTTCTCTCTCTTTTTATTTTCTCTCATCTGTCTCTTCTTTCTCTTCTCTCTTTTTCTCTCTTAACTCTTAGAGTTCCCAAAAACTTATAAATGAAGAGACACTACTTCCTTTTTAGTCAGAGAGAAGGATCTTGAAGGTTGGTTTAAAATCAAGGGCTCGAATTTATTTGAATATAAAACGTTGGGATTTGATGGTTGATAAATGACCGCACAATAACTCTCTCTGATTAGTTAAAAATAGGCGCACAAGATTACTTAGGAACACATGTAAATCGTTGATTACAAATGATCTAATTGCTATAAAGTATGCGCTAAAATGTGAGTGTAAAGAAACACAGTTGTACCCAATCACAGACTAGCACGTATTGCTCGCTAACTTCCTTATAAACACGTGTTTTGAGTTTATTAAAAATTCCATTTTGAACCACAAATCTTTGTGCCAGTTTTGGATTCTACCCAGGCCATTTTTTAGGAACTTTTAAAATACAGATTTTAACCCCAAAACAAATAAAACCTTATTTTAATTATTTTAAAAATAGATTTTAATTGTTTTAGAATTCCTAAAAATTGTAGAAAATTCAATTTAATTCCAATTAACACACAACAATCAAATATGAGATAAAATGCAATCCTATGTGTTATGAATGTGTTTGTTTTTTACCTATATAGCTTGATCTTTGTTAATGATGATGTAACACATGAAGATACTATGATGCAATTGAAGGAGGGACTTAATTTTGTCTATATTTCCAAACTAGTTGAGGCTCCTATATAGTGCAGACTCAAGTGAGTCAGCTGTATAGTGTGCTTCAATCTTCCCTTTTGGAAATGAGAGACAAAATCTCCTTTGAGTCATCTAGGACTCGTAGGGATAAAAAAATAAGAAAAACTTATTCTTATACAAAAATTCTATCTACCCCGTTTTCTAGAAATAAAAAAGTACATAACTCAACTATGAACAAACCAATACCCTAAGCAGATTTTAGGGTGCCGATTCATGAAAAATTATGGCAATTAATGGCAAAAATCAAGAGTTAGTTAAGTTTTTATAATAATTTTCCTGATGAACTCAAATATCTCTCCCCCATTTTGTGTCAAATGGACAAAGGGTGAAAAACATAACATAAATATAACAAGTAAGGTAAACATCATTCTATCAACCTAAATCAAACAAATGGTCACCTCAAAGGTCTCCTACATAAAATAGAGATGGGAGGCATATTTTGTCATTAATCACACGACCGTGATTTATATCCTCAAAGATTAATTATAAGCATGATAGTAACCGGAGGATATGATAGGTGATAGATATCCAATCAAGAATAACCATACCGATGGATCTTCTTAAAGATTAAAAACGTAAATTATATAAAGGTTTGGTGAACAAGTCAGCTAGTTGATGTTCAGTGGGTAAATAATTAATCTCTAATTTTTTAGACTCAATAAGTTCACATATAAAATGATGTCTAATTTTAATATGTTTAGTACGCGAATGTTGAACAAGGTTTTTAGAGATATTAATCGCACTTTTGTTATCGCAATATAAACTCAACTTTTCTTCATTAATGTCATAATCGCTAAGCATTTTCTTTATCCATAATAATTGAGCACAACAACTTCCTTTCGCTATATATTCTGATTTGGCTGTGGAAAGCAATATGCAGTTCTGTTTTTTACTGCTCCACCCTACTAAGTTCTTACCTATGAAATAACAAGCACCAAAAGTGCTTTTGATATCATCTGAGCAGTCAGCCCAGTCAACATCGGCGTATCCTATAATGGTTCTTGTGGTGTCTTTTGTGTCCCATATACCTCGATTTATCGTTCCCTTAAGATATTTGATTATTCGTTTAACACAGATAAGGTGACTTTCCTTAGGTGCACTTTGGTAATGCGCGGAGACACACACGGCGTACATAATATTGGGTTGAGAAGCTGTCAGATATAGATAACTGCGTATTGTTCATCTATACAGTGTAGGATCTACAAGTTTCCCATTCTCGTCTTTGGATAGTTTTATAAAGGTGCTCATGGGAGTCCTAGAAACTTTAGCATTATCGAAACTGATTTTTTTAACTAATTCCATTGTGTATTTAAATTGTGATATAAATAACCCGTTATCTTTTTGTTTGACTTGAAGTCCTAAAAAATATTAAAGCTCCCCCATATACGACATTTGGAATTCCCCGTGCATAATTTTTAAAAACTCTTTAACTTCAGTTGGAGAAGTAGATCCAAATATAATTTCGTTAACATATACTTGAGCAATAAAGACCTATTAGTTAAAATGTTTAACAAATAATGTCTGGTTATTTCTGCCACGTCGAAAACCTTTATTGATTAAAAAGTTTGACAGGCGTTCGTACCAAGCCCTAGGAGCTTTCTTTAAACCGTATAATGCCTCTTTCAACCTAAAGACATGGTTTGGGTAATGAGGATTGATAAAGCCTTTTGGATGTTCAACATAGATCTATTTCATCAAAATACCATTTAAAAAGCGAATTTGACATTCATTTAATAAAGGTTGAATTGTAAGTCACAGGTTATGGCCAAGAGTAAGCGAACAGACTCGAGATGAGTGACTGGAGCAAAGGTTTCCTAAAAATATAATCCTTCAACTTGAGAGTAGACCTGGGAAACTAATCTAGCTTTATTTCTAACTACAATCCAAAATTCATTTGTTTTATTTTTAAAGATCCAATGAGTGCCATTAACCCTTTTATTTTCAGGCCTAGGTATAAGATTCCACACGTCATGACTCTTCAATTGTACGATCTCTTCCTATATATCACCTATTTAAAATGATTCACTAGGTGCCTCATTTACATTCTTTGGTTCTACTAGAGAAATAAAGCACCCAAAATTGGTTACGTTACGTAATTGGGATCTTGTACGCACTGGATCATCAAGCTTACCAATAACATTATCAATGGGTTCATCTTTAGAAACACAATTAGGTACTTTAGGGGTCTCAGTCAGTAAAGGCTCAACTATCTCTGTAGAGTCATAAGTAAAACTATTTCCAGACTCTTCCACTATAATTGATCCTTGTTCTTTACTCTCAATATTAGTGTCACTCACTTTCACATTTATCGATTCCATGATTACTTTGGTACACACACTATAAATTCCATAGGCCCTACTCTTTGGGGAGTAACCTAATAATATGGCTTTGTCTCCACAGTAGACAGGTGTTCTATGTCTTTGTAAACATAGCAAGTACTCCCAAAAGCTCAAAAATATTTCAGATTGGGCTTTTTACCATACCAAAGTTCATAGAAGATTTGTTTGGTATTTTTCTGAAGATAGTCCCAGTTGATGATGTGAAACGCTATTTGAACTGCCTCAACTTAAAAGTATTTTGGCACATTCTTATCATCTATCATTACCCTAGCCATTTCCTAGATTGTCTGATTCTTACGCTCAAAAATACCATTCTATTGAGGTGTTTTAGGAGCATTGAACTCATGTTGATAACCATTACAACTACAGTATTCTATTACGTATTCGATTAACTTAAGTATCTTTTTCATTCTCGATTCTTAAAAGGATTTTTAAAAATTCTCGAAATATATACAACTTTTATTTTAAAAACAATATCCAAGTGAACCGAGTAAAGTCATTATTTCCACAAAGGCTCACAGTTCGAGAAGGACCCATAAGATCCATGTCAATTAGCTCTAGAGGTTTAGATGTTAAAATATCTTTAACTTTCTTGTGATAAGATTTAATTATTTTTCCTTCCTGACACGGTCAACAAACAAAAGTTGAAATTGGTTTTATTTTTCGTAAACATCTAACTACATCCTAAGAGCTCAATTTTCCAAGATTATCGTAATTAATGTAGCCTAACTAATTATGCCAGATTTCAATTTCATCAAGTCTTGCTATCCTACAAGTCTCATTTCCTGGATTTACTATGCAGTAGTTATTTGGGGTCCTGTGACCTATATGGATAAAGTCACCATTCTCATTTAAAAATTTTCAATTGGCTTTTGAGAATGTGATAGTGTTGTTTGAGTCACAAAATTGAGATATGCTCAACAAATTAGTTTTAAGACCTTGTACTAATAGGACAAATTTTAGAATAGGGAGTCCCTTTTCTTGGAGTGTTCCTTTGCCTATGATCTGAGTTGATACTCCGTCTCTAAACAAAACATTCCCTCCTAAGAAGTTAGTCTTATCGGATAATTTAGTATCGTCTCCGGTAATATGCTTGGAGCATCCAGAGTCTAAGTACCAACTAGATGAAGTGCTCTCAGCTTTTCCCACAATATTGCACTTTAGTTGGGGTATTAGATCATCCTTTATAACCCAAATAGCTCTATTTTAAAAATGTTTATGAGCTTTTGATTTAGAAATAGATCTAGGACTCTTTCTCTTAGATTTCTTCTTAGCACGAGATATTTTCTTCCTACCTATATAGTTAGAGTTTTTATTGGGTTGTTTAGGAAGTACATAATTATTCTTGATCCGCCTAAAATACTTAATTTTTCTTGTAAATAGGTGAATTACAGATGGGCTTATACAGTCGCATTTGAAAACACTCAGCAAAATAGTGTCCATAAACATCGCAATAAGAACAGTATTGGTGGCTATACGAATTTTTTACATTTTGAAAACCTTTAAAAAGAGGTTTATCCATTTGCTGGACATTGGCCTTAGCTCTAACTGTAATAGTTTTAAATTCGGGATCACATTACCTAACATGGGGCAAACATACTTAGCCTTAAATTCAACAAATTTCTTAGGACGATTTTCCATCTAATTGTCTGGCCATTTTTGCTTATTTTCAAAATATTTCTTTAAGGTTTGAAAATCAGGACATAGGTCATCTGGTCTTTTTCCAAAAGAAACAAATTTCACATATTGAAAGGTTTTAGTTTATGCCTTAGTTTTTTGATCAAAACCTAAACCGGGTTTTTTTCAAAATTGGTTTTGCTTGATGCAACACAATTAGAATTATTTTCAAATTTAGAAAATTTCTTGAAGATAGTTGAAACTTTTTGTTTAGATCCTTCAAATTATATCAAAGTTGCCTTATATTTCTTTTCCAAAACCTCATTTGTTTCAGAAAGTCCTTTATTTTTATTTTTAAAATATTTAGTTTTCATTTCATAGGCCACACACTGATTTGTATAGTCCTCTGCACTCTATTTCACCAATAGGCTTAAAGCTTCCACCTTTTCAGTTAAGTCATTGACTGTCTTTTCTAGTTTAGTGCTCTTCCTAAGAGTCTTAGTGTAAAGTGTGTGAATGTCAAGGAGATCATCATTATTAGACTCATTATATGTAGTGTGTGAGTTTTCCCCCAGCGTTTCATTTATCAAACTCACACACCTATTCAATTTGTCATTAGTGCGAACACTTTGACTCATACACATCGTCGAATAACTATGACTAGAAATATCTAAAGTATAAGTATTGTCTAAGCAAAGAGTAGATAAACTAGAAATAGAAAAAACATCATTAGACATAACAGTATTAGGCATGATAGCATTAG
The DNA here is from genome assembly GCA_949130495.1 of Sambucus nigra. Lineage (NCBI taxonomy): Eukaryota > Viridiplantae > Streptophyta > Magnoliopsida > Dipsacales > Adoxaceae > Sambucus > Sambucus nigra. The sequence continues at coordinate 190,091,284 of OX422215.1, read as the reverse complement.
GTTCAACATTGTTCACAGACATATCATCAGAATTGATAATTTTTACAAAAAAAGACATGCACAAATCAAAAGAGTTGGAAGACTCAGGCTCATCTTCTTCGGAGTCACTTGTGTCATCCCAAGTATTACTAATATTGGCCTTAGTCGTATTATTCCGTTCAACCCTACAATTAGTAACTATGTGACCCTTTTTACCACATCTATAGCATTGAGTGTTTCTAAGGTCTCTTTCAGGTCTGCTATTGTTCTAAGTGTTTTATTTGTCACGGTTTCTCTCATGAGGCATGTTATTAAAGTTGTTTTGATATCCCGATTTCCCTCTTTTAGAAGCAACCGTGTTTCTAAACTTTATAATTTTCTCGAACTGTTTTGACATAAGGGCTATCTGGTTATCCAAGCTCTCTAAATCACAGTCGTCATCAGAGTCCAAGTCTATATTGGGTATGACAAATTGAGGTGAGGTCATTTTGGACTGAAAAACAACAATAGAACCGGACTATTTTTCTGATTATTGGAAACGTGTTTTTTAAACTCAAGTTCCATTTATACAGTCCTAAGTTTGCTACTGAGTAGTTCAGGGGTCAAGTATGGATCATCTATCTCCTCAATCGCATACCCTTTGTTATCAAACTTAGGGGGAAGGGGCCTAAGAATTTTTTACACTATTTATTTCCTATCATACATGATTCCATTTGCATGCAGTTTTGTAATTATGTCAGCCAACCCTAATATATAATTTGTCAAAGGTCTCAGTCTCAGTTTTATTCATAAGTAGGGAGTTATCCTATTGTATTAACATCTGAATTTTGACCGCCTTAACATGGTCATCACCTTCGTGAGCAGTGACTAACGTGTCCCAGGCTTCCTTAGATGTAGTGCAAATAGATATGCATTTGAATTCTTTCTCATTAACAAACATAAATATAGCATTTTTACCTTTATTATTACTTAAGGAGGCAAGTTTTTCTTCCTTAGTAAACTCAAAGAGCCCTTTTCTCTTTGCATTTCCCTTGCTTTTTAGTTTCCACTTGATTCTTGATGGAGCTGGCTTAAACAAAAATGGTTTAGACCGGATTGAAATGAAAGGCTGCTGCTCCTTTTCAATATTCCTTCTTGCCTGGTCATGATTGAAAACTGGCTCAAAGACATTACGAATAGAATAGCGAAACACAAGAACTACTGATTACACTTGCTTTATAGGGTCACGCTCCTAAGCTACTTTCACACTATCTTAAAAGAAAGATAACCTTCTGCAACAGGCTTAGTTGGATATCTATATCAATTTTTAATAGCTTTCGAGACATAATATCTCAATGTCCCTTAGATGAAAGCAATCATCCTTACTTTCCAGTAAGGAAAATTATTCCCATCAAATAGGGGACATCTTGATAAATTTCCAAGAGGCTTAAACTTTTCGTCCATAAGAGATTTTTAGAACAATTTCAAAGTACATGATCGTAAAAAATTTCTAAATGTACAAAACTCTTGTACCAATTGAAAAACCTCACTATGTTATTTTAACAAAATTTAAAAAGGTTTAATGAGTTTCGAAAACACTTTTTGAAGAAACTATTACAAAAATATTTATAAGAATACAAGTTGTATAAAACAGTTTAATGAAGGATTTATTTAAGTCTCTTGGAAATAGGTTCTAGAATAAACCTAGGTCTGATTTGCAGAATATAACAATGAAGAACTAAAAATCACACATAAGGGACAAGAATTCTAACATGGTAAAATCCTACCCAATTGGGGAAACATCCACGGTAACCTCTACACCACAAAAACAAAATCCACTATAAACGGTTTTAGGTTACAAGCAGGGGTGGACCTAGGTGGTCCCGAAGGTGGGCGGCCATCCCCCCGGGTTTTCGGAATTTTTTTTCCGAGATATATGCAAAAAAAAAAAATTGGGACCTATGTGTAATACTTTAGAGTGTAAGGCATTAAAGTTCTGCTATTCTAGAAGATAAGGGGCGAAAGTGTAATTAAGTTTAAAATAGCTAAAACAAGCGACCCGTTTCTCATAACCCTATCATATTCTCTTTATTTCTCTACCCTACTATTACCTCCGTTCCCTCTTTCTTCCTCCGGACGTCCCTCTCCTTCCAGCCCCTCTTCCTCCGGACTCCCCTACCTCTCGGTGCTCCGACAGCGCCCGGCCGCCCCTCCCTCCCGTCCCACCAGCCACAGATTTTCTCTTTCATCTCCTCCGGCTCAAAGATTCACACACAACAGGTAACTTTTAATTGTTTGATATTAGATGGGTCTTAGCTTTTAATTTTAAATGTCAAATGGGTTTTAGCTGTTAGATATTAGATGGATCTTAGCTTTCTCATTTTATTTTGCTAATTTTAATTGTGGAAACATAATTTGGAATATATTTTCAAATTTAGGGCAAATATGTTTTTTTTTTACTGTTATTTAAAATTAGGGTAATATTTTGTTGAGGTATTTTGAAAAAAGTCCAAACAAAGTGAGAACAAAAAATGGGTGAATATAAATATGAATATTTTTAGTGTTAAAAAATAGCAAAAAAAAGTAAAAATGACCTTAAAAAATTCGCCTCGGGGGATCCCGCCCCCGAACCCCCAGTCTTCGTAAAAAAAATTTGCACCCCCTTACTGGAAATCCTAGGTCCGCCACTGGTTACAAGCATACAATAAATCATACAATCAATTCCTATTCTAAGTTCAAAAATATACCTAACCGAGATTCCACTCCTTCTGGGTATCCTTTCAGACTTCTTTAAGAAACTAAATTGTCCTTTCTTTGGTCATTGCTCTGCTCCCTTTCTCCTTTTACGCGATGTCGACTTAGTAGTCAAAATCTCTCAACCAATAACACACTTTAGTGTTTGTGGGTGATTGTGTAGTGCGTCATGTGCCTAAATGTCATGCATGTACTCATACACACTTAATTACAAATGGATCCTATGAATTATAATAGATATAGATATGAAATACATTTTTACACTTCTGAAATTTAGACTCGTTCTTTTTGTAAAAAATATGTAAGGATGCAAATTTCCAATTGAGTCCTTTGTAGTTTTGGCTCAATTCCGGACAAAAACGTTTGAGTCATAGGATAGAGTATATTGATCATCTTTCAAGCCTATGATGTGTTTGTTGAAGATGTAGTGGCCAAGTGTATAAAGCTTCATCAAAATGCCGAGTTTAAGTGCCTCGTTTCTACGTCATCAATAATGGTTCCATGCTCCCAAGGTATGAATGCATTACACATATATATAGGAGCTTGGAACGGTTTATATTGGGTGTTAGGTTTTTAAAACTGCATTTTTTTCAGATGTTTTCTATTAAAACTTATATATAAAGTATAAAAAAGTTTATGGGCTTAAAAAGAATTTTTTGAACATTCTGTGAGTTCGTTCGAAGTGTCGTTCGAACGAGATTGTCGTTCGAACCACAAGTCGTTCGAACGAGATTGCCAATGACTGCCCATTATGGCATACTGGAACTTCGTTCGAAATGACGTTCAAACGAGATGGCCGTTCTAACGAGATTTCTAACGAGCTTCTAACGAGTTCATACTAGAACTTCGTTAGAAGACTCGTTCGAACGAGAATGTCGTTCGAACGAAATGTGGTTCGAACGAGATTTGGCGGGAACAGGTTTTTTGGCAGTTTTGAGCATTTTTGCCCACTTTCCCACTTGTTTTACCCCACTATCTTTTTGCTGAATATTTATGTACGGGAATAACTTTTTCTAACTTATCTTTTCATATCCTTCTAACTTCTAGAGAGTGTTTTGAGAACAAAAACATAAAGAGAAAAAGATCATGTTTTGAGTGTTATTTTTTTTTAAGAGAAAATCTTCTATCACTCTAGTTTACACCCATATTTGTTTCTTCCAAGTTCATATATACATATCAATTGCTTGAAGCATTTTGGCACCGGTTTATCTCTACACCAATAAGAAGAGAAGTTTGGATTTCCTTCTACATCCCTCAAAGAAGAAGACGTTTTCATGATTTACCCACTTGGAGAAAGGCTCTTAGTTCGGGTGACGGTGACCACATAAAGTTCGATCGGTGGATTCCGAGACCACGGTGGAGCTCCGTGGTTATTCGCTAGGAAGAGGTATCTACAAGAAGGAGCGTCGAGGCTTGAGAGGGATCGAGTCGTGTGATGTAAGTCTCTTGTCTTGTAATTGTAAATTCCGTACTTAGTGGATTTGAGGCTAGGGTCGTCTGAGGTTGTTTCCTGTTGTGGATTTTTCCTCGTACATCGCGGCGTAGTGGATTAATTGTTTATTTTATCTTTTGCAAAATCATCTAGAACGCATGCTTAAGTAAAAAAATAAAATTGGTTTAATTTAATCACTACATGTTTAATTTGCTGCTTAATTAATATTGGATAATGTTTAGTTAATTAATTCAAGTCATTTAAATTAATTGTTAAAATTGGTTTGGCCTAACTTGATAACATTGCAAAATATGACTTAGGCAAATTTCTAGAACTTGGGTTAATTAATGGTGTTTAAGTGAAATCAAATAGTGTATGTGTATTTATATTAGTGTGTGTTTAAGTTAATTTCACTTGGTTGAATTTTAATTTTAAATAGAAATTAAAATCTGTTTGTTTGTTTAGATTGAACCATCACATCGCTTCCGCGTCTATTTCATAAAAAGGAAATATTTTATTTTTAAAGTAAGATTTTAAAAATCGGGGGACCCTCGGGCATTTTCAAAATATTTCAAAATCTGATTTCTTTTTGGATCTTTAAAACTCTAATCCTTACAAATTATTTATCAACACAATTTTTTGAAATGAAAAATTTCACAGATCTGAAACATGCAAGTTATAATTTCAGTTTGTAAAACTAAGAGATATTGGATTAAAATGTTTTTAAAAACTTTAAATAGAATCCAACAAGAGATTATGATTTCTTAAACAAGAAATAAAAAACAGCATAGAAATCTAAACGTGATTATATCACTGTTTTATATCTTCAAGTTTCTAAAAATAAACGAGATCATAAACATGTGAGACTATTGAGAGAGAGATTAAAACTATGAGGAAAGTGAAACCCTAACACTTAAAAATGATTTTCTGGAAAAAATTTGACAGAGTTTCTATACGATATTCTTTTTCTCTCTCTTTTTATTTTCTCTCTTCTCTCTCTTTTATAGACTGATAGAATGATCTCGAAGGTTGGTTTGAAATCAAGGGCTCGGATTAATTTGAATATAAAACGCTGAGACTTGATGGCTTATAAACGACCGCAGAATAACTCTCTCTGATTGGTTAAAAATAGGCGAACAAGGATTACTCAGGAACACATGCAGATCGTTGATTACAAATGATTTAACGGCTATAAAGTATGCACTAAAATATGAGAGTAAAGAAACACAATTGTACCCAATCACAAGCTAGCACGTGTTGCTTGCTAACTGCCCTATCAAAGCGTGTTTTGAGTTTATTAAAAATTCAATTTTGAACCACAAATCTTTGTGCCGATTTTGAATTCTACCCAAGCCATTTTTAGGAACATTTAAAATACAGATTTTAACCCCAAAACAATTTATACATTATTTTAATTATTTTAAAAATATATTTTAATTGTTTTAAAATTCCTAAAAATTATTGAAAATTCATTTTAATTCCAATTAACACACACCAATCAAATATGTGATAAAATGCAATCCTATGTGTTGTGAGTGTGTTGGTTTTATACCTTATTACTTGATCTTTGTTGATGATGATGTATCACATGAAGATACTATGATGCAGTTGAAGGAAGGACACAATTTTGTCTATATTTCCAAACTAGTTGAGGCTCCTATATAGTGCAGACTCAAGTGATTCAACTATATAGTGTGGTTCATACTTCTTTGTGATTTGTAATAAAACTTCGACCTTTTAATTTTACGGATTAATATATTAATTATTCATTGCGTAATCATGGCCTACTAGTAGTTTAGTCTTATCATTGTATGGTCGGCTGTAGGCCGACAAATTTGCCTTACTTGTTATCGGTTAGGACGAACCTAGGTTTTCCTACCTTAGGTTCTGCCAACATGCAATTATTTATGGTCGACGAAATGGATCTTGTCATTTTGACCAAGTGCCAGCATTAGTTACCAGTGGAAACCAAAATGTGTTAGAATTATTCCTTAATTTGGTCTGGTAAAACTTCTTATTCTTGCACTCATGGGATTATACATAAAGTTTTATACTTGGGACTTCTTGCTATTGACCTTGCGGGACCATGAATGAATTCAACCTTCCTGTTCGTGGCTTCTTCGAAGATAAAGGGATGCGTGAAGTTTTAAAATTTTTAAAATTTGGTTTTCATTGTTATTTGAGATTGCTTGTAGCATATGTCCCACTCTGGAAAAAACATAAAAAAGGGAAATAATCTTTATTGAAAATTGACAATATTTATTTAGAATTGAAAATGACTTACACGAAATGAAAAGGATTATATTTGGTCCAGTCATCGATAATACTTCTCCAAGTTCTCAGCATTCCAAGATTTTTTAAATGGCTCCCCTTTTAGGGCTTCTAGCTGATAATTTCCTAGTCCAACGACTACAGAAATACGATAAGGACCGTGCTAATTGGTCTCTAACTTGTTCCTTTTTTAGAGTACTTTCTTCATCATGTAGTCTCCTTTCTTGAGATTTATCGACTTAACCCTTCTGTTGTAGAACCGAGAAGTTCTCTATTGATAGGCTTCCATGTGGAGTGTTACATAATCTTTAACCTCCTCAACTAAGTCCAAATCCAACCTCCTCGTAAGATCACTCTTCAGCGAATCAAAATTAAACACCTTTTGACTAGGTAGACCAATTTTTTTGAGGACCACTTCTTTTATCCCGAAAGCTAACATGTAGGGAGTTTCACTGGTGGTTGTCCTCAGCATAGTCCTATAAACCCAGAGCACACTTTGTAGTTCATTGATCCAATTTCCTTTGGCGTTATCCAGTCTTTTCTTTATTCCATCAAGTAGAGTTTTATTCGTCACTTATGTCTGCCCATTGCATTGTGGGTGTCCAGGAACGTCATGTAGTTATTGGATTTTGGATTAAACACAATAATCTTTGAATTCTTGGTTATCGAATTATGTGTCGTGGTTAGTGATGAAGTCATATGGCATTTCATAGCGACAAATGATGTTCTTCTATATCAAATCGAAGACCTTCTTATAAGGCATATCTACCAGAGATTCTGCCTCCACCCACTTGGTGAAGTAATCCACTACAACGACTAAGTACTTGAACATTTCCCTTATCTTTGACAGAGGGCCGACTAGATCAATGCCCCACATGGCAAAGGGCCAAGGGTATGTGATCGGTGTGGGTGAAGTCCTCGGTGTTCTATGGAATGTAGCATATTTATAAAATTTATCGCAACGTCTTGCATAATTTACGCAATCTATCTTCATAGTGGGCCAGTAACAACCTTGTGTCGCTAGTTGCCTAACTAATGATCTTCCTACCGAATGTGCCCCACAGGAACCTTCATGTATTTCCTTTATCAAGTTGGATACCTCGACTGGATGGACATATCTAAGCAATGAAATAATTAATCCTCTTTTATATAGAATCCCTCCTTCTATAACATACATAGATATTTTGTATCGTAGCCTCCTGAACTCCATAGGATCAGTCAACATAATTCATTTTTCTAGGTAATTATTTATTGGATCCAACCAAGATGGCCCCAAATCCAATTCGATCTTGCTGAGGTTTTCTTTACCAATACTCTAATATTGGAGGATCTCTACTGGGATAGTCCTCCTTAAGCTTGTCCTAGTCGTAGAAACGAGCCGAGAAAGTGCATCTGCTCAGGCGTTATCAATTGTATGAATCCTGATCACCTTGGCTGTCGAAAGCTTGGATATTAAATCTTGTGCTTTGGCTAGATATTTTGTCATGAACCCTCCTCTGACTCTATAGACACCCAACACTTAATTCAAAATCAACTCAGAATCGATGTGTGCTTGTATCTGCTCGGCATCTAGAGAGAGAGCTAGGTCAAATCCAGCTATAAGCACTTCATACTCTACCTCATTGTTGGAGGCCTTGAATTGGAACCTGAGGGCATACTCAACATCTATGTTGTCTGGGGTGTTGATTATCAGGCTAGACCCACTACCGGAGGCACATGATGAGACATCTACATACATCTTTTAAACTGAAGGTTCTTATCACGAGAAGGGTATTTTAGTAATTTTAGTAATTTTACACAAGAAGGGCATTTTAGTAATTTTATACCATACATTTTCAATATTTCTTAGAGGTCCTTGAAAATATTTTATTTATAAAATAGTCTTTTTATATTTTCATTTTAGTCCCTGAAACTTTCTTTATTTGAATTTAAGTCCCTAAAGTTTCATAAATTTTCATTTTCTACCCCAAAACTTATAATTTAGCTTAGGATATGCTATTAGACTTTGATTTGATCCATTTTGCTGGAGAAAAAGGTCATTTCAAGGTGTTTAAGTCAGCCTAACTAGCCTCCCCTTCCAATCAATCAAAACATAACACATGGTGTGCTAATAAGACAAAATAAAACTTATACGGTGGACAAATTTGCCCTTGTTTCGTAATTTCGGTATAACTTCTTGCTCGGAACTTCGTTTAACACTCTGTTTGTTGTGTTACAAACCTAATTCATATATATACAACTGTATAGTTTTTACCTCAAGTCAAGTGATATATTATAATGGTCAAAACTAGTCTCCAACATGAACATTCCTACCGAAAACTTCAAAATTTCATGTTTGTAAATAATTTGATATTTCATGATTTAATGAGGTGGGTTTAGACTAAAATAAATAAATTAACATTATCTACAATAATAACAGATTATACATATCACATATGCAATAATACAACATTTAAAACAAACTATATATGAACATATAAAAGTGGGGTCATTACATCCCACCCTCCTTATATAAAGTTTGATACCCAAACTTAACTTACTTAAATTTTCAAATATGTACGAATATTGAATCTTACATACGGTGTATGGAAAATTAAAATCTAAAACGTTCAAAACATATGTTCAGTAGTCTACGGGTTCATAACCTATGCTCTGATACCACCTCTGTCACGACCCCGATCCAAATTAGTAGTAGGTGTGGCCATCCCCTCTAATCCTCGCGGCGGGTGGGACGGAGAAGAGCAGGCGTCTTTAATGTCAAGAGGATATTGGTCCCGCGCATCCCTCTCTGGAGCGCTTCCTCCGGCGTCGGTGATGAGGTGAAAAATATAGAGAGATGGAGTTGCCAGTCTATTTTACTCAAAACAGACAAAAGAAAAGGGAGCCGTACCAAAGACATACTGATACATATGAAGCGAAAAAATGATTCGAAAAAGGGTCCGGAGGCTAAGTTACGAAATAGGAAGGTGTTAGGCACCCATTTCGCCCTTACGGTCTCTCATGGGTTATTGTTATTTTCCTTTATTTCCCCGTGATATGTGTGCATGTGTATATATAGTGGAGATAAGAATCATCGACTTGTATCATGGAAAAGATAAAACGAGTCATTCATAGGAATGTTCTTAGAAGTAACATTAGGAAAATAGGATTTACACGATTATCCTAGCGTTGATCGTTATAACGGAACGATAACACATATGGAATAATACGCCACTAAGCACAAATATAAGTATATATATAATCTAAGAGAGTTAAGTTTGAAGAATATAAAAAAAAGGGAAAAGTAGAAAACAGACTCGAGTCTCGAGTTTTACCCCGAGACGCCTACGTAGCCTATAGAGGCATCAAAGTCCACGTAGTTTGTATGCAAAACGAGGGGTGGGTTTATCCCATAAATCCAACCGGTGACTTCTCTTGCATGTGTGTGTGTGTAAAAAAAAGTGTTTTAGTTGTGAGAAAAGTGTTAGAATTCCCGTTTGGAATTTATAAGCAAACCCTCTTTTTCTTATTTTTTGGGTTTTATTTATATGAAAATAAGAGATGTGCAATAATACTAGATAAAGAGTACATTAGGATATGTGAGATGAGAGAATAAAAGTGATAAGTAATAAAAAAAAATTAATGCCAATTTAGGAGAATTTAAATAGAGGGTTGAAAAAGTTGGACCTTCTTGAAGATCTTGAGCTTGATCTTGGATGTTGGAGAGCAGCCCTTGCACTTGGGTGATGATGAAGGGTAGTTAATTCACTAAGTTTGATGAAAAAGGTGATGAAAGGTGAAGGTTGGAAAGGGATTTGGATGTGGAAATCACGCTGACTTCGAGAGGGGTTTTCTGAGCTTACTGAGATTGATGGATTTCAGATCTTCTCCTCCTTTGGAAAGGGGTTAGGCCCTCCTTTTTATAGGCTCGGGGCATTATCAATTGGCATAGCCCTGGTCCTGCCAATTGGCAGGTGTGTTTAGGCACACTGCCGATAGGTAGGGTTTGGAACCTGTCGTTGGGCAGTCTCTTTTAGGTTCCTTCGAAAAATTGGTTGTAGAGGGCAAACCGTTGATCTGAATCGCGCATGGGGCGAACCATTGGAAAGGAAATTCAGATACCTTCAAAAGTATTTGGGCTTATCCTAGGTCCGGGAGATGACTTTGGGTCAAATATGGCTCGAAAGTGTTCGTCGATCCTTTGGACGTGGAATCATCAGACGCAAACGGATTGTTCGTCTGCATGGTAAGTCATAATTGTGCATGGGTAGACCGTTGGAAAGGTTAGGAGATGTAATTAGACATTCCAACAAGCTTGACTCAGTTGGGGGGTTAACTTTGGTCAACCGGGGCCTGAAAGCGTTTGGTGACCCTTCAGAGTAAAACGGATCGTTCGTCTGTACCGTAAGTCAGAATCGTGCACGGGTCAGACCATTGGAAAGGGGTTTCAGCGCCCTTTGAAGATTCATTCAGTCTCGGTAGAATTGAAGAGTTGACTTTGATCAAACGGAGCCTGGGAGCGTCCGGTGACTTCTTGATCAAGTTTCGGGGTAAAACGGGTCGTTCGTCCGCATCGAAAGTTAGAATTTCGCACGTGATGAACCGTTGGAAAGGGGTTTTAGTGCCCTTCAAAGATTCATTCATTCTCAGTCGAGCTGAAGAGTTTGAATTTTGGTCAAATGGAGCCTGGGAGTGCCCGATGGCCTTTAGGTCAGTACTCGGGGTATAACTTAGGTTTGTAGCGATGAAGGGAGGTGCTAGGGAACCTACGGAGAGGTTAGGGGGTATTTGAATGGGTTATCTTTAGAGCCCCTCGATGGGTGAGTTTGGAACAAATAATAGCCATAAAATAGACACCACATGATGTCTTTGAAAGAAGATGACCAATTCAGAGGGTCGAGGCTGATTCTGAGGACCTGGGGATGAGGATGACCGATTCTGCGAGTCAAAGACAATTCTGAGGGCTTAAGGATGAGGGTGACTAATTCTACGAGTTGAAGCCAATTCTGAGGGCTTGAAGATAAGGGTGACCGATTTTGTCGGTCGAAGCCAATTCTGAGGGCTTGAAGATGATGGTGATCGATTCTGAGGGTCGAAGCCAATTCTGAGGGCTCAAAGATGAGGGTGACCAATTATGTGGGTCGAAGCTAATTCGGAGGGCTTAAAGATGATGGTGATCGATTTTACAAGTCGAAGACAATTATGAAGGCTTAAAGATGATGGTGACCGATTTTGCGGGTCGAAACTAATTCTGTGGGCTTAAAGATGAGGGTGACCAATTTGTGAGTCGAAGCCAATTTTGAGGGCTGAAAGATAAGGGTGATCGATTCTGCGGGTCGAAGCTAATTCTAAGGGCTTGAAGATGAGGGTGATCGATTCTGCGGGTTGAAACCAATTCTGAGCGCTTGAAGATGAGGGTGACTGATTCTATGGGTCGAATCCAATTTTGAGGGCTTGAAGATGAGGGTGATCGATTATATAGGTCGAAGCCAATTCTGAGGGCTTGAAGATGAGGGTGACCAATTATGCGAGTCGAAGCCAATTCTGAGGGCTTAAAAATAAGAGTGACCGATTCTGCGGGTCGAAGCCAATTCTGAGGCCTTGAGTTGGGTTGACCAATTTTACGGGTCGAAGCCAATTCTACGGGCTTGAATTGTGATGACCAATTCTACGGGTCGAATCCAATTCTGAGGGCTTAAATTGTGATGACCAATTATGTGAGTCGAGGCCAATTCTGGGGGCTTAAGTTGGGATGACCAATTTTGCAGGTCGAATCCAATTCTACGAGCTTAAACTGTGATGACCAATTATGCGGGTCGAAGACAATTATGAGGGCTTAAGTTGGGATGACCAATTCTACGGGTCAAAGACAATTTTGAGGGCTTAAGTTGAGATGACCAATTCTGCAGGTCGAAGCCAATTCTGATGGCTTAAGTTGTGATGACCAATTCTGCGGGTCGAAGCCAATTCTAAGGGCTTAAGTTGTGATGACCAATTCTGCAGGTCAAAGCCAATTCTGCGGGCTTAAGTTGAGATGACCAATTCTACGGGTCGAAGCCAATTCTGAGGGCTTAAGTTGAGATCATAAATTCTGCGGGTCGAAGCCAATTCTGAGGGCTTAATTTGAGATGAACAATTCTGCGAGTCGAAGCAAATTCTGAGGGCTTAAATTAAGATGACCAATTCTGTAGGTCGAAGCCAATTCTGAGAGCTTAAGTTGAGATGACCAATTCTGCTGGTCGAAGCCAATTCTGAGGGCTTAAGTTGTGATGTTCTCAGGGAACTCTACCGGGGAAAGTACCTCGTGATTTTGAATTGAGATGGGGAGCTGATTGCTAGGTAAATCCCCGTATCTTTTGGAGACTTTGATGGGGTAATAACCAATTTGATGTTGTAGATTCCATTGTCGGGGAGACCTGAGACCTTTGGGGAATTTGGGATACTTTAGAGGTCCTCCGAGGACATTGCCAGGAGGAGATTCACTTTGCTTTTGAGAGTTCCACTGGGGAAATAGGGGTTCCGCTTGAGGGAGTGCAAAATTTTCTTGGTGAAAATGTTCTAAATCCTTTTCGGGATTTTTTGAGGATTTTTCAGGGTTTTCTGGTATTTTTTGGGAATTTTTGTAAGAAAATTAAGGGGGGTGCCGGTCGGCATGGTGTGGAGGGTACCATTCGGCAGTGGCACAGACTTTTGGACCCTTGGCATCATATAAAAGGGGGCGGGTTCCCCTTATTTTCACATCTTCTTGCCTTCTCTCTTTCTGTGATTTTCTTCTACGAATCGTTTTAACATTCCATAGTCTAAAAAATGGCCGCTTTTGTGAGCACTGCAGTACACTGGGAGTGGTTGGTTGTTGATGATTGGGCGAATATAGAATGGAGGGCCAGGGCGCCTCTTTCTTTGGGGAGCGAGAACTCTTTTGACGCTTTCGAACCGATTGCGGATGAGCGGACCTTGCTGCGGGAGCCGTTGCGTCATCACTCTTCGAGGGTGGTGAACCCTGGTGGTTATGTAAGTAAAATTACCTTTGGCATTCCTTTTTTTGTGGTTTTCCTTTTTTCTTAAATTTTGATAAGGTTTTTTCTTTTGACAGTCTGATGTTTCTTTGTCGACTATGCGTGCCCACGGGACGACGGGGCGTAAGGATGTCTTGGAGCATCTTCCACCTGTGGTGCATTGGGTGGTATCATCAGCAGGCTTTGGGAGTTTGGCGTCTGTGCCGGATGAGATGCCTCATTCGACGGCGATCTTACGAAATCTTGGCGAGAGGTGATGGGACACTACCCATACCTTTCATTTTGGCTTCGGCGAGATGACCGTGACTCCCATAGACGTGCAGTAGCTGCTGGGGCTGGATTGTGATGGAGAGAAGATAGAGGTGGTCACTCTTTACGGGTGAGGTCGAAGGCGGTGCGGGCGACACTCGGTGATGTGGGGAGGATAGTGTTTGTGGAATCTATCCATCTGTCACTGCTGAGGGATGTTTTGCTGGGCAGGGTGATTGATGTGATGGATTGGCTGCAGGTGAGGCAGATGGCTCGGTTGTTTATTTTGCTGGTGCTGGGGGATTTCTGGTGGCATCGCGCGGCGACGTCGTCCACTTATGGTTTTTACCATAGTTGTGGATGTTTTCGAACATCCCTCTCTATGATTGGGGGAGCCTGACTTTAGCGACCCATTATTTTCTTTGGATGCATTCAGTCGGTGTTGCCGGCAGTCTTTCACTGGAGCCACGTATCTTCTTGAGATATTCTTTAATTTATGAATTTTCCTTTCATGCATTCACATTTTCCTTATATGTTTATTTTTTATTGTGAATTTTTATCTTTGGCAGACGTGGTTCTATGAGGTGATTGGGTGTAATACCCAGCTGATTTCCCTGAAGGATGAGACCGTTGGGGACTTTTACCTGTTGTATCGGTGGCGGAAGGCCAATCGGCAGTCGAGGAGGTCTCTCTCTCTGGAGGCGATGTGTTATGTCTTGAATGGCCTGACCAGTGATAGGGTAAGACTTTTCCTTTCTTCAGTCTTGGTTTTTGTGCGCTTTGATTCCATATTGCCTTATATATGCTGGGGATTTTTCAGGTAACCTTTTACCCTTGGGGGACGGTTGTTCAGGATACGAGGTTGACTGGAGTGAATGCGCAAATGAGGCATTTGTTGGTGCATGAGTTTGGCCACTCTTGGTATCTCGAGGAGAGGGTGGTTCGTCATATTACTGAGAAGAAGGTGGTGGTGCCACCTGCAAGGCCTCCTATGTCTATGAGGCGGGAGCGGCTATTGCCAGAGGACGCGAGGATCGTGGCGATGATTGGCTAGTTCTATCGGTTGTACACTGATACGATTGTGTTGTAGGATTATATGGATTTTGTGACGAGGTGGCTGATGGCGCCCAGCATATATGACGCAGTGCCCTTCCCTCCTGCGGGTTCGCGTCGGCCATTGGGGTCCTCCCACAGCGGTGGCGATCCGTCGACATCTGTGGCGGCGGTGACTTTAGAGGCCTCTTTTGTGCAGTTACATACTCCTTCATACAACATTCGGCGGGCTGATGGAGGGATGGTGCCTATGTTGCATCGTCCTCATGCAATGGATCCGGAGGAGTTGGGCTGGACAAAGGAGGTCATTCGCCCTGAGGTATACCTTTTTATTCTTCTCTTTTCCTTCTTTCCTTTTTAGTTTCTCTTGACCCTTTATGCTTGATACTAATTTTGCCCTTTCTTATTGCAAGTCCGGGTGTCCACCACTTGGCTGAGGAACATTAGAGACTGGATATCTTCGGCGACAGCCCATATTTGGGACGCGGTTCCTGTTCCTTCTTGCTTGGTGTCGTCTGCCTTATCCGAGGAGGAGTCTGGTTCGGGTAGTGGTGGTACGTCATCTCGCCACAGGGGAAAGAGAGTGTGTCGTAGGGGTGGGATTTCTTAGAGAGAGAGAGAATGTGGGTTCGGGCTGAGTCCCGTTGTTTATGCTTTTATTTATTTCCTGTAATGTTAATGTAACGCAGAAAAATATCTATGCAATGCAATGGAGTTTTTTTTATTATTTTCTATTAATGATGAATGAATTAATGCATGCACATGTGCTTTTTACTTTGCTGCTGAGACTGTAAAAAGAAATATTTTTGGAATTTTTCAAGGAATGTTTTATTCACAACGAGGAATTATATAAAGACGAAAAAAGGAATTTGAAATTCTGTCTGAGAATATCAATTTATTTTTATTGATTTTTCTGATTTTGACAAAAGAGGAAAAAGGAAAATTTCTAAAAACACGGGGTTGACGATCGGCAAGCACCTTGTCCTCAGTCCAGTCCCATCATTTTAAAGCTTTGATTGGTACCCTCTTCTGCCTTTGGTACCTTGTGGGGCAGGGTGGGTTACGCCTTTTTGTAAGGGTTTTCAAGTATAAAAAGGGGTAAGGGTGGAGTGCTTTCATCATACCTTTATATTCTATCTTTCTTATTTTATGAGATGGCTCTCCCTGGTAGTGTTGAGTTCGCCAACTACCTCGAGACTTTGGAGGAAATGTGCTCCTATAATATCGACTACGATGCTTTCAATATGCGTCGAGTCTCTTTATGGCGTATCAGCCCATAGAATGGAACATGCTTATGGTGGCGGTACAATTTTGGTACCCCGAAAACTATGTATTCCGCTATGGCTTGGAAGAAGTCTGTCCGACTTATGAAAAATTTTCTGCCATATTGGGAGTAAATCCTAGTGTGGCGGCTGTTATGCCTAAGTTTTCTCGGTCTCCCCGGGAGTTATTGGCTGAACTTATCCGTGTCTTGCCCTCGGCGAGTAGATCCTTGGTTACTGGAAGAATGATTTCTCTTCCGACGATCTTGCGGTCCGTACATTTGTAGGAGGTTGGTGATGCTGGATATGCCGGAGCCGTCCTACTGGGCTTGGTTTCAAAAATTGCTGCTGGTGATAGGGGAACTGCTAGTGGACTCATAACTTGCAGTCATCACTTCATAGATATCATACCATCGCAATCTTATGGCGGTGATACTGGCAGAGACTCTGAATGGCCTCGATGCCTGGCGGGAAGGTCGTTTTGACTTTCTAAGGGGTAGCCCTAAGATGTTGTTCATATGGTTATCCGACTCCTTCGGAATATCCCCCGTTGGTTGTAGATAGGACTCTTGGAGAGTTTGTTTTGTAATGGGAAATAAGTTTGGAAATTTATTTGGCTTTTTAGAAAGGTAGGGGAAGAGATTTATCCGTTCCTTTTCTTATGTAATTGCACTGTAATTTCTTATTAGTGAAATAAACAAGTTTTTGATCATCCAACTGTGCCCTTTGATGAATTTTGTATTCTCAAATTATCTATACCGATCGCTAAGGCGTGCATAATCCTTTTGTTCAAATATAAGTTAGAATGAACTGTCTTTCTCGAAGATAAGAAAAGAATAGTTTTTTGTGAAAAAGAAAGGGTCGTGCTCATGTAAGATGTATGAGAAGCTTACGTACCTCTGGTGGTTTTTTGAAAAGTTTTAATATGTTTGAAAATGGTTTTTGCAGAGGATCGGACCCACGTAGTTCTGGGTAGAGGTAAATGAAGAGATTTTATTTTTTAGAATAGAAAAGTTTATGAGAAGAGTTGTAGAACGCTGAGATTTCAGACTAGAGGTAAAATTTCTTGAGACGGTCCAGGTTGACTGGACGAGCCATCTCTTCTCCACCTAAGTCGATTAGCATGGCGGCATTGCCGGATAAGATCTTCTTGATGATGTATGGGTCGCTCCAATCGGGCTTGAACTTCCCCCTGGGGTCCCAGATGGGATCTACTATTTTTTTGAGGGCTAAACCCCGTTCTCAGACACCGCGATCCTTGACTCTCTTATTGAATGATCGCGCTATTCGGTGATGGTAACCTTGTATGTGATACAGCGCCTTCAGTCTCCTTTCGTCCAAGAGTGATAGCTCGTAGAGACTGCTTTGATGCCATTCCTCCTCACTGACCTTGCTTTCAAGCATGACGTGTAATGAGGGTATCTCCAGCTCCACGGGTAGGACTTCTTCCATGTTGTAGACTAGAGAGTAAGGGGTAGCCCCAATATAGGTTCGGATTGAGGTTTTATAGCCCCATAGGGCGTATGGGATTCGGTCGGCCCAATCTTGATTACTTTTGGTCATCTTATTGATGATGGCTTTGAGGTTCTTATTGGCGACTTCGACTGCACCATTGGTCTGAGGACAATAGGGAGAAGATTTTTGTCTTTGAATCCCATACACGTTGACCATTTCTGTGACTTCTGCCTCGAAATGTAACTCATTATCTGACACTAGCTCATGCGGGACCCCATATCGGCAGATTGGGTCACTTTCTTGGCATTCAGAACTGCATATAACTCGGCTTCGACCCATTTGGTGAAGTAACCAATGGCAAACAGGATAAACTCATGCCCGTTGGAGGCCTTAGGTGTAACCTTCCCTATAATGTCAATGCCCCAGGTGGAGAACGGACAGGGAGAAGACATGTTGTATAATTATCGTGGAGGCAAGTGTTGAAGGTTAGAGAACTGTTGGCATTTGAGGTATCTCCGTATATAGGCGGAGCAATCCTGGATCATGGTGGTCCAGTAATAGCCTTATCGAATGATCTTCTTTGTAAACATGTGACCGTTCATATGGGGTCTGCATTCTCCGCTGTGGATTCTCTGCATTACCTCTCCAATGTCAGCCCTTACGACGCAGTGTAGATGGGTTCCATCGAAGTTTCTCTAAAATAGTGCTTTATGTCAGATAATGTACTGGGCAGACAGTCTTTGGAGAGTTGACCGATCTTTCTTGTTAGAACCCTCGGGATACCTACCATGCTTGAGAAGGTGCTAGATATCATAATAGCAGCAATTGGCTAGCTCAATATCTTCTTTGGTGATGACCTTAATGTGGTAGCAATGGGTTGATTTATCTTACTTTTGGACCAGGAAGGGGTCCATTGTTATTCCTTCGGGCATGTCGACCATGGAGGCCAAGGTAGCAAGGGCATCGGCTAGGTTATTTTTTTTCTCAAGGTAGGTAGTGGAAGGTAATATCTTGGAATTGGGAGGCTAGTTCTTCTAAGTGGGCATGGAAGGGTTGGAGCTTCTCGTCCTTGACTTTCCATTTTCTAAGAACTTGACCAATAATGAGGGCAGAATCCCCGTAGACATCTATGTATTGAATACCTTTTTTGAGAGAAACTTTGAGGCCTACCGTACACGCCTCATATTCAGTCATGTTGTTGGTGCAGGGGAAATCCAATTTGGGGGAGATGGGAGTGTGGGAGTCATCTGGGGCGATCTAAAGTATCCCAATGCCATATCCCTTTTTATTGGCAGCACCGTCAAAGAACATTTGCCATCGAGGGTCATCTTGAGTAGCGTAGACGATGTTTTCATCTGGGAATTCGGAGACCTAGACATCAATTTCTTCCATGGGGTAGTTAGCGAGGTAGTCAGAGATGGCTCTTCCTTTTATGGCTTTCTACTAGACGTACACGATATCAAACTCGGCTAAGAGCATCAACCATCAGGCCATTTGGCTGGATAACGCAGGTTTCTCAAGCAGGTACTTAATGGGGTCTATTGATGTAAAAAATTAGATCACTCTAATTATTTAATCACAGATAAATAAAATGAGACAAAGATTTTTAAAGTGGTTCAGCCTTATAAGAATGGCCTACATCCACTGTTATGTTATTGCTGAGTGTTTGGGAATTCTCGAGTATATGTTCCGGTCCCCCTGAAGGAGGGTGATACAAGGTATTTATAGCCCTTAGGCTGTACATGAAAGGGTTGATACATTAAATGATATACATATGAAATGGTAATACATTTAATGCAGCGTGTGCGTCAAGATGATAAACATTCAATGAATAATTGAACTGTTGATTATCTGGCAGTTTATTCTACGTCCGAGATGCAGCTCGGACCGCCTTAGTTCCTCGGAGCGCTGGAGTACCTCGGAGAGCTAGAGTACCTCGGAGTGCTGAAGCTCCTCGGTGTATCCTCGTTGCTCAGAGAGAACATGAGTTGGTCGGGGAAATGAACTTCCTCGTTGCTATTATGCCTAGTAGATTGACACGTGTCTTCATATCATTCGTCCATATCAGCATATTAATTTTGGTATCAACAGAAGCCCCCAATGTTTCATATTTCGAACTTTGAGGAGTATGGAACATTCTTTCTCAGTATAAGGCGATATTAAATGACTTTCCTGGGTTCTAGGAGCCTTTTCTTCATATTTGAATTTCTTTCAAATTCACAGAATCCGCCTTTTTCGTATTTTTATGAGTGCTTCGATCTTCGTGCATTTTTGTCCTTTTAGCCGCCAGTGGCGTATTAGTTTCTTTTGTGTAATCATTTCCTTCGCAGCTTCCCAAGGTAAAGTATTTAAACTTCTTAGGTAACCATACCGTCTTCTACCTTTTCCAATTTTCTGCATTCAAGCTTTCTGTTCTCTCTCTCTCTCTCTCTTGTGCGTTCATCTTTTCCTTCGCTAGTTGTCAGCTCTTCCTTTTTCCTGTAAGATTCTCTTCTTTTCTTCTGTATTTCTTTTATTCAGTATGGTTTATATTGTGGAGTCTGTTGAGAAATTTCGTTCCGATTTTTCCATTCCTTCCTGGGTAACTCTGGAGGTTCTTTCTGAGCCTTTAGATTATTTTCGATTGGCTGAGGGACATTGGTTCCCCAGTCTATTCATTGCTGAATGTGGATTTTCTTTTCCGCCAAACCCCTTATGCTTAGAGTTCTGTCAGTACTTTGACGTTGTTCCTGCAAAAATAGCCCCCAATTCATGGAGAATAATTAATGGGGTGTATAAATTAAATCTAACTCATGGAACTCGTATAGGGATTCCTGAGATTATGTATTGCTATAGATGGGCTATTTTAGATAATGTGTATTACTTAAAAACTAGGTTTTTAAATAGGGCTCTTATAGTTAACCTCCCTGATGCAAATAGAGATTATTTTGAACATGGGGTGGTGATTAAAAATTGGCAATATGCCCCCTTGGTTGGAGATGCAGTATACCAGGGTCCTAAATGCCCCCCATATGGCAATGGGATAGGTTTATTCTCATTTTCCTTTACTTATGAAATTATGCTTTTATCATGTTTGACAAAATGTATGACTGATATCTCATTATGTATTTATTTGCAGTTGATAGCAAAAGAAAAACTCCAAAAGAATCAGAGGTTAATATTAAGCATCTGAAACTTATCTGGGGTTTGCATAAGAACGTTGCAGACGAGCACATCAGGTCTGCATCATATTTGCTGCAGTATAGGAGCTATACGACTTCTTATACTGCTCGTCCTGTTGAGCCAGCCTCAACTCCAGAGGATTCTTCTTCAGATTCTCACATCCCTTTAAGTCAAAGAATGGGCAGGAAAAGAGCTCCCCCTGCTCTATTTGATGACACTACTTCTGCTGCTGAAGCCAAGAAAAGCAAAATTGATGTCCCAGAGGGGACTAAGAAGGTGGATGTTGCGCCTTCCAAAGCTACCGAGAAGCCCCCAGTGGCTCCGAGCAAGAAGGTTGCTCCTGTGGAGATGACTGCTATCTTTACGACCAAGAGCTCTTCCTTGGTTGAAATTGCTGAAGTTCCTTTGAGGAGATTGAGGAAATCGTCCTCAGCCAATTTGGCTGAAACTGCCAATCTGACTGAAACCATCTCTTTTCTACCAGCTGGTGGTGTTGGTGTTCCAACCATCATTCCTCCGAGCTCTGCCATGAGCTCGGTAAAAACTTGGATCATACCCGAGGTCCAAGGAATTGATGAAAAGATTTCTAGGGATATGCTGACATCCCTAGCTACCCGTCACCTTGCTTCAGTAAATTTCTCACACTCTGAATTTCCTTTCTTTCTTTGAATACTTGTATTTTTGTACTGACCTGTTACTTTTTCCTTTGTTTAGCAGGTGAATTGTTTTAACAACATCGTGAAGAAAGACGAAGCAATTAAAGCTTCCAGCTCCTCGTCGGGGGTAGAGGATGCTCTGCTGGGTTTGACCCAATCCTTGAAGGATTCTCGTCAGCAGTATAGTGAGGAAAAAGCTGTCTGGGAGAAGAAGATGTTAATAGTTGAAGCTGAGAAGGTGAAGTTGGCTGAGACCTCCAAGAGCTTGGAGAATAAGGTGAAAAGTTTAGAGATTGAGCATCAAAAATATGACGACAAGCTCAAGAACTTTGGAGAGCTTGAAGATAGGATGAAAAAGGCAGAGGAAGAGTTGACCGTTCTGCGAGATATCAATCGCCAAAAAGAAGAATTGGAAGCGAAGTTAAAGACTGCCGAGGATCTTCTATCCGAGAAGCTCTCCTCGAAGAAACTGAAAAAGAAAGCTCGCAGTTAAAAAATCCTTCAGCGCTGGTTGGGATAAAGGATGGGACAAAGGGATTGCTGTGATGACATCCCAAGTACAATACGGGAAGTTGAAATACTTCCGAGATGGCTGGGTAGCTGCCCTGCAGGAATTGAAGATCAAAGAGGACTCTAACCTATTTTAGCTACACCTCCCTGGTCCTCCCCCACCAATTATAGAAGAAGAAGAAGATGAGCCTATCTCTGATGAATCTTCCATGGCCATAGGTGATCAAGTCCCTGCCTCTCTACCTTCTGCAAACGAGGACATTTCTTCCATGCCTCCTCCTCCTGAGAAAATTTCAACTCCTGCTGATCAAGCTGCCGTTACCACCGAGCAACCAAGCTCCTCATCCTAGCCTCCCGAGAAAGTCTTGGGAGACAAGGAAAAGGTGTGAAGTTGTTCGGTATCAATTCTATCTTTCATTATTTGTAATCAAACAATGTAATCTATTTGTGATCTAATAAAATACATCTTTGTTCATCTCTGTTGTTGATGATTTGTTTTTGTTGGCTGTTGTCTTCTTTTCATCATTAGTTTGTGGCTAGAATGGAACTGATATCTGCACATGACACAAAGCTGATGCAGCAATGCCATGAATATTATAAAGCAGGTCATACAAATTTGAGTGTATCAGAAATAGCTGACATCCTTGGCCATGATGCCTCAGAACAAGCAATTGAGGCTTATCGGTACTTGAAGGATTTACTTGACCCAGCTGTGGCCAACAATGTGGCCTACAATGAATTGATCGAGGAACTTCATTGTACCTTAGAAGATCTACAACATCAACCCAATGAATCAACTGCTTTGTTGCACAAGGAGTATGAAACTAGATATCAACATCTTTCTTTTGAAACAGGCCATAAAAAGATCCTTGCTGGATACGATGTTAGGGAGAGAACTCTAAAAGGTGAAGTTGAGGCCTGCAGGCAGATTGCTGAGTTACTGGAACAAGAGAATAATAATCTGCAGAAAAAGTTGGCACAGTATGAATCTGCAGCGTCATCTTTCACTGCTTTAGTACCGGTTACCGATGAAGGTTTCTCGTTCTTAGAGGTTGGGAAAACCAAATTAAGGCAAGAACTGGAAAACTTAAGAAGATATGGTACTCCTGTTACTGCTCGGGGACGAGGAAGAGGTTCTCGGGGGCGAGGAAGAGCTGTTCAAAATATTGTCGAGGAGCAAAATTCTCCACCTGCTCGGAGTCGATCAAGAGTTCTCAGCCGTAATGTTGAAGAATCTCGTACTCTGTCAACATTGGAAACTCAAGCATACCAATTGAACGCCAAAGATCGGGCTTTATCTGAAATGTCCAAGAAAAATCTATCTTTGGAAGATCAACTTACTGCGACGAAGTCTGCCTTGAATGATAAAGATGTTTTTGCCAGGAACCTTCACGAGCAACTAGAGAGAATAACTTTCCAATTTCACAAACAACCTCGTGAGTTTTGGATGGCAGGCTACAATGAAGCCCTTTGTCACTTGGATGCTCGTCTTGAAAGTGCCAATAACGAAGGTTATAAACAAGGATGGTTGAACGCCCTGGGTGTGTTAAAGCTAGAGCAGGGCCATTTCTTATGGGATTATCATGCTCCTGGGCTACTAGACTTGCCTGTACCGCCTGATAAACTAGACATGGAGTGGATCCCAGCTCGTGCCATTCCTCGGAGCCTAATTTCAAAATACCTTGGCGACTATAGTCTTCATTCTCAGATTGAATTATCTCGTCCCAAGCATCTCTTGGATACCCCTTCTGTGATGAACGTCAGAATGCTCAGAGATATTAATTTCATTTATTCTCCTCTTTGCCTGGAGGATCCTCCTGCTGGCGAGGAGCCTGTTTCAAAAGCTAAAGGAAAGAAACCAATAGAATAGGTTTTTCAATGTAACAGTTAGCACATATATGTAGCTTGTAATTTATTTTGAATTTAATGAAAGATTTTCATCTTTGTTTGCAAATCAGTATTGCTATTGTTTTGTGTTTATAAAACATTTTTACATTTGTGCATATGTATCTGTTTAAAAAGATAACAATATTGTGTTGTTCATCAACCAACTTAGTAATAAAAATTACAAGTATCAATGTTGCTCAATCACTTAATAATAAAGTAATGAGTATAAAACGTTTAAAATGTTTCCAACCAACCAAGGTTGTTAAATTGTGTTTGTCGACCAACTACAGTTGATGGGTTTTTATCTCCAATCAGCCATACTTGGTAAAAAAAATTCATAAAATGTGTCCGACCAACCAAGGTTGATAATTTATCCTCGTCGACCAAGTATAATTGATCACCGACCAACTATACTTGGTTCAGTTTGGAATTTTTTGTATTTTCTGGAATGATTTTACCTTCCGACCAACTTGTTGGCATATTTTGTTTCTTAACTAGCCAAAATTGGCATTTTTAAGAATGTTGTTCTCGCCCTTTTACCAACCGGAGTAGGTCATGGGTTTGAACTATCGGGTTCTTTCGAACTATCTTGTCCACAAGCTCTTTTACCAACCGAAGTTGATCACGCAAGTGTACGCCTCCTAACCAAAGGAGTATAATTTGTTCTCGCTATTTTACCAACCGAAGTTGATCACGCTCGAACTATCAGGTTCTTTCGAACTATCTTGTCCACAAGCTCTTTTACCAACCGAAGTTGATCACGCAAGTGTACGCCTCCTAACCAAAGGAGTATAATTTGTTCTCGCTATTTTACCAACCGAAGTTGATCACGCTCGAACTATCAGGTTCTTTCGAACTATCTTGTCCACAAGCTCTTTTACCAACCGAATTTGATCACGCAAGTGTACGCCTCCTAACCAAAGGAGTATAATTTGTTTGTTCTCGCCCTTTTACCAACCGGAGTTGGTCGTGGGTCTGAACTATCATCTTCTTTTTGCTGTCGAGCAGCGTAGTGTACAACACTAGTATTCCCCGAAAAACTTTCAAACAAAGGAGAGAAAAATGGTGAAAACATCATCGTTTTATTCATATTGATGGAACTGTTGTACATTTTACATCATTGATAATACTTGCGAAGGTGTTCAGCATTCCAAGCATTCTTGAATTCCTCTCCTTCTAGAGTTGCTATTCGGTAAGTTCCTGGTCGGACAACTTCTGTAACTCGGTAAGGTCCATGCCAGTTGGCTTCAAGTTTATTGTGCTTCTGAATGACCTTCTTTAGCACATAATCCCCTTCTTTTAAGTCGCATTTCTTCACCCTTTTGTTGTAGAACAGAGCTGTGCGTTGTTGGTAAGCAGCATTCCTAATGGCTGCCTCTTCTCTAACCTCCTCGAGCATGTCTAAATCTAATCTTCTCATCAAGTCACTGACTGGGGAATTAAAATTCAGCACTCTGTGTGTTGGGAGACCCAACTCTGCAGGTATTACAGCCTCACTTCCAAATGCCAGCATGTATGGTGATTCTCCAGTTGCTGCTCGGGGAGTTGTTCGGTAAGCTCACAATACTGATTGTAGCTCATTAATCCAATTAGCTTTAGCCTCATTCAGCCTCTTTTTCAAACCATTTAGTAACGTTCTGTTTGTCACCTCAGTCTGCCCATTGCTTTGAGGATGACCTAGTGCTGAATGGGTCTTCAGGATGTTTGATTGTTGACAATAGGCAGCAAACTCCTCGTTGTCAAATTGTGTTCCATGATCTGTGATGAAGGCATGAGGGAGACCATATCGACAGATGATATTCTTCCAAACAAACTGGTATACCTTCTCATACGTCATATCGATAAGCGGCTCAGCTTCTACACACTTAGTAAAATAGTCTACTGCAACGACGAGGTACTTGAATCTTCCTCGGGTGGTCGGCAGTGGTCCAACTAAATCAATTCCCCATATGGCAAATGGACAAGGAGAAGTTATTGGTGTCAACAATGCTTGTGGAGTTCGTCGGATGGAGGAAAAACGTTGGCACTTGTCACATTTCTTAGCATAGGCTATACAATCAGCCCTCATCGTCGGCCAGTAGTATCCTTGAGTCATTACCCTTTGCAAAAGTGTTCGACCTGCTACATGAGCTCCACAAGACCCTTCATGGATTTCTTCAACCAACTCTTTCACCTCGGATGGATGCACACATCTCTGCAAACCTGCCATAATTCCTCGTCTATACAAAACACCATTAGTTAGTACATACCGAGCAACTTTAAACTTCAATTTCTTTGCCGCGAGCTTGTCCTCTGGCAATTCTCCTTCTTCAATATATGCCCTGATGGGATCCATCCAAGATGGTCCTAACTCAAGGGTAATAACATTCATGGGATTCATCTCGAGGATCCAGTGTTTCAATTTCTGTACCTTCATCCACCTGGTAGGTAGTAGTCTTTTTTCTTGAATCTTCAAGTTCCTCTTGCTCGGCAGACGAATAATAGCATTCCCGAGCTACTTTCTGATCACCTTTCACAACTCCTACTCCAAAATTTGTTGGGAATTTTAAGCACTGATGCACTGTAGATGGAACTGCTTCGAACTTCTTCAAACCAACTCTTCCCATGATGATGTTGTAGGCTGACTGCACATTCTTATCCATCACAAAGAAGCGTATTCTCTCTGTTCGACAAGCAGGCCAAGTTCCAATGAATATGTCCAACTTGATCGTCCCAAGTGGAAAAACTTTCTCGCCAGCAAAACCCAGGAGGGGTCTGTGATACGGTTCCAATTGAGATAATTTCAGATTCAAACTGTCAAAGCATGAATAGTACATGATGTCTGCCGAACTTCCATTGTCTACCAACACCCTTGAAATCACTACTTCCTTCATCCTCATTTTGATCACCAGAGGATCGTCGTGAGGATAAAGAACACCTGCTAGGTCGTTTTTTGAAAAGCCAATGACCAGCTTCTCTTTGTTTACCTTCCTCGGACAATCGTCCTCGGCTAGATTTATTCGCTGAATATATGAACAAGCTTGAGCCTCTCCAAGGTAAGCCTTTCTTTCTGCAGTAAGGTCTCCTCCTCCTGCATCTCCTCCTGTAATGACATTACAATCAAATGACCCAAAACGTATAGAAAATACCTCTCGTTCTGGCTGTCTTGGTTTCTTGGGAAGGTCGGGGTCATCATCTGGATCATCTTCATGGTTTCTCTTCTTTTTCCCTTCTGCTCGACGAGGAGATCTAGACCTCTCTCTAGTCCGGTCGTTATTTTTCCTTTCACCTCCCCGATCAACATATTTTGTTAGCTTTCCTCTTCGGATGAGTGTTTCAATCTCGTTCTGAAGAGCTATGCAATTTTTGGTCATGTGACCATGCTCTTTATGAAACTCGCAATATTTATCCTTACTCCTCGAATCAGGGTCTGACTTCAGTTTCTTTGGCCATTTTACCTCCTCGTTATTCTTGATTTCTTCCAAGACATGATGAATACCCATTTTCAAAGGAGTATAATTGTCGTATTTCTTCAGGACTTCCCATGATGATTTATTATTTCTGGAGCGTTTATCACCGCCATTGCCCTTATGCTCTTTATTCTTAGACTTGTCGACTTCCACCTTGGTGTCTTTATCTATATTCTTCTTTGCAGCCATAGCTTCCTCGGCATTCATGATTTTGGCAGCTTTTGCCATCAGTTCTGACATAGTTTTAGGTGGATCTTTCGCCAAAGTATAATACAACTTATTAGGCAACAACCCACTCATCAAAGCGGTGATTGTTGTCTTATCTTCGTAATCTATGACCTCCAGCTTCTCGTTATTGAAACGAGTTATGTAATCTCTAGTACTCTCACCAGATTTTTGTCTAACACTTAACAAGTGTGCTACTCGTTTTACTGGCTTTGCTCCAAAACAGAAATTGCCAATAAACAACTCGGCCAACTGAAAGAAAGTTGAAATCTTACCCCTAGGAAGATTGTTGTACCATATCTGGGCAGCTCCAGTAAGAGTTCCTAAGAACGCTCTGCATCTCATCTCGTCGGGGACGACATAGATGTCGGCAGCAGCTTGATATTGCTCTATGTGAAGAACAGGATCTGTCTTTCCATCATATTTGGGGGTTACTACAGGTGCTTTGAACTTTGACGGTGTAGGAAAATTCACAATGTCCTGTACAAAAGGTGTTCCTCGAACAAAAGTTCGTTGTAGGGGGTTCTTTGCCTTGGCCATTTCTCCCAATTTATCCTCCAACCGTTGGAGAGATCCTTTCCACGCTTCATTTCCTTCCTCGGGCCTATTGATTCGAGCAATTGATCGTTCTGAGGTAGCTTCTTAAGATCTATCTTGACGAGCTGCTGGTCGTGATTGTGCTGATCCTTCTCTTAGATCTGATGGTTGTCGAAAACTCCTCGATATGGTCTTAGGTGGACTCCTATTCCTCCTAGGGCCTAATCGACTGAAAGGAGACACCCTACTCAGTCTTTCTAAAGCACTGGGTCTTTCTGGAGAGAGGGTGATATGTTGATCAGTATCTGTAGCCCTTAGTGACGAAGTTCGCCCAGGTTGATAAGAGAAATCATCAGATTCCTCATTACGACGTGACTCAGTACGCCTGGATCGTGAAGAAAGTAAATAAGTTTGCCTCTGACCACTTTGCTGTCCTGAACGTGCAGGTGCACCGCCATGAAGGGTTTGTATGAGTTGTCGCATCGTATCTTGCATGGCGGTTTGTCCTTGAGCCAGATTTGTCATGATCACGGCCAGATCTGGAGGTGCAGAGGGATTAGGAGGATTTCCATCATTTCCAGCGTTTCGATTGCTAGATTCTGGGTTATCTGCCATTGGTGATGAATGATTTTTGGTGAAAAACGATAATAACAAATCGTTCCCACAGACGGCGCCAATCTGTTGATGTGAAAAATTAGATCACTCTAATTATTTAATCACAGATAAATAAAATGAGACAAAGATTTTTAAAGTGGTTCAGCCTTATAAGAATGGCCTACATCCACTGTTATGTTATTGCTGAGTGTTTGGGAATTCTCGAGTATATGTTCTTTCAAGAAATTCCGGTCCCCCTGAATGAGGGTGATACAAGGTATTTATATCCCTTAGGCTGTACATGAAAGGGTTGATACATTAAATGATATACATATGAAATGGTAATACATTTAATGCAGCGTGTGCGTCAAGATGATAAACTTTCAATGAATAATTGAACTGTTGATTATCTGGCAGTTTATGCTACGGCCGAGATGCAGCTCGGACCGTCTTAGTTCCTCAGAGCGCTGGAGTACCTCGGAGCGCTAGAGTACCTCGGAGTGCTGAAGCTCCTCGGTGTATCCTCGTTGCTCGGAGAGAACATGAGTTGGTCGGGGAAATGAACTTCCTCGTTGCTATTATGCCTAGTAGATTGACACGTGTCTTCATATCATTCGTCCATATCAGCATATTAATTTTGGTATCAACAGGGTCCATTCGGGATACAAGTTGAATGAGGAAGGTGAGCATTAGTGTCATTTATGGTTAGGTATAGGAGCAAAGGGAGACCAGGTTGTGGTGGCATGAGTACTGGAGGTTGGGTTAGGTATTGTTTAATTCGGTCAAATGCTTCTTGGCAGGCCTCATTCCAAACCTTGTTTGAATCCTTTCGGAGTAGTTTGAAGATATGTTCGCAGATCGAGGTGAGTTGGCTGATGAACTGGATGATGTATTGCAATTTCCTAAAGAAACTACGGACTTCTTTTTCCGTTCGGGTAGGTGGCATCTCAAGTATGGCTTTCAGTTTTGCAGGATCTTCTTCTATCCCTCTTTTATTGACCATGAATCCCAAGAGTTTTCCCTTTGTAACACCGAAGACATATTTTTATGGATTGAGTCTAACCTGATATCTTCGCAGTCGTTCAAAGAACTTTTTGAGAGCGGGGACATGACCGTCTTTAGTTTTGTATTTGATAATCATATCATCCACATAGACCTCGACCTCTTTGTAAATCAGATCATGCAGGATGGTTGTGGCAGCCCTCTGGTAGGTTACCCCAGCATTCTTGAGATCGAATGGCATAACAGTGTAGCAAAAGGTTCCCCATTCGGTGATGAACGCAGTTTTTTCTTGATGGTATGGATGCATTTTGATTTGGTTGTATCTAGCAAACCTGTCGATGAATGACTTAAGATCATAACTGGTTGTGTTGTCCACGATCATGTCAATATTGGGTAGTGGCTAATCATTATTTATAGAGGCTTTGTTCAAGTTCTGGTAGTTTACACACATCCGAACTTTCCCTCTTGATTTCGGCACAGGCACTATGTTGGCTAGCCATGTAGGATATTCAATCACACGAATGAAGCCCATGTTCAGTTGTTTGACCACCTCTTCTTTAACTTTGAGCGACCATTCGGTGCGGAGCTTTCTCAACTTTTGTTTAACCGACTTGTAATGTGAAAGAGTGGGGATCTCATGCTGAGCTATTTCAGGATCAATACCGGATATATTATCATAGGACCATACGAACACATACACGAATTCCTTCAATAATTCTTCGAGTTGTGCGCGCTCATACTCGTCGAGGGTAGCCCCTATCCTAATCTCGTGCAGTTGGCTACTAGAACCGAGGTTAACAATGGCAGTCTCTTCTTTATTAACTAGAACATGATTATGTTGTTTGTTATTAACCTTATTTAGATCAGTTAAGAATTGTTCATTTGCAAAATCATCATCATCAAAAGTTTGATTAGAATCTAAGCAATTAATGTAAGGCAAAGAAAGATACTCAAAATCTTCGTTTATTTCATTGATAGGAAAAACAGCATTAAGATCCTCATCAAAGGAGGTCTCGATTATATTTGAGCAAGGATAGACAACAGAAGAAGAAATGGGATAAACATTGGAGTTAGGTGGTATTTCAACAGGTAGAACCGACGCTGCATTCCAGTTGAGGAGAGGTGTATCAACAACTTTAATCAGGTGGGATGGATCCAGTGATGTAGTGCTTGAATGAACCATGCAGAGTGTCAGCCCTAGTGTCTGTAAGTTGAAGGAATCTTTGGGTCACTTCCCTCGGAATTTGTGGTATCTTTGATGAGTGGTTGTACATGGTGTTGGGAACTTTTGGCCCATGGGTAGCTATCTTAGAAAAAGATCCCATTCTAGGCTTCATCTTTTTGTCTGTAAGGTCATACCATGGTTCTGGAGATCCGCAAAAGGGGAACTTATCGCCCTCTTTGATGAATTATCCATTCAAGGAGTCACCTGGGATAGTCTGAATGCAGTCTAGTCTTCTCTTTGGCCAAGATTGGCAGATCATTCTGGGCTCTTGTTCTGATGGTTGATACCCCAAACCACAAGGAGGGAATGCTTTCTTCAGTTCAATGGGCTCAAGTATCCCTTATTGTCTTTGTCCTAGCCCAAGTCTGGGCATGAAGTGCATGTTTCTGAACATCTGGATCACATTGACGTTGTTATAAGGGTCGTATTTTAGATAAACCCTTTCTTTGAAATCGTCCCCTGCCAAGAGTAGAAGTAGTTCAACTCGGAATCCTGACAGGAGCATATCATTTGACCCATGCTGTATCTCAAGGATTGGATTACTGGTTCTTGCAACCTCAGCATTATCGTCGTCACCCAAAATGGTGATGACTCGTCCGTCAGCGAAGAACTTCAATTTCTGATGGAGTGAGGAAGACACACCCTTGATTCTGTGGAGCCAAGGTCGTCCGAGCAACAGGTTGAAATAAGTTGGGATGTCAATAACTTAGAATTCAACGACATGGTTTATAGAGCCAGCCCCTATTACAAGTTTTATGGATCCCATCACTTCTCGATGAGTATTATCATAGGAATGTACAGCAGTGGAGGTTGGATAGAGGTCACTTTCCTTCAGTCCTAAATATTTGAAAGTACTTAATGCGCATACATTCAAGGTG
This sequence comes from Sambucus nigra, assembly GCA_949130495.1. Classification (NCBI taxonomy): domain Eukaryota; kingdom Viridiplantae; phylum Streptophyta; class Magnoliopsida; order Dipsacales; family Adoxaceae; genus Sambucus; species Sambucus nigra. Next base: position 190,059,730 of record OX422215.1, on the reverse strand, counting down.
GATTTGTTATCGATAAGAGAGAGTGGTACGATCTTCCCCATAACTTTGACGGAGACATTGAGTGCATGATTATGGTTTGGCCCAATTCAGGGGATTTCTTCTTCGAAAAATGATACCATTCGAGTAGAGGTCAAGGATCCGACCAAATTTATCGCTTCTTCTGGTATGGTAGAAGGAGGAACTGTGGGTCCGGTGAGCGATTTGATCAAAGCATTTATGTGTAGCTGGGAAGACAGGAAAAGTCCCCATAGAGTGATGTTAGCTTGAGTTTTCTTCAGTTGATCGAGGATCTTGCTCTCCTCGAGGGTCATCTCTGGCATAGGAAGGTTTTCAACGCCCTTTCCTTTGTCATTGGCTCGTGGTAAGTTTGGGATCTGGTAATGCCTCCCTGATCTGGTCATGTGATTTACTAAAGAAGGGAAGAATATGAACACTATTTCTTCGTCGATCTCGAGTTGTTCTTCCACTTTGTTTATTTCTATGAGGAGCTCCTCAAATTATATCATTCCACACATATCAGCTACCGGGCCATTTTTCTTGAAAGCTTGCTCTTCATTCGAAACTTTGAATTCCCCCCATTCGATGGCAACAATTCTGAATTTCCATGTAAAGTCAATGCATTCCACAACTTCAATGGCTTCTTCATAAATATCTTCCCATTCTGTAGGGATATGTAAGGGTGAAGGGACCAGGCGTCCTTGTAGCTTCAGAGTATCAAGTAACTCGATCATACTGCAAATATCATTGTTTTGCCTGAATAATTCTGCCATGATCTGGACAACGTCATCTAGGTTGATTTCATCGACTGGTACCACCCAACTGTCTGACTCTCGGGCCCATTTCTGTGCTTCCAAGAATAGCGTATTGAACCTCTAGCAATCAATGATCATCTGTGAGGGAAATTTCAGTCGAACTCTAGGAGTTGGTTTAACACTTCTGATAATTTTGTACTTCCATCTTCAGAACTGGTACGAACAGCGATGCATACTTTGGTAAGGAGTGACAGTGCTTGATCAACAAGGCTAACAGGGTGTAGGAGGAAATATGGACAGGTTTGGAGAGGTTTGGGAGAGTATGGGTGTGATTTGAATTGAGGGATTAAATTCTGGGTTCATTTCTAGGAAGATAGCATTGGTATGATTTGGGAGTGGGTTGTGAGTAGTGTTTGGCTTAGGATTGGTTGGTGGGGCAATGGTACCTCAATCAGTTAGACCTTGGATTATGTTTTGAAGGTGAAAGCATTGGTCGGTGGTATGACAAACGGTTTGGTGAAAGGCGCAATGGGCATGTGACTTGAAGTTACTTGGGAGTGGATTTGTTAATGGACGGGGGTCCAAGGGTTTGATAAGGTTTAGGTTTAACAAGGCTTGATAAACTTTGGAGAGGGTAGCATGGAGCTCGGTATATTCCTTTCGGACTGACACAGGGCGACTTTCTGGTGCCCACGAAGTGGTTGGTTGAGAGATGTTGTTGATGGTTGAGACTGCAGAACTGGCAGGTTTGTCATATTTTCTGGGGGTGAACTGTCCGAACACTTTCTTTGGCTCAACCTCTGTCTTAGCAAGACCTTTTTTGATTTCTACACCTGCTTCTCTAAGAGCTCGTAAATGGGGATAGTATTGTCCTCCCATTGTTTCTCTGACATGGGGCAAGAAGTTCTTCTTCACTATGTTGACTTATTCTTCCTCGGATGGCCGATTGGTCATGGTGGGTAACTTTTCCCTCCATCAGGCTATGACTGACTGATTCCCCAGAGTTCTATTTGAGCAGATCTAAATCACAGCAGGTAACCTCAAGCTCTTCGTTGTATTTGTACTACGACATTAATTCACGGGTTACATCCTCCCAGATATGGATTCTGGACTCCTCGAGAGACAAAAACCATCGGAGGGCGCTGTGACACCCCGCCTAATTAAATACCGGGCGATCACTCCTTTATTAAATTAAAATCAAGGTGAACAGTTGGTTCATTCTTAGCATCACTGTCGTGAAAATTAATTTTCCAAATTAACACCCTAATTAATTAAGCTAAGTGTCAAAACCATTTTTAACATTACTAACCAAATTTTATTTTTAAAGAAAATTATTTATTTAATTAGTAACAACATTATCAATAAGTAAAAATCGTACCGCAATCATCCTGGAACAGAATCCAATTAATTTAAACATTCAACATTCAAAGTCCCAACACATAAAACTTAAAGTAAAACATTCAGGCTGAATAAATCCCAACGTAACAGTACTGGAAATAACTGAAATACAAATGTCCCAATAAAACAGCTAAATAGTGTAAAGGGCAACACATGCCCAGTAACTGAGAATCCTAGAAGTGGAATCAAGTAAATGAAATCGTCTAAGCAAGTGGCCTGCAACTCCCACCTAAGTTGCAGCACGCTTCTTCCAAGGGATCCTAAGCAAGACGCCCCTGTGGCTGGGCACCTGTAATATATACATATATATATACAAGAGATAGAAAGAGAAAAAGAAACAGGTCAGAGCCCGATAGTGTGTTTGATTTAAAAATCGTTTAGCAAGTATTTAAATTGATACAGGCCAATGCAACAACATATTAGTGCGACACTCTCTTGAGAAATTCTCACCTCTCTTCTAATGTGCACACCTATCGCACTAACCTTCCCAATAGTCTATCTCGTCATATATCCCACTATCTTTCCCCAATGGTTAAACTTATCTTAGGTTATTCGCAGGATTTAAAAAATTGAACGATACAATTGTTTGAAAAGAATATTTCAATTAGTATCCAAAATTCTCATTTTATCTTTATTAATTCATAAAGTTTTCCAGTGTCATATTATACTTTCTCAAGACAAGTATTTACAATTTGAGTCATCAACCATGTCCTACATATCAAATCATAGTAGGTAGTTCCAGATTTCAGAATTTCATATATATATTAACTACTCGTAAAATATATATACCATAACAGCACCCCAAATAAAAACTATGGTGCGGGCATACTCTACTATCCAATCCCCGTATCACTCGTACTAAGGGAAATACAAATTCGGAATCACTCTCGAACTGTATTAACACATACTCAAACAATATTGAGGCGAAGCATAGATTCCAAGTCTCTAAGAGGATGGCATATGTCTGCGTCTCTTAGGACCGTCTGAACTATCACTGCGATAGCCTGTACCAAGGATATCTATACACAAACAATATGAGGTGAAGCATAGATTCCAAGTCTCTAAGAGGATGGCACATGCCTGCGTCTCTTAGGACCGTCTGAACTATTACATCGATAGCCTGTACCAAGGATATCTATCTTCTAGGGTACAAGTCAATATCCCCCATAAAGGTCCCATCGAGATAAGACTGTCCCAGCGCGGAAACCTCAGGGATAGCAAGTAGCGTGGGCATGATTTTCACACATAGATAGTATATGCATACACAATCATATAACTATACTAATATTACCATATCAATAATGGGTATATTCTCAAATCCCATAGTTACGACTTTTATCCATATTATCATATTTTAGTAAACACTTATAACGGTTCGTTTCTAACCATGATTCGGTATTATTCCAATGTACCACACAACTCTCATGGCTTTATTCTCCAAATTATAAACTTCAGTAGGTATACACCTTTTTCCCAAAGTTACTCCCTTACGTGTCTCTTTCTTTAAATCATAAATTCACCGACCCTTATGTAATTATCCCAAAATACAATCCTTGCCCGACATCAAGGGTCCCAAAATTTATTCACATGTCCCACTGGTCTTCCCTATCTCCCAAAACATTTTTATTAAGGATGCCCAAGAATTTTTCCACAATAAATTGAACTTAACTAATTTAGAAAGGGAAATAGGAGTCTGCCAGGAGGGGTCGATCGATCAAGGTCTGGTGCTCGATCTATCGAACCTTCGATCGATCGATCAAGCAGGTATTGCGATTTCTGCAGTTTTGCAGTTACGGGTTCTAACACATATCTTCATCCAAATTTAAGTTTTTCATTCCCAAACGTCCAAAGATTCATACTACTAACATTATATCATCATACTAGGTATTTCCAACGTAAAGCATGTGGATTTCTATCACTAAACATGGATTAATATCCCAAAAATTTATATAATTATCAAGAACCCTAGAATTCTCTTAAACATGGTTTCAACAAGTATTTCCAGAAATTTCTTCTTATAAACATCATAATTTCCTGGGTAATTTCTCTGCATGGCAAGGGTTTCCAGAATTATCATTTTATCCATCATTACATGCGATTTCCTATCTCATATCTTAGGCTTTCTTCCATAAAACTCATCCTAATCATTCCTACACTAATATGAAAGATGCATCAACGAAATAAGCAAGATAAACACTTGCCTGGGATTTTTGGTGTTCTGATTTGCAGATGATTTTGGTGTGGTTGCATTCCCCATCGCGCGATCTACACGTTGGTGGTGACGGCGGTGCAATCGGAGGTGTTCTTGGCCTAGAACTCCTTGGAGAGCTTCTCCTCTTCCTCTCCAATGGCCGTCATTAGTATTTCATTGTGTTAACCCTAAAAGATGACACTTTCCATCTGATATAACCCTATAAAATTCGTAGGTTTAATTACCCATAATTGCGAAATGTCCAAAACGCCCTCCCGGGGTACTAATTAGGCCTTAAAATGCCCCGAGACCCAAACTAAGCCCCCGGGTACACTTTACTGACTATCTCGATCCTTCCGGACTCGTTGGCGCACTCAAAACGATCATACGAGCAACTTATAATTTATTCACTTTTATAAATCAACATTTAGTCCCGACACGACACAGGCGCGTCCCGACTTAAATTTCCATATTTGTCATTTTATTCACACGTGACAATATTATAAAAATAAATCTCATATATTACTATACTCATCCGGTAACATTCAACAAATAACAAATTTCCAATAATTACTAACTCTCGTCACGCTAGTAAATATTTTAAACAACATTTCGGATTAAAATTAAATTAATTTATCTCAATTAAATTTAATAAATTCCATAATTTAAAAGCTATAAAAATACGGGGTATTACATACTTCCCCCCTAATAACGGAATTTCGTCCCGAAATTCGAAAAAATAAGGCCTATCAGGTAGCACAATTCTGGATATCCTTTTCCGTACACAAACTAACTACACATTACGGCGCTCAACCACTATAGCCCTTTCTTCACAGCAACATTATTTTACATTCTCATTGGAGACACTTCACATTGCACTCCCAACTGACAACATTTTAATAGGTTACGTCTATACGTTATAAATTCCATTATCTCATTATCATTAGGAGGCCGCACCTCACTACATGACAACTACTCGGATTTATTCATACACAAAATTTCCATTCTGAGAAGATCATACGAACATTTGACCACTCTTGACTGCCTAAAATAGTCGTGGAATTCCACCATAGTTATCGGATATTTTCTCGATCGATCCAAAAATTCTGATTATCTACTCTCCTCTAAACATACGGAAGGAGAATAGTCGAGGTTCTTCCATAACAAAGCCTTAATAAGTACCTCGTATGCGACAAACAGGTACGAGTGCTTCTACAGAGCATTCTTGAAATCATCGTACCAAGATTCCAAAATCTCCTTCACGTGGCTCCACTAATCTTTAATCACCATGCGCTTATTCCCTGGCTAAGGGTGATACATCCTACTCGAAACGAAATCTTATCTCCGCTGGTTCCTGAAATCCCATATCAAAGGTGGGATTCACCAATCTCATCCTAATTCAGAAATTTATACTGCGCCGGACCACGCACTGGCGCGATCCTTCCTTTCAAAGGAAGTCTGGGGCATACTAGTTAATATTGTAAGCCAGCCCAAAGGAATATAAATCACTTCCTTCTCGGTGACTTAATTCACATGTTCGGGATAAACCCTTGATCTTGTTTTGAGGATGGCAACTCATCCAAGAACTTTACCGACTTTACCGACCTCTTCCAAGTTCAGGAATTTTCGATAAACACAAAATTCTTTTGTTTATTCTCCTCTGTCAACCAAACCTTACCTATGGGCGGTGCATGTAGAGACTACTCACTACGTTTCGTTAAACATCGATTCTTCCCTTGAAATCTCTCACATTAAGTGACACGTAATACTCCCCTTCCTTTCTTGGAGTTTGTCGAAAGTTCCGACTCGTGCTCTTCTCTCCACGAAGTGCATTTCTGGATCTCTTATACCATGCTAACATCATTACTCTTTGTATGCGCAAGTCGCTCTCACACTTGACTAATAACAACTCCGCTCCGGGTGTGCTTCATAACAATTAAATTCTACTCTATTCAAGGAATACTAATTCTTGAATGGCTTCCCACAGCCTTCCAATCAAGTTAGGGCGTGCTATTCTAATTGCACACTTATGTATGGATTATCGCCCCTCATGTAACGTTTAATCCACTCTATCACTTCCACTTCGTTATACTAGTCCCACAAACATATATTTCACACGTCTATTACCACATCCCTTCGACTCGGACTATTTTAACTGCAGCTAACCCAGATGCCCACATTTTTGCAACACCCCGACCTCCCTGGGAGAGCGAACGGCGTGCTACTCATCTGTAAAACTAACTAAATTCAACGAAATAGAAGGAATAGGGCATTCAAATTCCATGACAATAAAAGAGGAATAATAATTCTCAACCTTCTTCAGATAAGTACAACAATTTTCCCAAATAGGTACAACAACCAAAATAAATCACTAACGCTCTATTCATCAAAATAATTTCAGGTCATCTCTTTGTATAATAAAGTTCTTTCCAAATAATCCATGCTAAAAATCATTCCAACTCTTTATTCACCTCGTGTTCTGAACGCGGTTACGACATTTGGGTATTCTCAATCACCCTAGAAATCAAAATTCTTAAATTCTCCTTATCATCGTTCCACCCCTCAAACCGTGGGGATAATTTTCAATGCTTTCTTACCACAAAAATCCGGCTCCAATGACCTTAAAACAAAATTCAACTTCCAACTTACATACATAATTACTTGATCCCATTTCGACCAGGGTACCGAACTCATGGAATAGTGACCAAACGTCTCCCTATTTCCAACTTTACGCTAAGTTTCATGCGTGGGATGTCTCGCAAAGCGAAATCCAAACAAGGACCCCCCCCCCCCCCCCGATACACTACTACCTAGCATTGTCGGTTATCGAAATCCGTTAGGTCCTCCGTCCATAGTATATACCCCTTTATTCCGTCCCTTGACAGAAAAGTTACAATTTCTCCCCTAATTATGCTTAACAAAGAACGTTTCACCAATTTCATTATCGTCCCGTATTGGTTGATGGTAATTACATTCTATAAACCTCGGATACATACGATCGAAATTCTCTAAATTTCCTTTTTCTAACATTAGGGGTATAACTCTTAACTCCCACATCTCTTAAGGATAAATATAACACTGCACTCTTCCTATCACTAAGTCCGGAGTGCTAAACATAATACCGAGTTAAGTCTTTTCGCTCAACGGTAAATCCCGGTACATACTGAATCATACTGACAAAGTCTATACATACATTGGTATCGAATATCTCAAGCCCACTATCTCCTCCGAAGTCTCTAGGATAGGTAATATAAGTGCGAGTCCAACCTTCTTACAGGTAAAGCCTCACCAAAACAAAACGTGTTGCACTAATGTAACTACTCTGATAGCCTTGAAATAAATGCCCACTATCATACTACCCATTTCTATAACATTTTAACAAAGATAATATCATACTCGTGTATCGCATCACTATAACGAGTAGCCTCAATAAAGTATAAAACACTGTTAATATACTCATTCATCCCCGGCGGATAGCACCAAAGAAAAATCCCGCTATACTAAGGAAAAATATTCACATAATGGTAACATTTATAATGATATGAATTAAACTCGTCTCGCATGCTAATCTAGCAATAAACAAAATATGGTGACTCACTCGTGTCACATAAACACGCCGCATTCTCTAAGGATACAACTTATACTTCCATCCTGGCAATCGTCTTGACTGCACAAATGGTTTTCGGACGTAACACGTCTGCCCAGACCAAAACAAAATTATTTTAATCGTTGCCTTTTACTAGGCACCGTATTCTTATCCTTTTTCTCATTTTGGAACATATTATCGTGAGCGATCTCACTCCACACAAAATACTTCAACACATAATCCACTTACCACCTGTCCTACTAACCAGGTTAGGATTATCCTTCTCTCGGACTTTAGTAGACTCGATTCCTGTTAGTCATCCCGGTTGTTCCCTTAGCTTTTTAGGCCATAAAGATCATGTTAATATCTATAATAGTACTTACTGAATTTACCATCACTTGGTAAGAATTTAACTATCTGAAGCATTTAAATGGTTTTCCTGATGTGCATCCACATCCTTTTGTGGTGCTATACCACCACCGTTGTATTCAGTCTTATTCTCGACTAAATTCTTCGATTCCTTTAACTTCCCCCACAAAGAAACGTTATCATCTATATTGACAAAATATGACATTGTCAACCTCTAAATCGATCATCCATCAGAATTTCCTCCTCGAGTATTATCAACTATTATTACAAGTTGATCTCCCACTTGGAGTCGTTTCCTCCACTAGTATCTACCTCTTTCGATACAAAATTTGGTAACGATTAGGATTCATATCCACAATTGGACTTCTGTCATGCCCTCCTGCGATGAGTTCAGAACCACGTTTGCTTCTCATCCTGAACAGTTGAGGAAGGAACATACGGTCAACACCGTACCTAAGGTTCTCCTATAGGCATAGCATTCCACTTCTAAAATTGGTGGTTGACTCCAACCATTATAATTTCGTCCCGAAAGCCAAGAAAATTTTCTCTAAATTTTCACTTTCAGTTTGCCACACTCCGTCCTATATTTAAGCCTTTGGATACTTTACCTCCTTTGGTAAACACATACAATTTTCGCGTTTCTAAAATTTCCCACTGACAGTCTCTACACGTTTTTGTAATACGTTGGGTAAGTTTACCCTCGCACCTCATTTGACTATAACAACATTTGAAAATCATTGTTGCACCTTAGTCGCCTTTCTAGTCTTGGCTTCTCGTGCCATAATGGAGGTGACCTCAACTACGGTCATCATCCTCGGATATATTTCATAATCTCAACAGAGCCCTGCCTCCTGATGTACGCTTAACGGTCCTCTTCTGACATCCGTCATCGCTCGTCACACGCACACATCCGAACGAAATTAGAATTCACTAGTGTATACACATTATAGCAGGAGAACGAAATCTCGGCAAAGGAATCGACAATCCTAAACATAGGGCTCTATAACAAACAAAGCAACGCTGAAAGCATAATAAGCCGTACAGATCCTAAGGACACTAGAACCTGATGCTCTGATACCACCTGTGACACCCCGCCTAATTAAATACCGGGCGATCACTCCTTTATTAAATTAAAATCAAGGTGACCAGTTGGTTCATTCTTAGCATCACTGTCGTGAAAATTAATTTTCCAAATTAACACCCTAATTAATTAAGCTAAGTGTCAAAACCATTTTTAACATTACTAACCAAATTTTATTTTTAAAGAAAATTATTTATTTAATTAGTAACAACATTATCAATAAGTAAAAATTGTACCACAATCATCCTAGAACAGAATCCAATTAATTTAAACATTCAACATTCAAAGTCCCAACATATAAAACTTAAAGTAAAACATTCAGGCTGAATAAATCCCAACGTAACAGTACTGGAAATAACTGAAATACAAATGTCCCAATAAAACAGATAAATAGTGGAAAGGGCGACACATGCCCAGTAACTGAGAATCCTAGAAGTGGAATCAAGTAAATGAAATCGTCTAAGCAAGTGGCCTGCAACTCCCACCTAAGTTGCAGCACACTTCTTCCAAGGGATCCTAAGCAAGACGCCCCTGTGGCTGGGCACCTATAATATATACATATATATATACAAGAGATAGAAAGAGAAAAAGAAACGGGTCAGAGCCCTATAGTGTGTTTGATTTAAAAATCGTTTAGCAAGTATTTAAATTGATACAGGCCAATGAAACAACATATTAGTGCGACACTCTCTTGAGAAATTCTCACCTCTCTTCTAATGTGCACACCTATCGCACTAACCTTCCCAATAGTCTATCTCGTCATATATCCCACTATCTTTCCCCAATGGTTAAACTTATCTTAGGTAATTCGCAGGATTTAAAAAATTGAACGATACAATTGTCTGAAAAGAATATTTAAATTAGTATCCAAAATTCTCATTTTATCTTTATTAATTCATAAAGTTTTTCAGTGTCATATTATACTTTCTCAAGACAAGTATTTACAATTTGAGTCATCAACCATGTCCTACATATCAAATCACAGTAGGCAGTTCCAGATTTTAGAATTTCATATATATATTAACTACTCGTAAAATATATATACCATAACAGCACCCCAAATAAAAACTATGGTGCGGGCATACTCTACTATCCAATCCCCGTATCACTCGTACTAAGGGAAATACAAATTCGGAATCACTCTCGAACTGTATTAACACATACTCAAACAATATTGAGGCGAAGCATAGATTCCAAGTCTCTAAGAGGATGGCATATGTCTGCGTCTCTTAGGACCGTCTGAACTATCACTGCGATAGCCTGTACCAAGGATATCTATACACAAACAATATGAGGCGAAGCATAGATTCCAAGTCTCTAAGAGGATGGCACATGCCTGCGTCTCTTAGGACCGTCTGAACTATTACATCGATAGCCTGTACCAAGGATATCTATCTTCTAGGGTACAAGTCAATATCCCCCATAAAGGTCCCATCGAGATAAGACTGTCCCAGCGCGGAAACCTCAGGGATAGCAAGTAGCGTGGGCATGATTTTCACACATAGATAGTATATGCATACACAATCATATAACTATACTAATATTACCATATCAATAATGGGTATATTCTCAAATCCCATAGTTACGACTTTTATCCATATTATCATATTTTAGTAAACACTTATAACGGTTCGTTTCTAACCTTGATTCGGTATTATTCCAATGTACCACACAACTCTCATGGCTTTATTCTCCAAATTATAAACTTCAGTAGGTATACACCTTTTTCCCAAAGTAACTCCCTTACGTGTCTCTTTCTTTAAATCATAAATTCACCGACCCTTATGTAATTATCCCAAAATACAATCCTTGCCCGACATCAAGGGTCCCAAAATTTATTCACATGTCCCACTGGTCTTCCCTATCTCCCAAAACATTTTTATTAAGGATGCCCAAGAATTTTTCCACAATAAATTGAACTTAACTAATTTAGAAAGGGAAATAGGAGTCTGCCAGGAGGGGTCGATCGATCGAGGTCTGGTGCTCGATCTATCGAACCTTCAAACGATCGAAGCTCTGGGCTCGATCGATCGATCAAGCAGGTATTACGATTTCTGCAGTTTTGCAGTTACGGGTTCTAACACATATCTTCATCCAAATTTAAGTTTTTCATTCCCAAACGTCCAAAGATTCATACTAATTAGATTATATCATCATACTAGGTATTTCCAACGTAAAGCATGTGGATTTCTATCACTAAACATGGATTAATATCCCAAAAATTTATATAATTATCAAGAACCCTAGAATTCTCTTAAACATGGTTTCAACAAGTATTTCCAGAAATTTCTTCTTATAAACATCATAATTTCGTGGGTAATTTCTCTACATGGCAAGGGTTTCCAGAATTATCATTTTATCCATCATTACATGCGATTTCCTATCTCATATCTTAGGTTTTCTTCCATAAAACTCATCCTAATCATTCCTACACTAATATGAAAGATGCATCAACGAAATAAGCAAGATAAACACTTGCCTGGGATTTTTGGTGTTCTGATTTGCAGATGATTTTGGTGTGGTTGCGTTCCCCATCGCGCGATCTACACGTTGGTGGTGACGGCGGTGCAATCGGAGGTGTTCTTGGCCTAGAACTCCTTGGAGAGCTTCTCCTCTTCCTCTCCAATGGCCGTCATTAGTATTTCATTGTGTTAACCCTAAAAGATGACACTTTACATCTGATATAACCCTATAAAATTCGTAGGTTTAATTACCCGTAATTGCGAAATGTCCAAAACGCCCTCCCGGGGTACTAATTAGGCCTTAAAATGCCCCGAGACCCAAACTAAGCCCCCGGGTACACTTTACTGACTATCTCGACCCTTTCGGACTCGTTGGCGCACTCAAAACGATCATACGAGCAACTTATAATTTATTCACTTTTATAAATCAACATTTAGTCCCGACACGACACAGGCGCATCCCGACTTAAATTTCCATAATTGTCATTTTATTCACACGTGATAATATTATAAAAATAAATCTCATATATTACTATACTCATCCAGTAACATTCAACAAATAACAAATTTCCAATAACTACTAACTCTCGTCACGCTAGTAAATATTTTAAACAACATTTCGGATTAAAATTAAATTAATTTGTCTCAATTAAATTTAATAAATCCCATAATTTAAAAGCTATAAAAATACGGGGTATTACAGGCGCTATCCTTCTAAGTTTGCTAAAATAATTGGGCCATCACTTCTTTTGAGGCCCCTAGAAGAGTTATAGAATGGTGATAACTGGGAAGATGAACAATCGGGGGTCCACTTCCTTCGAATTTCTCAATATTTGGCATCTTGAACTTCTCGAGAAACCTCGCCTTAGGATAAGGAGACCTGTGGGTGTAGTCCATATAATTTTTAGAGATTCGGACTTGGTCAAACTTATTAGTTAGCATATTGATATCTTCTTTGACCTTATTCAACTCTTCGTCTTTTGAATCAATGATTAGAGGCAAGTTAGACCCAGGCTGGGCAAGGTTTGGCATAGGAAGCTGGGCAGGCGGCAGCCCATTAACAGGAGGGGAACGTGGAGCGTGCTGATACTCTTCGAGAACCCAAAGCATGAGGGAATAGGGCCTCGGCCTCTTGAAGAACAGGAACCTGGTTTTGTTGCATCTCTCGAACCTCAGTCTGAAGGTTGTCAATCTTGGACACGAGCTGAGCTAAGACTGCCGTCAGATCTGGCTGCACAACTGGCACTTGATCTGTGTTCTCCATGGAAAGTGGATGGATATCGAACTCGAAAGAAGTTGAAGGGGAACGGACAAAAATCCGGGGTGATTTGACTGAAGACTGAAGCCAATAAGGAGCCAGGCCAAGGGCGTGCGATCGACCTGAAAAGGCGTAAAATGGGATTTATTTTTGACAAAAAGGGTGAAAATTTTTTTGACATTTTTTTTTTCTTTTTGAGATTGAAAGACAAAATATTTTTGGGTTTTTGATAAAGAAAGGAGAAATATTTTTGGATTTTTTATAAAGAAAAGAGGAATATTTTTGGATTTTTTTATAAAGAAAGGAGAAATGTTTTTGGATTTTTGATAAAGAAGGGAGAAATGTTTTTCGGAGACGGGTCTCAGCATGATTATTATTATTATTATGCTCTCACTTATATTAAATTCTCCTGAATGCAAAATGAAATGCCCAACGGGACCCGAGCCTGGAAAAGTTGGGTTTGTAACATATGTAAAGCTATGGCTGGAGTTGTAGCCAGGCTCACGGGCAGGGTCCCATTTTAAAAATGCGCAAAAATTTGGGTGGCAGGCCGACTCGGTATTTCGGCAGAGTTTTGGGTCAAAATCGACAATCTAATATGTGTGTCCTAAGATTCACACCTATATGCGGGTATGCAGTTGGTTTGGTGAATCGGAAAGGGTTCCCCCCTTTGGTATGGCTTCCACGATATACGTATCACTTTTGAGGGCAATCGGTACGTGTGGACAAGCCATTTGATATACCTGAGTGTACGTGAATTGCCTCACTATATACCTTGTGGGGACGGTACATGTGAGAGCGAATTCGATATACTTGACGTACGTGAACAAGTTCCCTGCAATATACCTCCCGTCATGACTTTGGTCAAGCGGTAAGATGCGAGGGAACCGTTTGATATACATTGAAGGTATTTGGCCAATGGAAGGTGAGAGTCATATCACTTAGGCTAACTATGCCCTGTCGGACCAGTGCCCATCACGAAGTGACCCTCCAGTTACTGGAAAAAATTTGGTCAATCACAATGCTCTTTGGATGATATCGTGTGAATCATGCATGATTCTCTTATAAGTATCTTATGATGAGATTATCTTTCTTGATCATGCCCAACAGGGAGCAAAGTACAAGTACCAATGGTATACCAAGTATGGATGGGTGATGCGTGCAACATGTGGACATGTGATCTTAGGTGCACGTGGTGTGAAGTGTACATGGAGAATCTTCTACAAGTGTGTGAATAGAAGCATAATCATGAGGTACACATGAATATAAAGGGAAACATGCAAAATATGGGAAAATATAAGGAAATATAACACCCATGTAAATAGAGTCTCCCCCAGTGGAGTCGCCAATATGGACATCCCATTCGATCCTCGCGGTGGGTGGGACGAAAAAGAGCGGGAGTCTTCAACATCGAGAGGATCTTGGTCCCGCGCATCCCTCTCGGGAGCGCTTCGGTCGGCGTCAGTGATGAGGTGAAAAATGTAGAGAGATGGAGTTGCCAGTCTATTTTACTCAAAACAGACAAAAGAAAAGGGAGTCATCCTGAAAGACAGCATCCAAAGACATAATGATACATACAAAACCAAAAAATGTTTCGAAAAGGGTCCGGAGGCTAAGTTACGAAATGGGAAGGTGTTAGGCACCCATTCCGCCCTTACAGTCTCTCATGGGTTATTGCTATTTTACTTTATTTCCCCTTGATATATGTTTATGTGTATATATAGTGGAGACAAGAATCATTGACTTGTATCATGGATGAGATAAAGCAAGTCATCCATAGGAATGTTCTTAGAAGTAACATTAGGAAAATAGGATTTACGCGATTATCCTAGCGTTGATCGTTATAATGGAACGATAACACATATGGAATAATACGCCACTAAGCACAAATATACGTATATATAATCTAAGAGAGTTAAGTTTAAAGAATATAGCAAAAAATAGGAAAAGGTAGAAAAAGGACTCGAGTCGCGGGTTTTACCCCGAGACGCCTACGTAGCCTATAGAGGCATCAAAGTCCACATAGTTCATATGCAAAAACGAGGGGTGGGGTTTATCCTATAAATCCAACCGGGGACTTCTCTTAAATGTGTGTGTGTAAAAATATATTTTAGTTGTGAGAAAAGTGTGAGAATTCCCGTTTGGAATTGATGAGCAAACCCTCTTTTTCTTATTTTTTGGGTTTTAGTTATATGAAAATAAGAGATGTGAAATAATACTAGATAAAGAGTATATTAGGATATGTGAGATGAGAGAATAAAAGTGCTAAGTAATAAAACAAATTAATGCGAATTTTGGAGAATTTAAAGAGAGAGTTGAAAAAAGTTGGACCTTCTTGAAGATCTTGAGTTTGATCTTGGATGTTGGAGAGCAACCCTTACACTTAGGTGACGATGAAGGGTAGTAAATTCACCAAGTTTGATGAAAAAGGTGATGAAAGGTGAAGGTTGGAAAGGGATTTGGATGTGGAAATCACGCTGACTTCGAGAGGGGTTTTCTGAGCTTACTGAGAGTGATGGATTTCAGATCTTCTCCTCCTTTGGAAGGGGGTTAGGCCCTACTTTTTATAAGCCCAGGGCATTGACAATCGTCATAGCTCTGGGACTGCCAATCGGCAGGTGTGTTTAGGCACACTGCCGATAGGCAGGGTTTGGAACCTGCCGTTGGGCAGTCTCTTTCAGGTTCCTTCGGAAAATTAGTCGTAGAGCGCAAATCGTTGATCCGAATCACTCACGGGGTGAACAGTTGGTAAGGTAATTCAGATACCTTCTAAAGTCTTTAGGCTGCTCCCGGGTCCCAGAGTTGACTTTGGGTCAAATGTGGATCGGAAGCGTTAGTTGGTCCTTTGGAAGTGGAATCGTTGGACGCAAACGGATCGTTTATCCACATAGTAAGACATAATTGTGCTCGGGGTGGACCGTTGGAAAGGTTAGTAGATGTACTTCGACATTACAAAGATCCTGACTCGGTTTGGGGGTTTGACTTTGGTCAACCGGGGCTTGGAAGCATTTGGTGACCTTTTGGAGTAAAATGGATCGTTCGTCCGTACCGTAAGTCAGAATCATGAACGAGCAGACCGTTGGAAAGGGGTTTCAGTTCCCTTTGAAGATTCATTCAGTCTCGATCGAATTGAAGATGTGACTTTGGTCAAAAGGAGCCTCGAAGCGTCCGATGACCTCTTGATCAAGTTTCAGGGGGAAACGGGTCGTTCGTCCGCACCGTAAGTCAGAATTATACACGAGATGGACCGTTGGAAAGGGTTTTCAGTGCCCTTCAAAGATTCATTGAGTCTTGATCGAGCTGAAGAGTTTGACTTTTAGTCAAACGGAGCGTGGGAGTGCCCGATGGCCTTTACGTCAGTACTCGAGGTATGACTTAGGTTTGTAGCTATGAGGGGAGGTGATAGGGAACCAACGGATAGGATAAGGGGTGTTATAATGGGGTGTTTACAGTAGGGAACGAGTGTCTTGACATGCCACCAAGGCGTTCAATATTCTGACTTAAATTCTTTCCTTAAATAAATGCAGCGAAAATACATCCACATGGTCATGAATCGTAAACTACTGAAAATAAAGGAATTACATCATCGAATCTTTCTAAAAGGAAACTTTATATAAGTAACGAGTTTATAACTTTAGACAAAATTTAAAACCCATTACATGCTCTATTTGATCACTAAACATTTTACATAAAGTAACAAAAAGATCTCTAAAAGCCAAAATTTCAATATAGTCGTTTTGCGTTCTATCCATGATCCTAGTTATTTCCTAAAAAATTGTTACAACGTCAGTTAAAATCCGAATGAGATTTAATCTCCAGACATTCCAAGGTTTTTCATAAAATGTATACCTATTCAAGCAAGAACAAAAGGCATAGATATATATAGACAGGAATTTGCAGTAGTATATTTATATGTGAATGATAGTATATTGAAATGAATAACTCATAATAGAACAGATGCAACAATTCAATGGAAATATCTTTTTCTTTCAATCATATCATTTTAATGGCCAAGTACACTCTAATAGCGTATTCTTCTACCGTATTATTCCCCGGTAGTTGAGGGTCAATCGAACTTGTTCGTCACAATGCCTTATTTAGGGCACACCAGCGATGACCCAGCTGCGAAGGTCAGTCACTAAGAGAGGTCCCTTAGGCCGAATCTTATTTCCAATATTCAATATCATTTTCAAAACTCTTTTTAATCGGTATGTCTATATGGACAAATACAAACATATCATAAGGAATCAATCATCGGTATCAGATGAATTTTGAGAATAAAAGCAGTTCACAAAATATATATAGTTTGCATAATATCATATAACTAAAACGCATAAGGAATGTCAGAGTACTCACCCAGAATATAAATCCGAAGTTATAGATATAGAGTCTTGGATTGCTCGTTAATCTTAAGACGAAACTTCTTCTTAAACTTCCTCACACTTTCTCTCACTATTTCTTTTTTATATTTGGAATGAATTTAGTGTAAGAACTGATCCTAAGGCTTATATTTATAGTTTCTCAAAGTTATCTAGGTGATGACACGTGTCCTGATGACTAAGCATTCAATTTGGTGAGTCGGTGTTAGCGTATCACGTAACGGAGCTGTCTTATAGTCTTAATTCACTGAACGACGACATGTGCATTGGCTTTATCTAATTGCATGACATACGTTTTGTCATTTTCTTTAGAGGCGACACGTGTACGGTGGAGATGTCAAAACCAAGAACGAGGTGTCAAGCATGAGGTGTAAAGTTATTAAGGGTGTACGGGTCATTTTACACACGGGTATTTTAGTAATTTTACAACATACATTTTCAATACTTCTTAGAGGTTCTTGAAAATATTTTATTTAAAAAATGGTCCTTTTTATATTTTTATTTTAGTCCTTGAAACTTTCTTTATTTGAATTTAAGTCCCTAAAGTTTCATAAAATTTCATTTTCTACCCCAAAACTTATCATTTAGCTTAGAATTAGACTTTGATTTGATCCATTTTGCTGAAGAAAAAGGCTATTTCAAGGTGTTTAAGTTGGCCTAAATAGCCTCCCCTTCCAATCAATCAAAACATAACGCATGGTGTGCTAATAAGACAAAATACAACTTATACGATGGACATATTTGCCCTTGTTTCGTAATTTTGGTATAACTTCTTGCTCGGACCTTCATTTAACACATCATTTATTGTGTTACAAGCCTAATTCATATATCTACAACTATATAGTTTTTACCTCAAGTCAATTCTTATATTATGGTCAAAACTAGTCTTCAACATGAACATTCCTACCGAAAACTTCAAAATTTTATGTTTGTAAATAATTTGATATTTCATGATTTATGAAGGTAGGTTTAGAGTAAAAATAACAAATTAACATTACCTACAATAATAACACATTATCTATATCACATATGTAATAATAAAACATTTAAAACAAACTATATATGAGCATATAAAAGTGGGGTCAATACGGAATTCTTCTTTAAAATCTCCCTTCGTTAAGTTCCCATAATTAAACATCTTTTTGCTTTGTTCTAGGTAGCGAGTAGTTTCTTCCCACTTAACCGATAATTTTGTCTTCCAACTGATTAGTTGCACCAATCATTGAGCTATCTCTCGAAGAAGTCTACTCGATAGGTTGAATTATTGAGCTCTCTTTCGAAGAAATATGCTATGTTGGTTTTAGTGTTGAGATCTCTTTCATGGAAGTTTTATCAGTAGGTTTATCCTCATAAATGATTTCTTCTATGAAGTCAGCTACTGCCTAACCTTTTATCGTTGTTTTATACTCATATTCTATATCATACTCCCATAGGTCTACAGCCCAGGCCACCAGTCTACTTGATTTCTCAGGTTAATGAATGGTTTAACGTAAGGGTAGGTTTGTATAAAACACAATGGTATGTTCTTGGAAACATGGCTTCATTCTTAGAGAAACCTTAATTAAGGATAGAGCTAACTTCTCCAATCATGGATGACAAATTTTGGATCCTCGGTAAGCTTTGCTCGTGTAGTAAACTAGTTTTTATATCCCATTTTCTAGCCAAGTATAAATAGAGTTTATGTAATACCCCACCCTAGAAATTAATACTTTTTAATAAATTAGATATTTTATTGGAAGAAATTAGTGAAGAAATAAATGCGTAAGGAATTGGACTAGAATTTCACATAAAGTGACGCGTCGCGCATAGTGATTAAAAAAGAAAGTTCCATGTGGCATGATCCGCATGGATGCATTTTATATTCGAATGGCTATAATTAGCACATTAAGGTAGTACAACACGAATTAGACGAGGAACGAATGTGACCCGAGTATGGTTAATATTATACGATAATAGTGTCGGTATGCGATATAGTAAAGTAGAACTTTGAGGGATTTTTATAGGCTTACACATTGGCGATAAAATAATTTGACCACTTTTATTGGGACCTAAAAATATATGTAACAATATTATGGGGTCAAAGTGACAAAAAAATGAGGTTTAGTGCACTTGGGTCGGTCGACCGCGGCTCCCTGTCCAATCGACCACGCATAGCAGGTCAGGCCACGTCGGGAGTTTCATTATATGCTCTTTGATTGTGGTCCCTTGATTTTGACACTTGTTGACTTCTTATGGACCCAGATATAGATGATTTTGGGAAAAGTCATTATTGTGTGGTATATAAATGTAGGAGATGGGGTGCTAAGGTTAGAGATTCTCCACTCCATTCTTGTAGTCACTCTCTCTCTCTCTCTCTCTCTCTCTAAGATTATATGCTCCTATGGAAATTTTCTGGCCAGACTTATCAAGGGTTGAAACAACCCACATTAGCCACTACACACCATGTAAACCACCATGAGTAAGTCTCTAAACACCTTATGTTACCTTATTAAACCCTAGACATAGTTTGGGTTAAAGAAGAGGGTGCTCTTGGTATGTGCTGATGGGTGTTGGAAGGGGGTGTTCTTGAGGATGAAGAAGCAAATTCGTGGAGAATACTTGGAGATAGATTTGGAGGGATTTTTTAGACCCCATTGAGGACACCTTTGAACGTGGGGGGTCCTCTATCTTCTTCACCATATCCACCATTTTTAGAGCTCATTTGAGTTGGGAAAAAATAACTTTGATATAAGTTTAAAGTAGAGTAAAAATCAGCATGGTTATTTACATATATTAGACTAAATATATGTAGGGTTGATGTTAGTTTATATATAAGTGTTGATTAGTAGTCATCTTATCATTTGTATAAAAATGGGTTTCAAAACGGATGATTTAAAAATGGGTTTTGAAACATAGAAAATTTCAGAATATATTCATTTAACATTTTATGCAATAATGTGCCTTAATGATGTTTTAAAGGAAAAGGAATATGATTTTATGAAATAAAATGTGATAAACTCGTTTGAGCCATTTTATGAGAATAAAAGGTGATTTCCTACATGAATAAATGAATAAAGGAAACTTTCACTTTATTAGGTATTTAAAGTGTGTGAAATCCATGTAGTAAGTAATGTGGGTTTGATGTTTAAATGTATAAAGAGTGAGGTTTTACATAAGTTATGGGATAAAAGTTAATAGTGGACATTAAATGATTTAAAGGTGTGAATAGTGGTGAAGTGGGTGTTAAGATGCAAAATTCCATAAATAAAGTGTGTATTCCAAATGTCTAGAAAATGGGACCTTAATATGAAAAAAGGTGTATCTTATATATTAAATGTGTTAAAGTAGCAAGTAAGAAAGTTGAGTAAATTATGATTTTGAGAAAGTGTTAAAATGGTTAAAAGTGTTTAAGGTGATAAGTTGGAAACTTAATAACCATATTTGAGATATAACACTTGTTAAAAGGACTAAACTGCAAGTTTGATAAACAAAGGGTAAATTGGTAATTTACTTAAAGTGGAACATTTTTATGGAATAAAAATATTGAAGAATGTATTTAAACTAATATGTGTGAAATGAATTAAGTCCTAGAGCATGAATGAATTGTTATAAATCGCGTGTGTGTGGATAAGGAACTTAAAGAAGAAAAGAAATAATTTTTCCAAGTGTTAATGGGAAAAACGGACGGTTAAGTACGAGTTTTGGCTTCGGTCGGGTAAAAGAAAAGAAGTGGAATAATGTGGACATATGTAAATGTTAAACACATCAATAAGGACTCGAATGTAATCGAAAAGTAAGAAAGAAGGGCCCAAATCCCTTGGGTGAAAAGCCCTAAATCACTAGTCAGAGCATAAAGTGCACATAACCGTCGGTGTGGAGCCCGTGTAAGTATACAATAAAGGACGATTCCGAGAAAAGATAAAGGAAATAAGGAACATGTCAAGACATAGGTTGGGTGGTAAAATGTGTTAATATACCCGAACTTTAATTAATGAAATAAATATTCCGGTAAAGGTGAAATGGATAAGTAAATGTATAAATCTATTAATGTACATAAGTTAAGGTAAAAGGGGTGAAGTAAAGTGGAAAAATGGGTGGTTAAGTAACCTAAGTTGTTAAACCCATAATTTTCATAAGTATGTATTGAAAGGTTTTCAAATGATAAACAAGTATTTTCTAACATGGTTAATGCGTGTGTTAAAATGGTACTTTTCCATGAAAATACTAAGGTATATCTTAATTAATAAAAAGGGGTGATTCCAGTAAAGGAATGAGTTTGAATAAATCACGTGTAGTGGTGTTAAGATGGAATCGGGCATGTTAAATAAAGCGAGAATACTAAGTATTAATATAGAAAACCGTTAATAAGATTAAGGTAAATTAATATGGATAAGCAAGGTTTCGAAAGTAAAACGGTTAATACATTTGAATATGTATTTTTCAAAGGTATATCTATATATATGTAGATACATATATATTTTCGCATGCATGTGATTGTAGCGTGTGAGTACTCTTATATGTCGTTCATTTTTATACTACTTTTTATATTCCCACTGGGCATAGGTTCACGCCCTCACTTTGTTGCGGCAGGTTAGGTGCGGGTTCGTATTTTGAGGCAATTATACAAGTAAGTGTACTTTATTTATTTACATTAGTAGCTTTGTTTACTTGGTCCCGGGGAGCTTCCCATGGGTTCCTCACGTAGTTTATCTTGAAATTGGAATCGCATGCTAAACAAGTGAAATATTAAATAAAGTAAAATTGGACTAGCAACATTATATAGGTTGTTTCATTGCACCTCGCACATAACGCTCGGGCTGGAACGAGTTGACTCATGGGTAACCCATAAATCCGAGTTGGGGCGTCACATTTTATCTCCCATGAGTGATCTTGAGAGTAAGGGTCTCGGGTATTTATTCAATTCCAACAAATCCTTTTAACTTTCCTCGTTCAATTCAAATGTCTTCCTCAACACCTTAAAGAAAGGAAGGCACCAATCAGTATCTTACGAGACAAACCTATCGAGAGTTTCTACCCAGCCTATCAACTTTTGTACATATTTCTTGTTTGGTGGGGATTTCATATTGATCAACACTTGAATTTTTTTTGGGTCATCCTCAAAACCTCTCTGATTTACTATAAATTTGAGGGACAATTCCTTCTTATATGTCGGACACATATTTTATGGGGTTGAGCTTCATCTTGTGTTTATCCAACTCGTCAAATTTCTGTCTGAGGTCTTTAATATGTTCGACATTTTTTTTTCTTAGTGAGCATTTCATCCATGTATACTTCCACATTCTTGACGATCTGTTCCTCGAAGGCTTTGTTCACCAACCTTAGGTATGTTGCTCCAGTATTTTTGAGTCCAAAAGGCATAATGTTGTAGCAGTAGGTACCTCGGATGGAAATGAATAAAGTTTTCTCCTTATATTCTGGATTTATTTTAATTTAGTTCAAGCCCGAATACGCATCCATGAAGCTGAAAAGTTCATACCCAGCAGTAGCATCAACCAATTAATCAATCCTTAGTAGGGATAATGGTCCTTCGGGAAGGCTTTGTGAAATCAACACATATATTACATTTATTATTATTCTTTTCAACCATAACTACATTGGATAGCCATTTGGGGTATTTGAAGTCCCCAATAAAACTTACTTTCTGTAATTTCTCCCCTTCCTCCTGTATGGTCATGTTTTTCTCGAGACTAAAGACATGTCATTTCTATTTGATCGATTTTGTATCCTTGAAAATTCTGAGTTCATGACACATAAAATTTGGATCCATCCTTAATATATCCTCATAACTGCAAGTGAACACATTATTTCTCCATCTGAGGAAATCTACCACTTTCTTTCTAATAGTAGGATCTAGTGATGAGTTGATCTGTGTTGTCTTCTTCGAGTGTTCATCGTCAAGGATAATGGACTCTACTGCCTGCACAACCTGTCCCATAACTAGTTTCGCTTCCTCATGAGGGTCTATGGTCTTTATCTGGTAGGTAGTGGTGAAATTTTTATGTTCCTCCTAGTTGATTGAAGTGTAGTATCACTCCTTGGCTTCAATTTAATTCCCTTCAACTATGTCAACCCCATAATATATGGCGAACTTCAGGCACTGGTGCACGTTAGAAGGCACAACTTCAAACTTATTCTATCAAACATTGTCGAAGATAATATCATATGCTGAGGTGATGTTCTTACTAAGGATGGAGAAATGGATCTTTCTAGTTCAACAGGTTGGTCAAGTACCAATTACGACCCCTAGGTTAATAGTTCCTAAAGGATATACCTTCTTTCCTGAGAAACTAATGAGGGGCCTATAATAGGGCTCAATCTTGATATCTCTCAGTTCTAAACCTTTAAAGCAATTATAGAATAAGATGTAGGCTAAACTACAGTTGTCGATTAACATTTTATCCACCCTTCCTTTAATTCCCTTCAACTACACCAACCCCATAATGTATGGGGAACTTCGGGCACTAGTGCATGATAGAATGCATAACTTCAAACTTCTTTAATCCAACCTTGTCAAGGATAATATCATATGCTGAGGTGATGTTCTTGTTAAGGACGAAGAAATGGATCTTTCCAGTTCAATAGGTTGGTCAAGTACCAATTACGACCCCTAGGTTGATAGTTCCTAAAGGATATCTATACTCACGTGTGGTCTCTCTAGCTCGCTAACAAACACTTAGTAACTGAGCTAATCCTTCGGATGATTTGGCTCCAAAGCAGAAGTTACTGACAAATAAATTAACCAACTATTGAAAGCTAGAGATTTGTCCTAGTGGTAAATTGTTATACGAGATCTTGGCTAACTCGGTAATAATGCTGAAAAACTTCTCAATAATGAATTTCATCGGGGACTGGATATATGTCGGTGAAAACTTCATATCGTTCCACATGAAGTACTAGATTTATTTTACCATCGTATTTCGGGGTTACCATAAGTGGCTTGAACTTGGCAGGTGTAGGGTAATACATAATTATTGGTGTGAAGAGTGATACCTTTACTAAACTTTTGTGTAAGGGATTTTTTACTTTGATATTTCCCCCCAATAGTCTTACAATCATTGAATTGATCTTTTCCATAGTTGTTCATTTGGGTTAGGTTTGATGGAGATAGTTTTAGCTGCTCGGTGATGGTTTTGTATTGATCTCTCTTATTGAGAAGTCTGCTTAGCATGCATTGACCCTCATACACTCGCCCTTGACTTGATAGATCCTTATCGGTAATCCTGAGATCCTTTAGTCTCTTTTTGGTAATAGTTACATGCATCTCGGGGGCCTAGGCGATCAAACATTATGACTTTACTCTGCCTTTCCAGCACGCTCGACCTTATTTGGGAGAATGATTGTTCGTTATAACAATCAGTGGACCTCATGGACGAGGTGGCGCCAGGGTAGTAAGTTCGTTGGTTAGTTAATCTAGAGTACCTAGATCTTCTCCTCTCATTCATTCATACTAGGTTTATGAGATGCTTGTCTCCATAGGATAAAGAAGGAAACATTTATCCTCTCCTGTTGGTGTATTCCTATTCAAACGGCATGAAGGGGTCCGCCACAAGCCTCGCTTGGAGTGTTTGATTCGATTATTTGATAGTTTCTTACATGGAATCTTGACCTTTGGCTATTCTTATCAAAATTCCTTGAAGTTCTCCTACTCCTAGAGGGGTGGAGGGTAGGATGGTTTCAGCTGCGCGACTACTTTTTATATTATCTGTCATTTTCCCGTACTTACAAGCACGTGATTGGAAAATTACTTTGGTATTGAAAATGAGTAGAAAATAATAATGGCTTGTCGGATTTCCACAGAGGGTGCCAATCTGTTGGTATTTAAAATTGGTATGGTGTTAATGATGAGTCTCAGCTTAAATATACCTTTTTATTATCTACCACAGATGAATAAGATTTTATGAGCTAGATAGAGTTGAGAGACAAAGAGGGAGACAAAGGTTTTTACGTGGTTCAACCCACTGAGATGCCTACATCCACGGGCACTAAGTCACTACGTGTTAGGGTTAATTACATGCTCTCAATAACTCTCTAGGATTGAGCGTATGCCCTTTTTCACTTGTCCCTCAGCTGAGGGGTGTAGTAGGCTATTTATAGCAGTAGGAGGAGAAGAAGTGGAATTCCTTTATACAATAGGCATTTACACCCTATTACATTATAAATCACAACTAAGGGTGAGTTAGTGTGTCCTCACGTGTATGTGCATGGGTGACTGTAGATATTCCCACGTGTGCACATTTTACTCTATTGACGATTCGCATTCCTGAAGATGGTCATCCATTCTGTTGATCGGTGAAGAGGTTAAGTCGATCACAATAACATCATATGACAAGGCCCACTAGATAATGACATATATCACATTCTCATTGGTCCATGTTATACTCTTATTTTAGGTTACAACAGGTACCAAGTTGATTGATCGACCTATCGCCATCCCCCTTCAAAAGTGAAGAGAGTTGGGTTCCTCTAGATGGCATTCCTCTTTAACTGGTGAAGCATTACTTGTCATCACATGAGAGTGATGATGAATTTCTATCAAATCATGATGATGGTCTAGGAATAACCATTGTTGAGGTGATTGCTCGTCAGGGGTAGTAATTGCATTTATTTTGTTCTTTCAATGATTTGAATGATCTTTATTATGTATTATAACTTAATGGTACAACATGGTGTTATATAATTATACATTTTGCATTTTTCCATTTCGTTATGCCAAGCACGTGTTCATTGTCTTATCTTAGGATTTAGGTCGTGTCATTACATTACCTTAGGCCTAGAAAAGATGCTGGCAAAAATGTTCCTGGTTTTAAGTCCATCCACCCATTCAGGATTTTTATCTGACCAAGGTCAGGTTCACTTAGTGTCTAAGGATCCCCGTAGGTCTTTTATTTTCCTAGGCAATTCTTGAGGTTTTCGTGAAGACCGTGGAACCTTGAGTTTAATTATAATAAAACTAAGGTGATATTGATTAATTTTTTACTCTTAACAAAACTTTAAGCTTGCCACTTTGGAAGAATATTAAATAGCTAAATAAAACATTTAGGCTTATTTTATTAGAAAAACTAGAACAGACTTCAAGCAACATGAGTTTTGGAATAAAAATTTGCAAAAACTAACTAAGTTAGGAATACTTAAGCAAGAGCAAATTCAAAAGTAAAACTTCTTGAGGTTGGTTGCATTCCATGCTCTTGGTATCTCCCTTCCCTCCATCGTTTCCAAATGGTAGGCTCCTTACCAATCAGCTCTGATGACCTACCATCCAAAGGCTTTCTGCATTGTCAAGGAATTTTTTGAGGATGTAGTCATCAACCAGGAATTTTCTTAGATTTACTCCCTTGTTCTACTACTTGGTTAGTTATTATTGGTAAGAGGCGAGATTTATCATGGCCTACTCCTTTCGCTCATCGATAAGGTCAAGTTGAGTCCTCATGGCTTTCACGTTCAAAATTTATCCGGTAATAGAGATTTTCATGGTAGGCAAACCAGTTCTAAGGGAATAATAATATCCATTACATAGGTTAGAGCGAAAGTCATTTACCCAGTAGGCCTTCTGGGCTTAGTAGGATATTCCCATAGGATGTGAGGAAGCTCATCTGCTCAAGCTCCTTTCACCCTCTCTTCTTCATACCGTCGAGCATCATTTTGTTAGAAGACTCCTCTTGACCATTCCTCTAGGGGCAAACCATAGAGCTGAAGTGATTCTTGATGCTATGACTATCGTTAAAATCCTAGAATGGTCCACTTTCAAACTGTGTGTCGTTATTCATAATGGTTGACCTAGGTATGCCAAATCGTGTTATAATGTTCCTCCAGATGAACCTGATCATGTCGATGTTATTAATGTTTGCTAATGGTTCTGCTTCAATCCACTTTATGATGTAGTCTATGCTAACTAAGAGGTATGTGTGGTTTTGTAGTGCTTTTAGGAGTGGACCTATGATATCTACACCCCATTGGGAGAATGACCACGGGATGGTTAGTGAATTTAAGTCACTGACCGACTGATTAACGATGGGGGATAACTTTTAACATTTCACACACTTCTTAAGGTATGAGGTTGCATCTTTTTGCATATATGTCCACCCATACCCTTCTATGATTGCTTGAAAATCCAGGGACCATGGACCTCCCTCCTTCGTAGCTATCATAAATTCCATCGTTAAGTTCATACAGGACTTAGTCAATATCATTTGGATGCACGCACTGGAGGTAGGGACTGGGGAAAGATCTTTTGTATAGTTTTTCTTCGGGTGTCAGATGGAACCGTGCAACTTTTACCCTGACCTGGTGGTCTTGCTTCCTATCGGATGACATGATGTCATTTTAAAAGATAAATGATTATTGAGTCCATTCGATTGGGAATTTTCTGCACAACGAGAATTTATTCGACAACCACGAGCATTGTGATACCAGGCTTGGCAAGGAATTCCACTTTAATGGTTCTTCTGAGATCAAAGTTCATTGCTGACCCCAAGGCTTCTAATGCGTTGGCATGATTATTATGCCTCTGGAGGAACTGTTGAATGTGAACTTCCTCAAATTTGGCCATCAATTTATGGGCGACCTAGAGGTATGCTGCCATTCTCTCATCTCTGGCGTTGAAATCTCATGTTACTTTATTGGACATCAGTTTTGAATCGTAGTACATATCAAAATGGTTTACCCTTAGTATGTGAGATTTGCGCAGTCCGGTAATGAGGGTTTCGTACTCAACCTCATTTTCCCCTCAAAGCCAAGTTTGATCCCCTGCTCCATTATGATATTTTCTGGGAAAATAAGCACATTCCTACTCCTAAGCCCTTTAAATTGGATGCACCATCCACGCAAAATGTCCATTTTCTGTATTAGTCGATCCCTGGCTTCTTAACTAATCAGCTATCTATTGGTTCCTTGGTTCATCTTCTCCTATAAATTATGCGATGAAATATGCCAACATTTGACGCTTAATAGTCGTTCTTGGTTGATAGTTTATATAAAATCTCCCAAGTTCGATCGATTAGACATCTTCCCATATAAGTCGGTCTTCCAAAGGATGTCTTTGAGGGGAAAGTAAGTGATGGATATGATTGAGTGAGCTTCAAAGTAGTGCTTTAACTTGCGCAATGCAATGACCAGGGAATAAGCCAATTTTTCCAACTGGGGCTAGCGTTGCTCGGCGTCTAGGAGTATTTTACTGATATAGTAAATGGGGGATCGTCGTCCCCCTTTCTTGCAAACTGAGGCTGAACTAACTACATGGCTTAAAACTGCAAGTTATAGATAAAGAGAGTCTCCTGGATCTAGAATATCAACAGAGGAGGCTTGCTCATATAGGATTTTATTTCTTCAAGGCCTTTGAGCATTACTCATTTTAGGTGAGGCATTTTTCCTTCTTCAACAGCTGAAAAATGGTCGGCATCGTTCGAAAGACTTTGAGATGAAATGATTAAGGGGTGATAATATCCCTGTTAGCTTTTAAATATCGCATAACATCTTTTGGGGGCAGAACGTTATTGATTATGAATGTCTGATTGGGGTTAGCCTCAATACCCATTTTGCTCACCAAGTACCGTAGGAACTTTCTAGATTTAACCCAAAAGAATCATTTGTAACAATCCGTCCTTTTTAGACAATTAAATTCCATATAATTAAATTAAGTGGCAATTTGGGGAATTTTCCTAAATAGTAAATTTTGGGATTTTAGAGGATTGAATGATTTTCGATGGATGCTGTAATTATTTTTGGGACTATATAGGTCGAAATATTTTAATTATATGTCGTCGTTGAGTAAAGCGACACGAGGTAAGATTTTTTTATTGGAAAACCCGCATTTAATTATTTTGAGTTGGAATAGTGATTTGCGGTCAAGTACCTCGGATGGGAATTTCGAATGCGCCATAATTCTCGGAATGGCCGAGATAGTCGGAAAAGAGTGTCCGATTGTCGAAAATGAGTTTCGGGTAATTTTAGAGGTAAAAGTAACTCGTAATTGGGTAAATGAGTCGTTTTTGGGTTTTAAGGGGTATAACCCCTTTCTTCTTATTTAAAGAGGGAGAAAGGGAAAAGGAAAGAAGAAAGAAAGAAAGAAAAGAGAGAGAAGAGAGAGAGGAAGGAGAAAGAGGAGAAGAAATGGGAGATCTCGGGCAAACTCCGCCGGATTCGACTCGAGGTCGTCGGATTTTATCCACGACGCAAGTGTTTACTTGCTTTATTTACTTTTGTGCATTAATCTCATATCACATTTGGTATAAATATGATTTTAGGGTTAGAACCCTTAAAATAAATTGGGTAAAAGTTGATTATGAGTTTACATATTGATGTAGTGTAAACTCTTAATGATATTTAGTGTTAAAACCATGTTAATGGAGTATAAAAATGGGTTGAAATGTTAAGTTGGGGTTTTTATGGTTTTAGGGTTTAAAACTAAGAGAAATGATTTAATACCCCAAAATAATTGATGTGTTAGTTGTAAAACATAGATTAGATGTTTGTTGAGTTGTTGGATAAGGTTAGAAACAACAAAAATGGAGAAAAATGGAGTTTGGGAGTTTGGGGAAGATAATGAATAGTGAACCCGTAGCCTTTGGGGTCATTTTAGGCCAAGCAGATAATTGATTTAGCTTTCGGCCAAAACACGAAAGTTGTAGATATTTTCGATACGGTCACGTGGGCGCCGACCGCGTATTTTTCTGAATTTTCTACGATTTGATATGATTTTTACAAGATGACAGCTCCGGGTTGAAAGTACCAACTCGGAAATCAAATCGGGAATTGGAAAAATAAAGGCTAGAAATTATTGTGTAGATGTTTGGGATGATTTTTGGTGTAGAGTAGAAACCATGAAAATGAATTTGGATTGATTTTTGGGTATTTTGGAGTTTGAGAAATCGCCCAAACTGTGACCCTCGAACAGGCCGAATCGATTCGGGTACAAGCCGAATCGATTCGCCTAAGGGGAATTGGGTCTCTGCAATGGGCCGAATCGATTCGGGTACAGACCGAATCGATTCGCCATTTACAGACCTGTTTGCAGAATACTTTCCGAATCGATTCGGATTGGGAACCGAATCGATTCGCCCACCCGAATCGATTCGCTAAAGGGGCGAATCGATTCGCTTAGGCCAGAATTTCTAGTTTTCTCCCTTTAAGAGTATGGGGAGTTGAATTACCATTTGGGATTTTTATGGGGATTCCTAAATAAGGGTTTTGAGGATAAATAAACCTTTAAGAGATGATTGAGGTAATTAGTATTGAACAAAGTAAGGAAATCTTTGGGATTAATGGTCATCGCAATATATAGTTGGCAAATATGGCCATTTATGTATATTCAAGGATGAATATATGGTATATGTATATACTATGTGATTAAAGTATATATGATATGATGAAAATGATTTTGAAAATAATATATAAATGTTTTCAAAATGGAAAGACAAATGATTTTCATAAATAATAAAAATGAGGATACACACCTCTCTAAATCGCTATCATAAGGGAAGTTGCGTTCGTATGGTGAAGCCCCCTGGCTAATGATGCAGGGTGGATATAGTCCTATAGGCCATGTGAGCGTTT
Organism: Sambucus nigra; assembly: GCA_949130495.1. Taxonomy (NCBI): domain Eukaryota; kingdom Viridiplantae; phylum Streptophyta; class Magnoliopsida; order Dipsacales; family Adoxaceae; genus Sambucus; species Sambucus nigra. The sequence continues at coordinate 190,028,706 of OX422215.1, read as the reverse complement.
GTTGTTATATTTTCTGCGCTGGTTAGGAGATTCCGGGTGTGGTCTTGACTATCCCGCAGGCACATGGTCGCTTCCCGACGTCTTTCGATATAGGATCCCAGGTTGTCTTGGAGGCCCTGGAAGATGATAGCCATTTAGGGGCGCGCACAGTGGAGAAATCCGGACGGGCGGTCTTAGAACGCGTTTATTAAAGCAGTTCATAATAATGGATTTGCTTTAATTACATTTCCTGGATATAGGAAGGGAAATGGGTTATATTATTTGGCTTCGGTAACACTTCCCGGATGGAAGAAGGGATGTGGAAGCATATGTTATGATCAAAGCGTTTTTATGATAATGAAAATGTCTTTGAATACATTTCCTGAGTATAAAAAGGGAAATGGGGTAATTGATAAAGGAAAAGCATTTTTATGTTAATAAAATTGGCTTTCAAAAAGTATATGATTTGTTAAAGAAATTCATGATAATGAATTGGCTTCTATAAATACATTTCCTGGATATGAGAAGGGAAATGGAAGTTTTTGAAATGAAAAGGATAAGTATTTATAAATACTATATGTATCAAGTAATCCTCGGTCCGGGAGATATTATCCGGACGTATATTGTAGATGTACGTATATGTATAAATCGAGTGCCGAGGGTCTAATGGATCCCGACGCTCGACCGTGCTGCATAGTAGTGTATCGGGGGGGTTCCTTGTTTGGATTTCGCTTGGCGAGACACCCCACGCACGAATATGGCATTGTGTTGAGACTGGGGAGAAGTTTAATCCTTAGTGCTCTAATATTATTAAATGTTTATGGTATATATATTATATATATCTTTCTGTACTGAGGGACTGGCGGATCTCAAAGATCGACCTTGCTGCATAGTAGTGTATCGGGGGGGGTTCCTTGTTTGGATTTCGCTTCGCGAGACATCCCACGCATGAACATGGTATAGCGTCGAGATTAGAGTGAAGTTTAGCCCTTAGTACATCTCTTTGACTATCTAGGTTAGATAGTGGTTGGGTATTAGACTAGTTTAGCAGGGTAGCTTGACTAGGATGTTTTTAGGGATGCGCTAGGTGTGCACTGTTAGAGGAGAGGTGAGGGGTATCTCATGAGAGTGCGATACCAATTTAAATATGAGATAAAAACTATTTTTCTAAAAAATAAAGCATTTATGCACTTGCAAAATATTTTCTAAACATTCGGGCTCTGACCCGTTTGTCTACTCTCCTTTCTTTCTCTATACTAAATATTTATAGGTGTCCAGACACAGGGACGCCTGGATGGAAACTCTTTCGGGTCAGACGTCTGCTGCAGCAGCTGTGGATGCTTGCAGGTTATCGGTAGACGTTTCTTTCTTTGTACTCTAGATATGAGATATTGTATAAACACTCGAGCCAATGGCTCAATTGCATTTATTTATTCTTTCAGTACAGCATTCGATATGGTTGTATATTTGGACCGAGTGTTCGGTTATTTTAGTTCCTTTCATTTCCATTTCAGTTCATTACGCATTTAATTGTGGATGTTTTAATTTGTTTGTTAAAAAGAGTAGTTAAGTAAAAGTTTTTAACGCTCACCTAATAGGATATTAGTAATTAAATGGATTTTCGACAGTGATGCTAAGAATGATCCATATGAAACTCCTGTTTTAATTTAATATTGGAGTGATCGCCCGGTATCTTATTAGGCGGGGTGTTACATCATTTAGTCGCGTTGATTTTCATTTGGTAATGATGAGGATCTCAAAAGTCTCCTTTAAATCCTTTAGATGATCGACTTTGAGCATGCTCTTGATGAGCATGTCGTTAATGTACACCTCTATTTTATCTCACTATTATTTCTTGAACATCCTAGTAACCAATCTTTGGTATTTGGCTCCTTCATTTCTAAGGCCAAAAGGCATGATCTTGTAATAATATAAGCTCGTAGTGGTTATGAATGAAGTTGTCTTGATCGGGGCCGAACAAATGGATTTGATGATACCCTGAGTATGCATCTAGAAAACTCACTCGTTCATAGCTGACTGTGGCATCGACCATCTGATCGATCTTAGGCCGAGGAAAACTATCTTTAGGGTAGGCCTTATTGAGATTGGTGAAGTACACACACACTCTCTAGTTATCGTAATTCTTTTTTACCACCACCAGGTTTAAGATCCATTTTAGGAATTGAAGTCCTTTAATGGACCTTACCTCCAGAAGTTTCCCTACCTCTGTTTCCACTGCCTTTGCTTTCTTCGAGGTAGTTTGGCGAGCCTTTTGTGTGATTTGTGGATACATTAGATCAATGTGAAGTTTGTGGCGTGCAATTTTTGGGTCAATCCCAGATATATCATTTGGCAGCCATGCAAATACATCTTAATTCTACTTCGATAAAAAAATTAACTCCTCCCTCTCTTACTCGGATAATGTGGTGTCAATCAGAAAGTTCCTTTCCAATCGAGTCTAATCAAAATCTATCTCTTCTAATTTCTCTAGGACCCTATCTGCGGGGTTAACTCTCGTCTCTTTTACTCACGGTCTTCCATGCTTTAGTTACTATTTGGATGGTGTAGCTCCGTCTTGAGATGTTTCCGAAATTACCTCCTTTTCTTTGTTCTTCTCTTATTTAGGCCTGATGGCGGAGATAAAACACTTCTGAGCAATAGAATAGTTGCCTCTAATTTCCATTATTCATCGCTCTGTGATGCACTTGAATTTCTCATGGTAAGTGTAGGGAATAACCTGTAAGGCATGCATCTACCCTCTCCCAAGAATGGCTTGATAAGGCATGTCGATATCCGCCACCAAAAACTTGATTGACTTCGAGATATTCTCAGCCCTAGCTAGTAGGACTACCTTTCCCAATGGCAGAGTTATTATTCTAGCGAAGCCGACCAGAGGGATGGATGATTCCTTCAAGTCCTTTAACTTTAGTATGATCTTGTGAAAAAGTGTGACACCCCGACAAATTAAATAACGGGTAGCTACTCATTTATTCAAATTAATACAAAATGTCAAGTTGGTTCAGTTCATAGCATCACTGTCGAAAAACGTTTTAAAAATTACAAGCCACCTAATATTTAAAAAGTGAGTTGTCAATTTTAATTAAATCCGGTTAACATACAATCCATTTAAATAATGAAATACTAATACCACAACCACAACACAGTCATAATAGAATAATAATGGAATGACAATGAATCTGGAGGAATACTCCTCTAATAATCCAAATACTGAATACAACCAAATACAAAGTCTGAATCACAAGTTAATTACAACCCAAAATCTGAAATAAAACTGAGTAAGTAGGATGTCTCTAAAAGAAAAGGGGCGACATGCCCTACAGATGAGTAAATCTGAAATAGAGTCAAGATAGAAAATGGAGGCGTCTACGATCGAGGTCCTATAACTTCCACAGCAGCTACAGCACATCACCGGAATGGAACTCCTACGCTTGGTGTCCTTGTGGCTGGGCACCTAAAAGGTTTTACAAGAAAATAGATTTGAAAGCAAACGGGTCAGAGCCCGATTGTGAAAACAGTTTAAAATGCAGCAAGTGTTTAATATCATTAAACAGTGAATATAAAATACATGATAGTGCGTGCACTCACATGAGTTCCTCACCTCTCAACTAATTGTGCACACCTATCGTACCCGTACCCGTTCTAGTTATACTACCATCAAACTAGTCCAATCCATGACCTGACATTACTTTACAATTCAAAGTTCATTTTCCAATGTCTTAATATAAACTAGAGGTCTTACTGTTTTTACTCAGAATTAGTTATAATAATTACTAAGAGTTTTCCCATTTTTAACTCTACAAATATGTTACATTAATTCACACTTGTACTTATATAAACAGTTCATTTTAATAATTCGGTATATCAATCTCATCATAATATACAATAATGGCACCCCTAGACTAGGCTGCAGTGCACACATACTCTTCTATCAAATCCCGGTACATCACGTACATAAGGATCACGTATTCCGAATCTCTCAGGAATCGTTTCAACAAGTAACAAACACACATAATGGAGGCAAACATAGTTCACATCACATGGGTCACGCACATACTTACGCTCCCATGATCAGCAGACTTATTAACTTCTCAATAAGTCATTCTATGATCTATGTCCTCGAGGTACAATCTAAATCCCCCCGTAGGCACACAAAGATTAGATGGCCATGATCGAACGCCGACCTCCCGTGATAGCAAGTATGGTAGGTATGTTATACACAGATAACCACATATACTAAGCATTAACACATCTTAGATATCTCATGATATTAATAGAAGTATATTTTACATTCCTATACCGTCATTAAATGATGCACGTTTACAAATCCCTGAATAATATACATCAAAGTTGCCAACCCTTCTCACGTCGTAATTTTATACACTTATTTCCTAAACCATAAATGTCATCCGGTTTACTACAAAATTCTAAGTTTTAATCCTCGATGTTCCCCAATCTCACAACCATACCCACTAGTTAACAAGGGAAGGTTAACACTCAATTAAATAAGCCTAATGGAAGTTCTAAATAAAATCAGGCCTAAAAAGGCCATTCTGTCAACTCGTTAGAAGCTCGTTCGAACGAGGTCGTTCGAACGACCTGGGCAGGTCTTCTAACGAGATTGCAGAAAACACCCAGAAATTTCCCAACTCATTTTTCTTTATTTTTCTCTTCTCTAAATCCATATTAAGATCATCCACATTACGTTTTAATGTTTGTAAACTATTTTAAGTCATCCTAGGTCGTTCCTTAACATATTTTTTGGGGGTCAAATCTTACTAATCAACATGTAACAATCATAAATCCCCAATTCTTGCCCCAAACCCTATGAACATGAACCCAGGATTTAATTGACTACAAAGACTCCTTATAAATCCGTTTCCAAATCATTAAAAGTTATGTTTTGTGTATTGAATTCGTCCATAAGTATTCTACATGCAATTCCTATCCCAAAATCATAAGTTTCATAATAATCCCATTGGTTTTCATCAAAACTTTCAAGGCAAATACAGTTTCTACACTAAATATGAAAATAATATCCATTGCAATTAATGACATCAAATCACTTGCCTTAAATCCGATGTTCTGGTTCGTTGTTGATGATCAAGGTTGGCTTTCTCTCTTCTTTTCGGTCACAAATCCTTTCCAATTTCTCGTGATGGGAGATAGTTTGGTTTGGAACCTCCTTTACCCTCTTTCTAACTTCTCTCAAAACTCCCGTAGCCCACTCTCTTGCCTTTTGTTGGTAATGGCCTTAGTGGCCTATTTAAAAATATAAAAATAAACTCTAAAATTCGTGGGTTTTAATTCCTCAATATTTAAAATTATCAAAATGCCCTTCTAGGTTGTCGGTTTGGCCTAAAAATGCCCCCAGACCCAAACTAAACTCCCGGCAAGTGTTTTCTGACTATTTCGATCCTTCCGGACGCGTTGGCGCACTCAAAATGATCATTCAGTTGATAAAAATATAATTTACTTTTTAATTTAAATTAATTCATTCCCGACGCGACTGACATGCGCGTCCCAATTAAATTTCCCAAATTATCGTATTTCTGCCGCGTGACAATTTAAATATTTTCAATACTCATATATTACCATATATTCTCAGTAATATTCAATTTAAACATCATAATCAATCAAATACCAACTCACCTCTCGCTAGTATTTATATCCGGATTAATTCCCAATTAATTCTCATTTAATTCAATTAATCCCTTAAATAAAATCAATAAAATTACGGGGTATTACATACTTCTCCCCTATTAACAGAATTTCGTCCCGAAATTCGAAACTAATGAATACCTGGTAAAAATAGCTCTGGATAACGTTCGCGCATCTCATCCTCGAGCTCCCATGTGGACTCTTCGGCATTATGATGTCACCAGTGCACGCGTACTAATGGTACTATCTTCGACCTCAGTTTCCTCTCGTTGTTGTTTAGAATGGCAATCGGCCTCTCCTCGCTGGAATTATCAGGCTGAAAATCGATGACCTCTAAAGCAATGTGAGTATGGGCCAAGTCGTCCCTAAGATATTTCCTTAGCGAGGAAATATGGAACACATCATGAATCCTATGCAAGTGCTCTGATAACCCAAGTCTATATGCAACTGGCCCAATCCTCTCGATGATAGGAAATGGCCCCACATATCTTGGTGCTAGTTTCCCCTTCTTCCCTAAACGCATAATCCCCTTCATCAGAGATACTCTGAGTAACACCTGATCCCCGACCTTGAATTCTCTGAAGAACCTCTTGGCATCAGTATAACTTTCTGCCAGTCCTGAGCTACCCGAATACGGCTCCGTATCATCTCTATCCTTGTCGAAGTGTCCTGAATCACTTCCGGCCAAAGGAGTTTGTTATCCCCCACCTCTAACCAACATTCTGGGGAACGACAAGGTCAACCATACAACGCCTCGAATGGAGCCATGCCAGTGGTGAACTGGTAGGAGTTATTAGAAGCAAACTCCACCAGTGGAAGGTACTTTTCCCAACCGCCTCCAAAGTCTAGGATGCACATACGCAACATGTCCTCCAATATTTGATTTGTCAACTCTATTTGCCCATCAGTCTGTGGGTGTTACGTCGTACTCAGCCGCAACTCCGTACCCATGGCCTCCTGGAAACTCTCCCAAAATCGTGAAATAAATATCTTGTCTCGATCAGACACGATATTTAGAGGCACCCCGTGAAGTCTCACTATCTCCGCAATGAAAATCTGGGCATATTGTCCCGTAGTGTAGTCTGTCCTCACGGGCAGAAAATGAGCAACTTTGGTCAACCTAACCATAATTACCCATATGGAGTCGTGACCCCTCTGTGACGTAGGTAACCCCATGATAAAGTCCATGGATATGCTCTCCCATTTCCACATCGCAACCTCTAACGGTTATAGAAGTCCTGCCGATTTCAGATGGTCCACCTTTACTAGCTGACAAGTGGCGCATTTAGAAGCGAACACGGCAATATCTCTCTTCATCCCGCTCCACCAATACTATCGTCTCATGTCTTGGTACATCTTATTCCCACTAGGGTGTACCGCGAACCGCGAACCGTGCGACTCTGTTATTACCTCGTGTCCCCCTTCCGGAACGACCAGTCTCCCATTGAAGCGTAATCCCCTGTCTGAACTAATGGTATAGGACTCGGCTCCTGATAAACACAGGGTTTCGCCGCTGTGCGAGAGTCACCTACGCGCCGGTCATTTTATATTCGGCTCACCAACTCTATACAAAAACCTAAGTTACGACTACACTCAACTGGTGAGTACAGCGGTAAGTCAGGTGTCGAATCCACAGAGAGTGTTTGATAGATCACAACAGATTATTAATTCAAGAATAAAAGTGTAAAAGGTGTTTAGAAACTAAAAAGGGAAAGATGCATAAAAGGGAAATAGTAATCTAGGCGAGTGTATTGAAACTAGATTATGAAAGCGAGAAAAACTATAGGTTGCGTCAAATATCCCTCACCCGAGTTAATTTGTATAAAATGGTTCCATGGATCGATGGGTTATTACACGTGCGTCTCGTTTCGACAGTTAATTAAATCAAGGGTTGTCACGCCCTAAATCATCATAAAAGCCTAATAAGATTTTGGCATCAACAAATATCCCGAAAATTACGCGCGAAAGGTCGTAAGCACGGGACATACATGAAATGCCCCGTCAAATCTCCTAGGCGTAATAACTAGGACAACGCACCCGAAATAGACCCGTAAACATCATCACCAAAGCAAAGCAACGCGTCAACTCGAGTGAGTTCCATTCAAGCACAACCTAATTTAGATTAGCTAGAAAACATGTTAAAAATGCGGTAAATGGAAAGCGGGAATAAATGCGATAAATCTATACTACAAAGAAAGTGAAGAAAGCATGTGAATCTAATTAAGAAAGCATGTAAATCAAACTATCAAAGCAAGAAAGAAGGAAATACAAACTATATAAATGGAGGGGATGATGAATAGTGAAACAATCAATCCAAAAGGGTGTCAATCCAAGAACAATTGAAGAACAACTCTTCAAAACCCTCAAAACCTAAGCTATTATAACCTAAAATCGTTTTGTCTACTGAATTTGTCCTTATTACAACAAAATTGGCTTAAGTAGTAAGTTGGAATAAAAGAAAAGAAGAAAGAAAAGAAGAGAAAATATCTGCTGAAAAAAATAGGGGATCAATCGATCGACCACTGTGGTCGATCGATCGACAGTGAAAATCGTGGCAAAAATAAGAAGGCTCGATCGATCGACCCCCAGGCTCGATCGATCGATCAAGCAGGGCAGCCTGCTGTTTCCCCTGTTTTGGCATATTTTCCTTCTCCGCTCAATTCGCCGTAACTTTGTCATACAGACTCGGAATCGCGCACCGTTATGGCCACGCGAAGCTAGCGAGGAGGGCTACAACTTCCGTGTAGATGTCGAGCCAGGTGCCTGAGCTGTGAAATGACCGGATTGCCCTTGAACGTGCGGTTGCGTACGAAAATTGCGCGAAATGCGTCCGAATCCCATACTTGGTACCTAAATACCTACAAAAGCCCAATTATACCTCATATAGAATGTTAACAATATAAACCGAGGTTGTCTGGTTAACGGGCTTAAATATAGTGATTAAGGCACCCGAGGAGGCTAGAATGCGTAGATTCGACGGATGAAATACATAATATTTGCGTATTATCACACCCCATAACTTACACATTGCTTGTCCCTAGCAATGGAATAGGATGCAGCAAGAAGAACAAGTAAACCAAAATAGGAGATAGTACAAAAGTATGGTATACAAGCAATAAAAAGATAAGGCCACTTTCGCGGGTGATTCGATTGCATTTAGCGTATGCAATAAGCCGTTAAACCCCTAGGTTACCCTAGTGGACGAGTGTCGTCTCATGAGGGTTTTTAGGGATGAAACCCACAAACATCATAAAGTTTCCTCAAAATATGCCCAATCAAGTAAGGCAAACTCATCAGTGCGAACAAGATTTCAACATGTTATTAGCATAGCAAACGAATTCGCGTGAAAAGTCCGTCGTTATTAACATTATCGAATGCACCTCAATGAATTGAAACTCTAACATGTGGGAGGGGAGTGAGCATATGCAAAGTATGATTTGGCGAAAAACTTAAATAACTCGGATACTAAATATCAAAGCATGCATAAAAGTCAATCCTCACGGGCATTACACTCATAAAATGAAATCACTTGAAACAGGGAGGTAACACACGAGACATGCGGGCATAAGGAGTAAATGTAAAGGGAAACTAGGTCGCGCACATGTCACAATTGAAGAACGCTATATAGGAAATAAAAATTGCAATCTCAGTGAAAGGACACCGCACATATAAAAGAGGCGAAATGCATTTTCACAGATTATCAACACTATTTAAACATTTGAATTACATTAACTTAAGATCACATAAGACTTGTATAGGGTTATAATGTAGGCTAGGTTAGGGTACGAAATGAAAGGGATGTATATACGGATTCAAAGTGTTTGGGGATGAAACTCGGAATAATGGAAAAAAGTGGGCAATTTCAAAATTGGACAAATGATTTCCAAACGCGCATTAGATATAACAATCGAGAGAGTAACAAGGATTATTGAATCACATACAAACACTATAAACAACTTTCTCTTTCTTTTTCTTTTCTTCTTTTTCTCACTTTTTTCTTTTGTTTTCTACTTTCTCCTTTTCACTCTTTTTCACTCTTTTTCTTTTCACTTCTTACTCTTTTCATACTCAAATTGTAACCACAACACAATAATAACATTCAATCCCAAGCAACAATCCAAACAAGGGTATGTATGGTATAAAACTCCAATTTGGAGTTGGATATGGGATTTTGGGTAATGAAAAGAAAGGCTAGTATTTAGGCTCAAGTGGGTTGACTAGGGAACATATAAAGGGTGAGGTCAAGGTCATATGGGTGATATACAAAGATGGCCTATGATCATTTCACAAAGTTTACGCAATTCTTGAGTCAAAACAATATATGAAAATCATGCTCAAGTAACACATTTCAAGTATGAACTCATTTAATGAACGGTCAATGAAAGAATAAAGAGATTACCAACGACTGTAACGTTTTCAAAGAGGAAAGAATAGTGTATACACTCACAAATGAAGATAAGTCTCTAATCTCACTCGGTGTAAGTATATACAATGCAACAAAAGCATACCGAGTTATAAAAATCTTAAACCAAATCAACATAACAAGAATGGTGCATGTGCTCACGGATTAAAGTTTAATTCATGAAGTTATTCATAATATCAATGATTTAGGGAATAAATTCTAATAACTTCTAAAATCGAGAACATGCATCGTTGAATTGTCTATTTGATCGGGCAATTATTAAAATTTATCATTGGAAACAAGGGCAAAATGCCCAATAAAGGAGAAAAAAGAAAGAAAATATTTTTGAAAATTTTCAAATTTTTAACAAAACATGCTTTGTAACTAAATTGTAATCAAATCCAAGGACTAAATAGCAAAATGGATAGAATATCCCACACCCCCTAACTAAAATGTTGCATTGTCCCCAATGCGTCCATTAAAGAACACAACACAAAGCTAGGAAAAGAATGATATTACCTACATATGGAGCGATCTCCATAAGTACAAGTCCAAAAGAAGCTGCAAAACAAGTTAGTACAAAGCAAATGAAGAATATGTACCGATGTATTAAGTTAAGAGAATCTATGTCACAAGTCACAATAATATAGAGGGGCTGAAGTGCAAATACTAGATAAATTGATGGTGAACTTTTTGATTTTATGAAATGGAAGGTCACACATCAAAATCCAATAAACAACCACAAACTACATTTTAATTTCTCATTTCATAAGTTCAATACAAAATCACTTAATACATTACAACTAGTGAAATAAAACAAAAACAAATAAAAATAAAAAATAAAAAGTACAATATACTATCCGATCCCAGAATACAAAAATAACCCAGTACAACAGCAGCCTAGTGGCCAGAACCACTAGGATCAGAGGGGTCCTGAAAATGAGGAGGCAACGGTGTGTCGGAATCACTGCGCTGCAGATAAATATCTCTCATCATCCGCTGCATCATCCGATAGTCCTGTCTGTGTTGTGCCCTCGCCTGCCTCTACATGGCCCACTCCTGCCGCTTCTCAGCGTGAAACTGCTCCTGCTGAGCTTGATGTTGTGCCCACTGCTGCCGCTGCTCGGCGTGAGACTGGTCCAGGCGGGACTCCCACGTAGCCCACCTGAGCTGGGTCTCCTCCCAGCGCTGGTCCTGCACGACCTGAAATGCCGCAAAGCGGGCATCATCATCAATGTGTGGCGCGTGAGAACCCTCACCCATCTCCATCTCCCTGATCTCATCCTCCTCATCGTCCGGATCATCAGCCACCTCTGCTCTCTGTCTCTTGCCGCCCGGTTGCCCCCACTCGTGCTTTAGCATTTTTGAAATATTGTCCTTGGAGAGAAGCCCGAGTGGGTCATGCTTAAGGTCAGCGTCCAACTCAGGGCAACCGTGAGAAATACATATCCTCGTAATGAGGGAAGGAAAGGGAAGGGAATACCTCCAAGCAATCTCTTTAGCTGTCGCGCACATCATGTCTAGAAAGATACTGGGCAAGCTGATATTGCCCAAACCATTAATCATCGTGTAGATCAATGCGGCATGCTTGTGACGAACCTCTGACCGGTTGTTCATCACTATGAAAGAGTGGACATTGATGTAGTGCAATAACCTAGGTAAGTCCTCCATCGCAGCTGAGCGGAACGCACCCTTTTTCCACGCCTCACCCGGTGCAAGAGCCTCTATCAATGTCCCCCTGCCGAAGATGGTCCCATCCAGAAAACTGACTGAGTCCGCGGGGTGTGGAACACCCATATAATCTGCCAAATCTGAAATGCTGAAGGGTATCCTCACCCCACGAACCATCGCCTCGTATGTAGTCGGCCCACTGCCCTTTACCTTTACTAACGTCGCGTAGAAAATACGGACCAGCTCCTCGTTGACACGCCCGTTAGTAGCAAGAAAGGGCTCCCACCCCTGACGACGCAAAAGAACACGCGCCTCCCTCGGTATTTCCTCAATGGCCCACGCAAAATGATATCCAAGCGGACGCTCGGATGTATGCAAGTGTGCGCGGAACCAATCCCGCTCCTGCTCGCAGCGGAAACCATCAACGCCCCCGGCGGGCATACACTTAGTAGAGCTGTAATTCTTCGGTGCCATTTCAACCTACAAAACAAGAATTAGGCAATACAAAAAAAAATTGTAAGCACAATTAATGGTTAGTTAGTGTACAAGTTGAAATGGAGGTGCAAGTGTGCAAAACCGAGGTGAAAATTGCAACATTGCGATAAAAAAAAATGTCGGAATGCGACATGGAATGAAAATCACCCAAGTGTGCGTCAAAAATTGAATTGAAAACTATTTTAGGCATTTTGACGAACACTTAGCGTGCGCAATGTGCGTCAAGGTTGAAAAATACCATATTGAACCAACAAAATCGCCCCACTCATGAACACAACAACAATGCAGCAATAATCATGTGTTCATGAGTGGATTTACATCAATAATCACAAGAAAATTCGATTGGAACAACAAAAATCAGGGGTAAAAACAACCACATTCAAACAATGTCAAATAAGGGTTTAAACATGTAAAACTTGACAAAAATCTACCAAAAACTACAAAAACATGTTAAAGTAGGAAGGATTATACCTTTGTAGTGTAGAGACTGGAAGAAATTGAAGAAATGTGGTGTAGGAATTTTCTAGGGCAAAATCGTGTAGGAGAGGAATAAGAGAGAATAAGGGGAATGGGGAAAAAAGTAGCAGCCCTCGGCCTTTAACTGCTCGATCGATCGATCGAGCCTTGGCCTTCGATCGATCGATCATGCAGGGCCAGGCACACTGCTTCTTTGCTGAAATGGGGGGGGGGGGGGGGAATGGAATTCAAGGATAATGGGGGGGGGGTTAAATATAAAATAAATATATATATAGTATATATAAGTATATATATATATATATATATAAATATGAAATAAAAATATAAAAATAAAAATAAAAATAAAATTATATATACATAGGCTAAAATATACACACAAAAAGGCCTAAGTGAACCCAAAAATTAAAAATATGTACAAGGAGCAACACACACGCATATTCACGACAAAAATGAAAAATAAAATAAAAGAAAAAGAAAAACAAATGCAAATACGTGAGGATGCGTGTGTTAAAAACAAAGGAAAAATGTTTTTGTGATTTTTTTGATTGTTTTCTTAACAAATGTGTGCCGGGGCACATATCTCCGCAAATTCAACTCCGTTGAACCTACAAAAGAGTTAGAACCAAGCATACAAAAAGAAATAAAAAGAGATTAACTAATTACACTAGGCTAAAATTAAGAAAAATAAAAAATAAAGAAGTTAGTATATACAACCTACACTTAGGATGTGCAATTAATTATATACTAAAAGTTTAAACTTTTGAGGGTCCATTCAAAACACAATTTGAATTTGGCGGATCAACGGTGGACCCTCCCAAACATGCATGCCTCCCGAAAAATAGGAATTCCGTTCGAACGACGAAAGGCATGTGTAAGGCGGTAAAAGTGAACCATCCCCAATTGAAACTTTGGGAGGGAGGATGGGGGATTTGGATAGGACGGGCAACAAATACACATGCGGGCCGAGAAAATATGAATCAACTCCCGAGTATTTTAAAGTTGGAACGGGAGGCGGCGCACATGAGGGCAAAGATGCCGTTATGGAAAGCGGCTCGAGCGAGTACTCCTCGTCGGTGAAAAGGTTTGGAACTAAAAAGTTTTGAACCGATTCATCGGGTACTCGAATTGGCACGACAGTATATAATGAAGATGGGGATGAAAGAAATTCAATCTCAGGCGATGAGCGATCATCACTTGAGAATTGAATTTCGGGAGAAATAGGATCGTTTACAATGAAACTTTCTTCTTTGGAAATCAAAGAAGAAACGAATTCATTGCAAATAGATACCATGCCTTTTTCATCCTCATTTTCATTCTCTACTATACCGTGGGTCAAGTCAAGGATGATTTGTTCCAAAGTAGGAACGAAGTCCTCATTTGGTTCAAAACAGTCCTCGACTTTGGCAGTCTCCGAAGAAAAGTCGTCGTCGGATTCAAATAGTAAATCCAACTCGTGTTCCCAACAATGATTTTCTTCCCGATAACGTTCTTCAATCCTTTCATCTTCAAGCATACGCAATCCCTCACCAAAAGTCATAGGGCGAGGAGAGAATTCTTGAAAATGGGAAGTTTGGAAATTGTTCTCGGGACTACACTCAAAATCATTAACATAGGAATTTTGAAAATGATTACAATTGGATTCAAAATTCTTATCATAAGGATCTTGCGACCCAAAATCAGAATGATCATGCACAAAATTATTGTAATCCAAACTTTGACTTTCGTAATACTCACCCAATGTCATTTTAGATGTTGCAACTTTTTGGGATTGCAAGTATTGACCAAAAGTCAAAGGTTTACCGAAATTTTGAGAATTATCATTAGGATTACCAGAAAAGTTAGAATAAGACATGCTTACCCCAACGAAAGCTCGAGAGGACGGCTTCCACAAAGAAGATCTGCGACGGTGAATTCAAGCGTTCCTAGGCGCTCAAATGTAGAAGTCCTGCAAAAAAGGGTTAAAAGAAAGAATACAAATACAAAGAAAAGATTACTACGAACTAATAATACAATTAGAATCTATAACAAAACACATCCCCGGCAACGGCGCCATTTGATAGACACAGGGTTTCGCCGCGGCGCGAGAGTCACCTACGCGCCGGTCATTTTATATTCGGCTCACCAACTCTATACAAAAATCTAAGTTACGACTACACTCAACTGGTGAGTACAGCGGTAAGTCAGGTGTCGAATCCACAGAGAGTGTTTGATAGATCACAACAGATTATTAATTCAAGAATAAAAGTGTAAAAGGTGTTTAGAAACTAAAAAGGGAAAGATGCATAAAAGGGAAATAGTAATCTAGGCGAGTGTATTGAAACTAGATTATGAAAGCGAGAAAAACTATAGGTTGCGTCAAATATCCCTCACCCGAGTTAATTTGTATAAAATGGTTCCATGGATCGATGGGTTATTACACGTGCGTCTCGTTTCGACAGTTAATTAAATCAAGGGTTGTCACGCCCTAAATCATCATAAAAGCCTAATAAGATTTTGGCATCAACAAATATCCCGAAAATTACGCGCGAAAGGTCGTAAGCACGGGACATACATGAAATGCCCCGTCAAATCTCCTAGGCGTAATAACTAGGACAACGCACCCGAAATAGACCCGTAAACATCATCACCAAAGCAAAGCAACGCGTCAACTCGAGTGAGTTCCATTCAAGCACAACCTAATTTAGATTAGATAGAAAACATGTTAAAAATGCGGTAAATGGAAAGCGGGAATAAATGCGATAAATCTATACTACAAAGAAAGTGAAGAAAGCATGTGAATCTAATTAAGAAAGCATGTAAATCAAACTATCAAAGCAAGAAAGAAGGAAATACAAACTATATAAACGGAGGGGATGATGAATAGTGCAACAATCAATCCAAAAGGGTGTCAATCCAAGAACAATTGAAGAACAACTCTTGAAAACCCTCAAAACCTAAGCTATTATAACCTAAAATCGTTTTGTCTACTGAATCTGTCCTTATTACAACAAAAATGGCTTAAGTAGTAAGTTGGAATAAAAGAAAAGAAGAAAGAAAAGAAGAGAAAATATCTGCTGAAAAAAACAGGGGATCGATCGATCGACCCCTGTGGTCGATCGATCGATAGTGAAAATCGTGGCAAAAATAAGAAGGCTCAATCGATCGACCCCCAGGCTCGATCGATCGATCAAGCAAGGCGGCCTGCTGTTTCCCCTGTTTTGGCATGCTTTCCTTCTCCGCTCAATTCGCCGTAACTTTGTCATACGGACTCGGAATCCGACACCGTTTGCGGCCACGCGAAGCTAGCGAGGAGGGATACAACTTCCGTGTAGATGTCGGGCCAGGTGCTCGAGCTGTGAAATGACCGGATTGCCCTTGAACGTGCGGTTGCGTACGAAAATTGCGCAAAATGCGTCCGAATCCCATATTTGGTACCTAAATACCTACAAAATCCCAATTATACCTCATATAGCATGTTAACAATATAAACCGAGGTTGTCTAGTTAACGGGCTTAAATATAGTGATTAAGGCACCCGAGGAGGCTAGAATGCGTAGGTTCGACGGATGAAATACGCAATATATGCGTATTATCAGCTCCCTCTGCTAGTAATCGAACTATCTGCTCCTGATAGAACGAGTCTTGTGCCTGGGCCTTTATCACTCTCGTAACAATATGAGGTGTAACAGTCATCACATACATGAATGATCGGGCAACTGCATCCTGGTGTCCCAACTCCTTCCACTTAGCTTTCCACACCTTGCCCACCTCATCTACTGGCCTACGGCTCAACGCGTCTGCTACCACGTTAGCCTTCCCTAGGTGATATTGGATATCAAACTGATAATCCTTCACAAACTCAAGCCACCGACGTTGACGCATATTCAGTTCCTTCTGCGTGAATAGGTATTGTAGAGACTTGTGGTCTGTGAACAACCGAAATTTCTCCCCCAGGAGATAGTGTCTCCAAATCGGAAGAGCGAATACGACTGCCGCTAACTCCAAGTCGTGGGTGGGGTAATTCTTCTCGTGAGGCTTAAGCTTACGGGAAGCATAAGCTATGGCATGACTCTCCTGTTGCAATACACCTCTAAGTCCTTGTAAGGACGCATCGGTGTATACTAGATACTCCACTCTCGATTAGGGCAATGCTAACACAGGTGTTGAGGTCAACTTGTCCTTCAACTCATCGAATGCCAACTGACAGGCATCACTCTAGATTAATGGCACACCTTTGCGAGTTAGATGTGTCAAAGGACCCGCTATCTTTGAGAAACCCCGAATAAACCTCCTGTAGTATCCTGCTAGGCCCAAGAAACTACGGATCTCAGTCGGTGTCGTGGGCTGTCCCCACTCCCTCACTGCGGATACCTTCCCCGGATCAATAGATATCCCCCGGTCTGAAATGATATGCCCCAAAAATTGTACCTCCTTCAGCCAAAACCCACACTTCTCGTACTTCGTATATAGTTCGTTTTGACGCAGCATCTGCAAAACCTGCCTCAAATGTTCAGCGTGTTCCTCCTCTGTCTGGGAGTAAACTAGAATGTCATCAATAAAGACAATGACAAACTGGTCTAGGAACTCTATGAATACCATATTCATCAAGTCCATAAACACGGTTGGGGCATTAGTCAAGCCAAAAGGCATAACCCAAAACTCGTAGGAACCATATCTCGTCAAGAAAGCAGTCTTTGAGACGTCCGGTTCCCTGATACGCAACTGATGGTATCCCGATCGCAAGTCAATCT
Source organism: Sambucus nigra (assembly GCA_949130495.1). Taxonomy (NCBI): domain Eukaryota; kingdom Viridiplantae; phylum Streptophyta; class Magnoliopsida; order Dipsacales; family Adoxaceae; genus Sambucus; species Sambucus nigra. The sequence continues at coordinate 190,011,274 of OX422215.1, read as the reverse complement.
TTGAGAAGAAGGAAGCTCCTCTCAGCTGGTCGAATAAGTCATCGATTCGGGGCAACGAATATTTATTCTGTATCGTGACTTTATTCAACTCCCAGTAATCTACACACAACCTCAACGATCCATCCCTCTTTTTTACGAACAACACAGGGGCACCCCACGGCGAAGTACTCCTTCGGATAAACCCCTGACCCAAAAACTGCTCTATCTGATCCCTTAGCTCTCTCATCTCCACTGGAGCCATACGGTAAGGTGCGCGGGCAATTGGCCGAGTGCCCGACGTCAAATCGATAACAAAATATATCTCTCTACTAGGAGGAAATCCAGGTATATCCTGAAATACATCAGCAAACTCCCTAACAACTGAAATCGAGTCGAGAGGTCTCCTCCTCTATATAGTACAAGTGAGTGGACGATCCTCCATCAGGGCGAGGCATCGCCACTAAAAACATCTCTTGCCTGGGTATGGCAAAAATGATACTCCTACTGAAACAATTAATCATGGATCGATACGCAACTAGCCAATCCATACCAACAATCGCATCATACTCAGTCATCTCCAATACTAACATATCAACAGGTAAGGTAAATCTCCCGATATTTATACCCACACCTCTACAAATAAGAGAAATCACAGAACCCCTACTCAACGGTAAATCTACGCAAGTAATCGTGCTCTCTGCAGTGCCTAACAACCCCAAAGTTCGTGCAAATCTCATGGCAATGAAACAGTGTGTGACCCCCATATCAAATAAAATATGCCCCATAGTCCACTGAATAGAGAACATACCCTCAATAGCAGGTGGATCCTGTGAGACTGCGGCCTGCTGTAGCTGATAAACTCATCCATAATGGAGTTGTCCCTGCTGAACTGGGACTGCGAGAATGGGTGGTAAAGCTGGCATCTGTGGTGGTGCTGGGAGGGCGGCGGGAAACATAGGTCTCTGGGGCTTATGTCGAGCACCCTGCTGCTGCTGCTGTGGGGCCCTACCCCTATCAGGACACTCCTGGCATTTGTGGCCAATCTTGCCACAAGTGAAACATTTCCCCGGAAAATTTCCCCCTCTCTGACCCTGCTGCCCACGGCCCTGGTGGCTGTTGCCATTCCTCCCCTGGCCGTGCTAGCCCTGATGAAACTGCTACCGTTGGCCATGTTGGCCCTGTTGCCCCTGTTGCCCCTAATGGCAGTGCTGACCCTGACGAAACTCTCCCTGACCATTTCTGAAACCCCCAGATCTAAACCTCTTAAAATCCCCCTACTGGGAACCCTGATCACCCTGCCTGTGCTGACCCTGAGCAGATTGTGCCCCGCTGGCACCATTCCCCCTGTCCTGCCCTGATGTCTGGACTCTCCTGGTCGCTTACCCTCTGACAGGTGAAAGTGGTGGTCCTGGCAGTGAAGCAGTGTTGCGTTAACCACATCAGAATAAGTGGCCAACGAGAGATTACCCAACAAGTGCTGACGGATCCTCCAAGTCAACCCATCCATGAACTTTTGAATCTTTTTCTCCTCGATCGGAATCTTATCGGGAACGATGTTCAAGAGATTAGTGAATTCGGCATCATACTCGGCCACGGTCTTTCCCTCCTGCTTGAGGTTCATTAACTTCCTGCTCATTTCGGTGTGAACGGCTGATGAAAAATACTTGCGGTCGAACTGCCCTCAAAACTCATGTATAGAAAGGATGTCTCTCTCCTCCGTGGTGGTAATGGACTCCCACCATTGCAACGCTGATCCTACTAGCTTAAAAGTAGTCAATATCTATTTTTGTACCTCCGTGCACTCATACATCCTCAAGTGCCTTTGGATGTCCTTCTTCCACTGACTGGACACAACGACGTCGGAGCTACCTGCAAACTCTTGAGGGTGTGCTTTCTGAAAAGCATCGCAAACACGTTCCCAAGCAGACGGGAATGCATGAGCCTGTACTGGCGCTACTACCGGCGCCTGAGGCGGTGCCTGCTGTACAACTGCTAGGGCAGCATTTACCGCTTGGGCTATAATAGCGGCAACCTTTGCGGCATTCAAGGAGCCCTGAACTGGTGCTGGCTGTGTCTTGAGCTGAGCACCCCTGGGAACTCATTGTGCACATAGTGGAGGCATTTGAAATGAGAGTAAAGATCTTATAAGTTCGCAGTTATTATCTCAAAATAGCTGAAGAGCGAAACATACACAAAATAATACAACGATCCTAAAATATAGGGCTCTATATCAAAGAAAGCTACGCGGAAACATAACAAGCCGTACAGATCCTAAGGACACTAGAACCTGATGCTCTGATACCACCTGTGACACCCCGACTAATTAAATACCGGGTAGCTACTCCTTTATTCAAATTAATACAAAATGTCAAGTTGGTTCAGTTCATAGCATCACTGTCAAAAAACGTTTTAAAAATTACTAGCCACCTAATATTTAAAAAGTGAGTTGTCAATTTTAATTAAATCCGATTAACATACAATCCATTTAAATTATCAAATACTAATACCACAACTACAACACAGTCACAATAGAATAATAATGGAATGACAATGAATCTGGTGGAATACTCCTCTAATAATCCAAATACTGAATACAACCAAATACAAAGTCTGAATCACAAGTTAATTATAATCCAAAATCTGAAATAAAACTGATTAAGTAGGATGTCTCTAAAAGAAAAGGGGCGACATGCCCTACAGATGAGTAAATCTGAAGTAGAGTCAAGATAGAAAATGGAGGCGTCTACTATCGAGGTCCTGTAACTTCTACAGCAGCTACAGCACGTCACCGGAATGGAACTCCTACGCTTGGTGTCCTTGTGGATGGGCACCTAAAAGGTTTTACAAGAAAATAGATTTGAAAGCAAACAGGTCAAAGCCCGATTGTGAAAACAGTTTAAAATGCAGCAAGTATTTAATATCATTAAACAGTGAATATAAAATACATGATAGTGCGTGCACTCACATGAGTTCCTCACCTCTCAACTAATTGTGCACACCTATCGTACCCGTACCCGTTCTAGTTATACTACTATCAAACTAGTCCAATCCATGACCTGACATTACTTTACAATTCAAAGTTCATTTCCCAATGTCTTAATATAAACTAGAGGTCTTACTGTTTTTACTCAGAATTAGTTATAATAATTACTAAGAGTTTTCCCATTTTTAACTCTACAAAGATGTTACATTAATTCACACTTGTACTTATATAAACAGTTCATTTCAATAATTCGGTATATCAATCTCATCATAATATACAATAATGGCACCTCTAGACTAGGCTGCGGTGCACACATACTCTTCTATCAAATCCCGGTACATCACGTACATAAGGATCACGTATTCCGAATCTCTCAGGAATCGTTTCGACAAGTAACAAACACACATAATGGAGGCGAACATAGTTCACATCACACGGGTCACGCACATACCTATGCTCCCATGATCAGCAGACTTATTAACTTCTCAATAAGTCATTCTCTGATCTATGTCCTCGAGGTACCAATCTAAATCCCCCCGTAGGCACACAAAGATTAGATGGCCCTGATCGAACGCCGACCTCCCGTGATATCAAGTATGGTAGGTATGTTATACACAGATAACCACATATACTAAGCATTCACACATCTTAGATATCTCATGATATTAATATAAGTATATTTTACATTCCTATACCGTCATTAAATGATGCACATTAACAAATCCCCGAATAATATACATTAAAGTTGTCAACCCTTCTCACGTCATAATTTTAGACACTTATTTCCTAAACCATAAATGTCATCCGGTTTACTACAAAATTCTAAGTTTTAATCCTCAATGTACCCCAATCTCACAACTATACCCACTAGTTAACAAGGGAAGGTTAACACTCAATTAAATAAGCCTAATGGAATATCTAAATAAAATCAGGCCTAAAAAGGCCATTTTGTCAACTCGTTAGAAATGTCATTCGAACGAGGTCATTCGAACGAGTGTCGTTCGAACGAATGGCTTCAAACGAACTACTAACTTGTTAAAAGGAGTACTGTCATCTCGTTAGAAGCTCGTTCGAAGGAGGTCGTTCGAACGACCTGGGCAGGTCTTCTAACGAGATGGCAGAAAACGCCCATAAATTTTCCAACTCATTTTTCTTCATTTTTCTCTTCTCTAAATCCATCTTAAGATCATCCACATTACGTTTTAATGTTTGTAAACTATTTTAAGTCATCCTAGGTCATTCCTTAACATATTTTTTGGGGGTCAAATCTTACTAATCAACATGTAACAATCATAAATCCCCAATTCTTGCCCCAAACCCTATGAACATGAACCCAAAATTTAATTGACGACTAAGACTCCTTATAAATCCATTTCCAAATCATCAAAAGTTATGTTTTGAGTATTGAATTCGTCCATAAGTATTCTACATGCAATTCCTATCCCAAAATCATAAGTTTCACAATAATCCCATTGGTTTTCATCAAAACTTTCAAGGCAAATATAGTTTCTACACTAAACATGGAAGAAATATTCATTGCAATTAATGACATCAAATCACTTGCCTTAAATCCGATGTTCTGGTTCGTTGTTGATGATCAAGGTTGCCTTTCTCTCTTCCTTCCGATCACAAATCCTTTCCAATTTCTGGTGATGGGAGATAGTTTGTTTTGGAACCTCCTTTACCCTCTTTCTAACTTCTCTCAAAACTCCCATAGCCCACTCTCTTGCCTTTTGTTGGTAATGGCCTTAGTGGCCTCTTTAAAAATATAAAAATAAACTCTAAAATTCGTGGGTTTTAATTCTTCAATATTTAAAATGACCAAAATGCCCTTCTAGGTTGCCGGTTAGGCCTAAAAATGCCCCCAGACCCAAACTAAAGCTAGTGTTTTCTGACTATTTCGACCCTTCCGGACGCGTTGGCGAACTCAAAATGATCATTCGGTTGATAAAAATATAATTTACTTTTTAATTTAAATAAATTCATTCCTGACGCGACTGACACGCGCGTCCCAATTAAATTTCTCAAATTATCATATTTCTGCCTCGTGACAATTTAAATATTTTCAATACTCATATATTACCATATATTCTGAGTAATATTTAATTTTAACATCATAATCAATCAAATACCAACTCACCTCTCGCTAGTATTTATATCCGGATTAATTCCCAATCAATTCTCATTTAATTCAATTAATCCCTTAAATAAAATCAATAAAATTACAGGGTATTACAAAAAGCTCCAAGTACATGACTTCAGAAGAACTCCCTTGATCGACTAGTATTTTATCCATGTCCCAATTTGCAATCCTTTAGTTGATTATTAACGGATCATGGTGTGGAGTCCTCACTCCTATCAAATCGTCTTCTATGAAAACTATATGATTATTGCAGTCCACGTCTTCTGGTCTCTTGCGCTTGTCGTTTCGAATTTTTATAGGGTCAATTTGGAAGGCCTCCATAACTGCAGTAACATTCTTAAGTTCTCTCTAATTAATGTTGCCTTGGATCTTCTTAGGATTCGAAGCACTATGGATAAAAACTAATCCATGACCCAACTCATACTCCAAAACCTTATATGGTTTTTATTCGGCACTAGGGCAACCTTGTTACCCTTCTTTTCTATGTACTCTCTTAAATGTCCCGTCTGGGTGAACTCCTCCAGATGGGACTTGAGAGACTTATAATTCTTCGTTTTGTGCTCGTTCTCCTTGTGATAGGTACATCTGAGTGAGTTATTTCTCTGACTTGGATATCCTCTATCTTCTTCAACTATTTGAGGAACTACTAGTCTTTGATCTTACCCAAGATCTTGTAGATTGGTTCTTTAAAAATAGTGTTAATTGCCTGGAAAGCTTTGGATGGGTCTACCTTGTCCCCATTTTTAGATCTTCCATTTTATTTCTTACCCCCGTTCTTGGTGGTGATCTCTTTGTCGTTTCCTTTGGTAATATTTGCATGATAGTTATCACCTTAGATGAGGGAGCCCACATCTTCCACCTTGGCATACTTTTATATGCGCTACATAAGATCATCTATGGTGTGTGTCTCCTTCTTGGTGAGGTAATGTTGTTACATGGCATTGTGGGGCATCCCTATCATGAATGATGCTACGGCAACTTATTTTGAGTAATCTTTAACTTCATTAAAGGTTTCACAGTACAACTTGGCATAATCCCGCAAAGTGTCCTGGGATTTCTTCCTCATGGTGTAGAGAGAATATAATAAAGCAAGCCGTGAAGGCCTCCGTGATTAACTTGAAGTTATTGACTGACCTATGAGGCAGACTTTCAAAAAAAAAGTTGTGCGATATCTCCTAAGATAAATGGGGAATACAGGACACATAAGGGGGTCGTTATGATTCCACAGGCTTGCCTATCTTGACACACGTGGTCTATAGTTTTGGTCTTCCCATCGTATATCTTGAACCTTGGGGTTACGAAATCCTTTGAGGTATCTTCCTCCTCAATTATCCTCAATAAGGGGGACTGCATCTAGGTAATGAGTGTCCTCCTTGTCAGTTCCTTGGTGGATCTAGCCCCGCGATTGACTGGGTATTGATTCATCTCCCTTTGAACCAAACTTCGGATATTGTGTCTACTATGTCGTTCATCTTGGTTTTTCCTTAACAGGCAACTATCCTTCTTTGAAGGTTCCTGATCGTGGTGTGAACTCCTTCCTTGGCTACTGTAGAAAGGTAGTAAAGTTGGGGTCTATAAAGAACTGGAAAAGGTGAGGCATAACCTGCTCCAATAGATGCTGCCTTCAAGGTTCTCAAGTACTTCTAGAAAAGTCTTTGGTAAAACCTTCCATATCTAGTAATAATGGAACTCAAACTATAGTCTACTCCCTGCAAGAAGGTGATATTCACCACAATAATAGTAAATTTACCCAAGAAAAACTCCTGAGAGTGATAACTGTCAGGCAGAGTGAAGGAACAAAGCACTGAACACTTAGAGAGAAAGAGCAGGGAGAGAACACTTAGTGGTCTAGAGTGATTTTGATAGAATAACGGTGTGACTTTAGTTACGATTCTTAACTTAACCTTGCCCAGGGTCCTATTTATATTTGGGCATTAGGGTTGAGTTGGCACTTTTTAGGCGCCAAAACTTAGGGGGTTGGTGAGGGACAAGGTCTGCAATATACCTTTTGTCCCTACTTGTGTGCAGTCACCTGTCTCCCCTGACAGGTGCCACATGGTGCAAACCAAAGTCAAAAAGCAAATGTGTCTGCGCTTGAAGACAAAATATATGATTTAGTGAATATCATTTTAAAACGGTAACTTGTTGTACAAACTTTATAAACTCGAGGAGGGAAGTCTCAAGAACTACCTCCTCTAAAATCTTTGTCAACTTGAGGAGGGAAGTCTCAAGGACCACCTCCTCTGAAATCTTTTTTCAAACTGTTCATTTCTTATGAGCAATCCTTTCGTTGCTCACTTCATATGTGATTAAGTGTAAACTGTGTGAGGAATGGTGACTACCAGGGTTTGTTTTCTAGTGTTGTCTTAATCTTAAAGTGTTAAGTGGTTGAGCTTGCTCAATAAACCTTGTTCCTTAACCACCAAGCCAAAACTCTTAGGAGATCCCACCTTGCTCAACTAGACTATATGTACAAGAAAGTAACATGTCAGTACTTTGATATTTATGTGAGCAATAAATCTTGGGGAAGAGGTCACTCTAAGTAAATCTCCTCACTCACTGGTTCTATTCTGTAGGGAATTCAAATTTCTGGGGGCGAGGAGCTGTTTGTAGTGGGATTCCTCATTAAACTGTGTTTTCTGAGTTATTTGGGATGAGGGACCTTTTCTAATGATCCTCCTCACCCAAATTCCAAATTGTGAGATCTGGGAACTTTGGGGCGAGAAGCCCTTTCTGGTGGGCTTCCTCGCGCAAGCTTAACTTGAGAAATTTGTATAAGTTGGGGACGAGGATCCCTTTTTGGTAGCCCTACTCTCTCAACATTTGTCTTTGTGGATTTTTGGACATATTGAGGCGAGGAGTTATTCCTAGAGCCCTCCTCGCCTATCTTTCAATTCTCCGAGATTTAGTACATTTGGGGATGAGGAGACCTTTTGGGGGTCCTCCTCGCCCATTGTTCATTTATGTCCCTTCCTGGGCCCTCCTCTCCCAAGCTCTAATTCTGTGAGCTTTAGGACATTTGGGATAAGGAGCCCTTTCTGGTGCCCTCCTCGCCCAAGCTTTATTTAAGTGAGCTTTAGGACGTTTGGGGTGAGGATCCCTTTTGGGGGGCCTCCTCGCCCAAGCTCTATTTCTATGAGCTTTAGGACATTTGGGGCGAGGAGCCCTTTCTAGAGCCCTCTTCGCCCAAGATCTGTTTCTGTGAGCTTTAGGGAACTTGGGGCGAGGGGCACTTCTAGGGGCCCTCCTTGCCCAAGCTCTTGAGCTATCAAGTGTGTGCCCCTCTACAGCTGGGATTTTTACTTTCCTGAGGGCTAGGCATCTTACAATAATACTTGTGTTTATCTCCACAGAACTCTCGCTCCATTATTTCCAGGCATTGTTGGAGACGTGCGTTTTCCTCCATCTGGAGGCATGGTGCCTTCTCTTATTGATGGAGTTATTATTTATAAGCATCAACCAGTCGTGAAATCTGAGTTGATCTGGGATTCTCGTTGCTCTGCTCAAAAAGCTTCTCTTAAGAGCAGAATAGTGTGACACCCCGCCTATTCTAATATGGGGTGATTAATCCTTTATTAAAATAAAAAGAAAATACAGTATGATTTCATTCTCAGCATCACTGTCACAACAAGTAATAAAAATATATAAATGAATAAAACCATGCATATAATGAAATGGCAGAATAAATGATATGCATAATTAAATAATCATGAACCGAATAATCGTTAGTCACTACAAATAATCATCCAACGTAAATGAAAACTGATAAATAATAAATATCTTACATAAAATGAAATCCTATCCAACTATGGGCAACACGCCCGAAAGGAAAATACTGAAAGAAAACTGAGTCCAATCTAAATAGAAAGAAACTGAGGTAGCTTAATCAATCTTGTAGCATCCACAACTACTAATCGCAGCGACATAAAAGAAACTAACCTTACTGTCCTTGCGGCTGTTGCACCCCTGGTTTTTGAAAACAAAAATAGGTTTGCCTGCATGTCAAAGCCCGAAAACATTTGAAAATATTTTGCAAGTATTTAAATGCTTTAAATAAAAACATGGAGTGTATTACTTTCACAATTAATTTACTGGTCGCACTAACATGAGATATATCCTCATCTCTCTTCTACAGTGCGCTCCTAATGCATTCATTTTATTATCTTAATTAAGATACTCAGTCTAACTAGGACAACAACTGCTTTCATAGCCCATCCCGCTAATAATCCCCATTAGCTAAGTGTATTTTACCCTCACTAGGTATACTTTCATAAACACTAACACAACTACACACGTGCTATAAATAGATGTTCCCACAATATAATAACATAGCTACACCCGTACTATAAATAGATACATAAACAATATCTCGTATACACATACATATATATCACTTTCTATATACGTATAAACTGTATCCTTAGAGCGTGGACCTTTAGGATAAATCACTCGTGTGCTATCGGGCTCCAAGTATATCACGTACCACGATTGGGCCACAGGATCGGAATCTGACCACCAAACTCTAACGTAAAAACAAATAAACGGAGACGGTCATTAACATACGTTCGGGATTCACAACCATATCAAATTTCACCCAACCGATCTCCAAACCAACACATATCCTCACACATGGATAGTGGCCATGCAATAGTAATATGACCTAGGGAATTAATCCAACACTTGTTGGTCAATGACAGGGTGGACTATCCACTACACGTAACCTCCTAACGATAGCACTACCATATAGGTATGTTCCAAAACCTTAAATGGATAACCCACATCAATACATAACCAACCCAAAAGTATTCTAACATCAAATTAAACCCGAATCCCTCATCAAGACACTAGGATTCCTAAATATCAATCAATTCTTATAACTCGAATTTAATTCAACCTTGTAGTTTATTGATTTCTAAAACGCTATCAATATTCTCATGTTCATAATCATAAACCCAAATTTAAATCATGAATCTCTTATCTATTAATTATCAATCATTATCAACTATGATCACAGGTTAACACAAACCAATTTCAATTAATCAATTCTTAAAAGCTTTCATCTTTTACATCTCAGATTTGTGCCTAATTAATTAAGAATGTAATTGACTGCAAAAATTGCAATCTAAAGCAAGTAAACACTTGCCTTATGGATATGAATGCGAAGTCCCTACTAGGTGATTGAATCCGAAGATGTTCTTCCTCTCTTCTCTAAGGTTCCTTCTCTTTTTCCTCCTCTTTCTCTTCTCTTAAGATCTTCCTTAATTACATTATACAGAGGCTAGAAGTGAGGTTGGCATCCACCTTCCTAAACCTTATATACTCCATAATCACACCCTAATTCCATTTTAAAAGTAGCCCTAAAGGTAAAAAGACACCCATACCCCTATACGGGTCATACTACGTCTAAAAAGCCCCGAGAACCCAACTATAACCCTTGGGTACGTACTCTGGACTATTTTGATTCATTACGAACCACTGGTGCACTCAAAAATACCATCTGAGACACCCAACTAAAAATATGCCATCATCTCATTAATCGGACCTGACACGTGCGTATAGTACACATCACCCATAACTATATAAATTCATGGGTGTAACTCTCTATCGGCATAATATAATAAATTATTGCTTTTTACTCATAAGCGACATATGATAAATCAGATCTCTATTTACTTATCACATGAAAATAAATAATAATAATAATAATAATAATAAATATTAATCCTTAACTCGCTAATTAATATTTACCAAAATCAATTTAATTTTCCCAATTAAATTAATAATTAAATGCACACGTGGAAATTAAATACTCATAAAGTACAGCGTATTATAAATAGTGGATGGTCGACGGCCTGATTTTTGTCCATGTGGATCTCAGACCTAACACTGTGTAGTGAGAGTCCGCTTTGTTGATTGCCCGCAGCAGGTGAATTGTGAGGGTGAGACATCACTTAACTTGCTGGTTTTGATTTGCTTAGGAAAAAGAATTATTTTCCACATACGACGCCAATTGTGAGTGCAAAAATGAGAATGAATGAATATAAGCAATTTGAAATCAAATAAGGAATAAAATATTCCCATAACAAAAGGATTTACGTGGTTCGACAACTGCTTACGTCCACGTAGTATTTGTCCCTATATATTATTTCTTTATAATCCCTAAACAAATAATTACATGCCCCTTTGCCTTGGGGTTAGGGTTCTATTTATAGCCATAAAGGTAGTTGAGTTAAGTTGAACTTCTCCCAACTAAGAGTTGACTTGTTTCTTGATTTATATTGATCTCCTCTGAGATTCTAGATTACCTGATTGAGCTCTCCATACTTATCCCTTATGTCATTACTTTGACTTGAGTGATACGCTTCTTATCCAGGGTTGGTCCCACTTAGGCCGCAGTGATTTGGGCCATTACGGTTTACACCCCACAACACTGACAATTTTTCTACATTCTACATATTGAAACTAGTTACCTACCATACTTTGTTCCACATGCTAACCAAAATGTATATACTAATATGTACGCTATCACTCCTTTATTATTCTAAAAAACGGCGTTGAACTTTTGAACCAAAAGGTTTCCATTTATATTGTAGATTATTTGCACTAATTAATATGTGTATATATATATATATATATATGTATATTAAAAAAAAGTGACGTGGATAATAATTTTGGGGCATTAAATATGGGAAAGTTATTAAAAAAGATAGTTCCTACTAAATTGGGATTTAAAAATATTATATTTTACCTTTCCATGCACATATGTTTCAAAATTACCTTTGTCGAATTTAACTTTAAAATTAAAAAGGAAAGAATTTTTAATGATTTTTTTGAATAAATTTAGACTGGAATACCCATATAATTTCATTACTTAGTGAGGTAATCAATACAGTGAAGGGAAAAAGTGTTATTCTTTTGTTCTTAGAATACTAATATATCTTATTTGTTATTTTTTTCCATAAGAAACATAAGATTTCTTATATTAACTTAAAAAATATATTTCCAAGAACTATTTTTAACCATTAAAAAAATTGAGCAATACACCCCACCCACTACCCAGTACACTCCCTCAAAGAGTAACATCATACATTTGGTTCAAACATTTTCATAAACACTTATTGGACAAGAATAAATACACATAGTAAAAGTACACATAACGAAATAATCCAACACAAATTAAAGGTGAACACAACAAATTTACTAAGAAAAATAACTCTTCTTTTTAACTGAAAACACCAAGCAAATACATCAATTCTTCAGTGCATATAGTAGTTTTCTTTCATACTAAAACACAAAAACATATTATGCATAGAAAAATAATTTGAAGAGGAATTACCTAATAAAGGAGATAACATAACAGGAACTAATAAAATAAAAACAAAAGGTAATAATACATGCGTGGAATATTTTTACGGGGATGAAAATAAGTAGAATATTGTACTGGCGAGAGAGCACGAGAAAAAGAAATATAATTTGATATTAACTCGAGAAGGCTTTTTGTATAGTTGTAGCGAGGATAAGAGTAAAATACAGCTGTCTACCACCATTGATTAAAAGGGGATATGAAGTTAGACATGCAAAGGTAAGAAAAGTTCGAGAGCACGAGGTGCTTTTGTTCAGATAGAGTGAGGAAAAAATGGGTTATTTAATGTTTCAACATCTAATAAAAAGGTACGAAAATGATTTCTTTGTATCTTTAAGGTGTATACATGTCCAAAGAGGTAATTTATATTTAAGGAACTTTTAAAGTTAGTATAAGTTAATAAGTTAGGTTGTTAAAGGAAAAAAAAGAAATAAGAAATAAGTAAAAATAAGAAATCCCGCAATAACCGATCGATCGACTCCAATTGATCGACCGAGTCTTCTTAAATGAATAATTATAAAATATTTCTTCCTTAAAACCTAGGAATAGTCGATCGAGAATCAACAACGATCGATCAACTCCTATAAGAAAACCCCTTGTTCATGCTTCAAAGAATAGAGATGCCCACGAGAACGCCCATATCTTATTCATTCGGAAATAGATTGACAAGCCATTGATGGCCACGCAAAGCTAACTCAATGAACTACGCAACCATGGAATCTCGTCGCCCGAAATTCGAAGTCTAAAAGTACAAAATTCTCTTGAAGTTACGTGTAATACCCCGTAATTTTAATGACTTTTAAAATGAGTTAAATTAAAAGTTAATGGGATTAATTGGAATTAATCCGAATTTTATATTACTTGTGGATATTGAAATATATGATTCTGAATATTACTTAATGATATTTAAGTAATATATGAATATGATGTTATTTATATTGCTGTGAGTTGCTAATATGGTAATTATGAAACTTTAGTTGCGACGCGGTATGGGACGTGTCAGGACTAATTTAAATAAATAAAAAGAAAACATTATTCTATATAAACCTTATGGTCATTTCAAGTGCGTTGTTGCATCCGAAAGGGTCGAAATAGTTAGAAAAGTCTATTCGGGTGTTGAATTTGGGTCTCGGGTCAATTAGGAGATGAAAGGACACCCGAAGGGGCATTTTAGTCATTTTATTTGGGAGATGAATAGTAATTTTGGGATTTGTCTTATTATAAAGGTGATGGATTAGAGGAACGTAGGTTCGTTTCATTTGATCACAAAATACTTGAGAGGTATTAGTGTGAGAGAAAGTGAAGAGTTTCTTGGGAGGAGAAGAGGTTGCTTAGGAAGGAGGAAAGACTTTTGGAGCAAGCCAAAGGAGATTAACCACCTTCTACCACCAGCACCGAAAAGTCACCGAAAAATAAGGAAAGTATTCTAAACCATCATCACCAAAGGTTCAGACCTACATAATTAAGGCAAGTGTAATTCTTGCTTTATTTTATTGCTTACAATATCCATGTTAGATAGGTTAAGTAAGAAGTATGAACTTACATGATTTAAGGATGAACTATAGAGTTTTTGAAATTTGTTCTTGATATGAAAATTAGATAGAATAAATCTCTTTCTATTTAAATGATTTAATCCACGAATTTTTGGGTTTCAAATGATAGAAGAAGACTGAGTTATTATGATTTTTGGAGAAATAAGAACCTATGAGAATTCTAGGAATAATAGGATTTAATCCAAACTATTCGATGATTTTAGTTTGTTTGATTATTAGAATTTGATCATATATCTTGGTATATCAATTGAGATTAATTAGGAGAAGTTTTGGATTGATTGGTGTTGGTTTTGATGAGAAAGAAAATGGATAAAATGCATGAAAAAATTGTTAAAAATGACGAACATTATATGATAATTTTAGGTCTGTTTTAAAAGGAAATTGATAGTATGCACCTGAGTTTTTGTATAAAATCACGTTCTGCACAACTTTTCAGTTTTAAGTTTTTTCAAAATCGGAGTAGAAAAAGCCTCAAAATTATAATTTTATATTTCTGACAGAATGTACCTTTATCGGAAAGAAAAAATAATAATTGGAAAATGGTAATTTGGCCTATGGTGAGATTTTATTAATTTTGGTACATGAACAAGGAGCGAGGGACTTGGGTTAATGTTGAAAAATTAGTTGGATTTGAGGATTAAATTTTTGTGAGAGATATCTACATAATTATATTACGATTTAGCGGAGAATAATCGTTATATCAAGTAAGGGTAATATTGATGATATATTTATGGGTACTTGGGTCGAATAAAATATTATGTGAGTGATAACTACATAAAAAAAATATGATGATAATCATTATTACAAGTGTGGATAGTATTCAATAAATACGACGGGTACTTGTGATATGATGAATTCCTAATATGATATAGGTAGTGTAAGTACCTAATTTTATATAGGTAGATGATAACGTCTATTTGATTGATTGATAATTTATGTGTATGACATACCTAACTTACTTGCTATCGACGGGAGGTTTGCACGTGAGGGCAGTCATATCCTGATGAATCTATGGGATTTTTGACTTGTCGCTCGAGAACATATGACTTAGGTCGATTACCATTAGTGAGAACAATGGTATAGAACGGTCATTTGGGTGCGTAGGTATGTGCGTAGCACAAAGGCTTAGGACTATGTTCGCCTCCATTATTTGTGATTTGATATTTGTGGTTCGAGGAATCTTTACCGAACCTATAGTCCCCTATACGATGACAAGCTATATTGGGACACGATAGCAAAGTAATGCATGCACCGCAGCTGTGTCTCGGGGTGCCGTGTTGTATTATATATATGTATATATATAATGAATTGAATGAATATGTATATACTGGTTATATCTATCTTCTGTGTGAATTAAGTAAAATTGAAAGATAATAGTATGTAATTAATTAAGTATGATAATGCTTAATTCTGTTGAATAAATAAAAAAGGCTTATCCATGTTGAATCTTATTGGATATATGTAAATTATGCGGGATAGATATGGGCTATGATTAGTTGATACAGTTATGAACTAGTTAGAATGGAGAATAGTGACTAGTATGATTTAGATGTACGTTAGGTGTGCACTCTAGATGAGAGGTGAGAATCTCAAGAGAGAGTCCGATAGTCTAACATGTATATTATAAGTGATAAATATTGTAATTATTCACTTGCTGTTTTCAAAACTATTTTTACCATCGGGATCTGACCCTTTTCCTTGCATATCCTCTTTTCTCTCTTGTATCTTCTATATCAAGTGTCCAGCCGCAGGGACACCACCCATAGAGGATTATGATGGTTGACGAGCTATGGAGCTATGGAGTATTGTTTAGACGCCTTCATTTATTTGATTCATACTCTGTAGTGATCTTTCATTTAGGGCATATCGTCCCAGAGGATTTCAGCTGTTTCTTTTCTACTTGAGTCAGGATTTTATACTCGTGTCGTTGTGTTACATTTACTATTGTTGGGATTTATGTATTGAGATATTTTATGGAAAGTTTATTCCAGTTGCAATTAAATTCTATTATGATATCTATTCAGTTTTATTATTGTTGTGGAATGAAATGTGTAGAATTGTTCGAAAGGGTAAAATGAAATTTTTATTGGAAAGTTTTTAGCACCAGCTTAATTGAGTATTAGGTGATAGAAAAATATTTTCGACAGTGATGCTAAGAATGAACCAACTGTATATTCTGATTTAATTGGGTATGGGACTGATCACCCGGTATTTAATTAAGCGGGGTGTTACATTACGTCTTGCGATAAAATTTTCTCGAAATACATCTTATCATCCCAAAATGCATCCAAAATACCAATAAAAGATCAAACAAACCTTGCATAAGATATATACATTGAATATATAGGTTATCGAGTATAAAGCATTAATAAAGGAGAAATACGAATGAGAATGCTATAGTGCGTGAATATAAGGGGAATTCTATCCAATAATCATGACTAATCATCACACATATACAACATTCTACTAGTAATACACATAATATTGTTCTTCAAATAAGCAATGAAGCATGTAAACATGCGTTATTTTCAAATTCTAAAGAGAGAACTTTATATACAATATAAATAATGGACATAATGTTAGCGCACATTCAATATAGCCGATAAAAATAATGTCATTAACGATTAACTTTATTGAAACATAAATGTGGATTTGCAAAACTCTTTCTTTGAATTTTAAGAAGTAAACATTTTAAAATAAACATCCAGAATAAAACAAACATGTTTCATATTAGATAATAAAGAAACTTAATATATAAATAATATTTTATCAATACTTAATATACATGAAATGATACGTGTACATCAAAAGTCATTAAGAATTTATGGAGATTTATAATTAGAAAAAATCTTACTTTTGTTACTTACGTTAAACTTTACAATTAAAAAACTTTATAAGAAAGCTTCTGAGAAGAGCAAAGTGGCTGAAAAACTTATAATACATGTGTCCATAAAGCTTCATGAATAGAAGTTAGAGCTTAGTTTGTTAATAATATAAGTAGTTATAATATTCAAACCATATTGTTTGAGAGAGAGAGAGAGATACTCACTACAAGGATTGAAATTTTAGATGCAAAACCCAAAAACTGCAAGAAACAAAAAACACATGAAATATTTTTGGAAAATTAATCGTCAAGACCAACACCAAGCCATCTAGGAATTTTGATGGGATAAAATGTAGAGATGACAATATAGAGCACCAAAATTGATGTTCTACATGTTGCTCCCATGGCTATCTATCCACCATAATGGTTAAAGCCATGTAGCATTTTGGTAACGGGCGATCTACATATAAAAGGATTATTTTACAATGATGATTGTTACATTAGCTAAACTTAAATTAATCAAGTGAATGCACTATATATTGTATCAAAAAGTTCATTAGTTAAGGTTCCGATTAAGCTAAACACACTTATTAATAAATTTTTTCCACATCATTTGGTACATTAACTTAGTTATTTTAATTTGGTCCATATAACACTATTGTATTGCTCATAAATGCCCATGGGTTTTATTTGATTTAATTTATTTTACATTTAATATACAAAATTAGTAATTACATATTTATTCCCTACACTACTACACATGTTTCGAAATGGTCCTTAAAATGTTTGGTTTGGGTATATCCCTTCAACTAATCAATTTCACCTTACTAAAATTATAAAGAGTGCACTTGAGTTCATCAAGAAGTCTGAGTTTTCCGTCATGGCTATAAAACACCCTTATTTCTAAAAACTTGGACAAAATGGTTGTCTATAATTAAGTCCCTTTTGTTTTGTTTCTTTATCAAGTCGTGCTATAAGCTCATCACGGATGACTTTCACACACCTAATGCTACCTAGGTTGCCTTTCCTTGTAAAATGATTTATGAGATTAAAGTGCCACACAAAATCATCACTTCTCTTTGGTTAATCTTTCACATAAGCTTTGTACTAATGTCCAAAGCAAATTATGATAGCTCATCAATGTGCCGACGCTTTAACGAGGTGGGAACAAATAAATAGAAGTGTCTCAAGCTTGTAGTGGAACCACCCACGAAAGTGGTGTCGTTAATATAGATCGATATCCCAGAGTTTCCAATTACTATGTTTATTTCCCTTTTCAGGTTTTCCATAACATAAAAAGAAACACAACCTATGAATGAGTTTGAAAGCATATTATGGGTTGATGAATACTATATATACCAAGTTTTTATCTCATATTTTATATACCAAATAGATTAAAGTGTTATACCTGAAGTCTCTAATGCACTTAAAAGACTTGATATAAAAAGTTAGCACATAAAGTCTACTTTTCAAGACTTGGAAATAATTATTTATTAAGATGGGGGTGGGAAGTAGTTGGTACGAGTTGTTGTACAAAGCAAATCTAAGCCCAAATTCACTTCAACGACCTATATTTATGATAGGGGCACCCCAAAGAGAGCAGATCCAAATCGGGTGTTTTGTAGATTTTGAACGCAATCTTTGGTCCGGTGGGGCCACTCTTAAACTCTATATGGGGGAGTTCTTCGTACTTTGATGCCACACCCACACCCACACCCACACTTGTACTTGTGCATTAACACCAACTCTATTTCCGGCGGGTTTTGAGTTCAGGTGAACACCAGCACTAACACCCACCTCTAACAATATTTACAACCAGATTTTCAGTCTCAACTTACCCTTTCTCTAAGAATAAGTGTTCTTCTCAGATCCGTAATTCATAAATCTTTGCTATTTACATAATCTTATTGTTGTTGTTTATGCATGCAAAATAACAATGGATATATGTCATGATTTATGATTTCCACGAAGAAAATATCATTTGTAGACACCCTTCTATCAAGATAGTGTTATTCATGTTTACATCAAAACCCTTTTATATTTATTTTATTTTATAATTTGATTTGTCATAGTAATCTCCTGATGTTTGTTAATGTTGTTAGTGCAGTAACATGTCAGGGACAAACAGTGAGGAGCTTGATCTTGTTGATGATACCCCAAAAGTTGAAGGGCAGGATGGCCCAAAACAAATGACCAAAAATGATGAGAATCCCATGCCTTCCCCACAGCAGGAGGTATGATTAATGTTAATTTATCATTACATTTTAATTAATATGCCTATGCTTTTAGGATCTCAAAAGATGATTTTTTTTTTTTTTTGTAACTGTTTCCGGCTTTCTGCAGGAGGAAGTAATCAAGAAAAAGTATGGAGGGTTATTGCCAAAGAAAAATCCATTAATATCCAAGGTAGTTTCTAATTATAATTCATTGGTTTCAAAATTCTGTCAATAGTGCTATTTCAGTTTAGTTACTAACAGTTGCATTTTACCCAAAAACTATTTTAATGCAATGGTAGGACCATGAACGTGCTTTTTTTGATTCTGCTGATTGGGCATTAGGGAAGGTACCAATTCAATCTCAATTGGAACTCCTCTTATCCTGTTGATAATATTTTTTGCATTTTCAAATATTGTATTTTGAAGTGTATATGACTAATTTCACGGACTTCCTCCTCTGCTCATCCAACAGCAAGGAGCACAGAAGAGCAAAAATCCGTTAGAGGCACTCCGCCCAAAACTGCAGGTATTTGATGATTTTGTATTGCCACTTTATCCCTCAGTTTGTCTTACAAGCTCTGTTATGTTTGCCTGAACATTAGGTTTGTGAAATTATGAATATGTAGCTTCAATAGTGATTGCCCGAAGGGCCATTAGAGGCAAGTTGCAAAGTTTGACATATAACTCGCATCAAAACTTGGGCTTGATCAATTTGGCAGTTCAGTTTAAATATTTTGCTAGATCCATGCCTGTAAGCCTATAGGGAACATTCTTAATTAACAAATTAATGCTCATGCACATTTATAAAATTAATTTTGGTTTAAATAGCGGAAGCAATCACACAATACTTATCGGTGATGCCAGAATTAGGGTTTTCAAGCTCCATCGATACCAATCTTCATGACTATATCTCTTAATCAATAATGTAATAGTAATACTGAAAAGAAAACACTTAGAGGTCTTTTATATGCAAATGGTTAATGTTTGTACAAAGACAACAATACCCATACTCATAATATGGCAACAAAATAATGGACTTGGACTACACGCGTCACTTTCCCCTTCTTGAGAAGTGGCCACACGGGTATATGATATTGCAAGAAGAAAGTCATTCAATTGTTCTCATTTTGTGTACGTCCAACCTGATGAATCAAACATTTAGTGTAGGGGCCTATAGGCGCGCTAACTGTCTCACATTACCCGCCACACAGTCCATAAGGGTCAAACTGGTTGAGACAAATCAAACGACACCGAAATGTGGGAATATGAGAGACTCAAATTGGAAAGGTATGCCACATTAAACATGTGGCGCATCCAAACAAAAGGTGTAAGATAAAATATCGTAACTAGGATAGGGCAAGGCGTTTTATCTATATGATGTGTGGTGATCCGTCGAGGAACATCGTCGGGATTTGGGTTTATTAGATCCATTATTGATGAGGTTCATACACATGGGACTAATTCCAGTTGGGCAGCTCGTTTTTGGTTGATTTTGATTGCGGTCTGATGCTTTTTCGTGGTTTATATTATGTGGTATTGATGAGTCACCCTCCAAGTTCGAGAACGAGCTTTTTCGAAGACGGGAGAATGATGTGTTTGGTGATCCTTAGCGACACGTGGCGCGTGGTTGTGCTCCCAGAAGAAGACTATCTTTTATTTTGCATTTTTAGTTTAGGATTTATTGTCATTTTCTTTTATTTTTAATCTTTAATTAGTCTCCAAGCATGTTTGGGGCTAATGAGTCATTTTTCGTTATTAGTTGTCCTTTTTTGTCTTTTTGGGTATTAGCTTGGTTAGAAAGCTAACCTCTCCTATAAATAACGCCTTGGCCATAATTTGTAATCACAACTTGAATATTGATAAAGAAAATATATAGAGAGAAAGAAACCCTTTTTCTTAATTTAGTTTGTATTTTTTTGGTGTTGGTGTGTAGTTACTAGTTGGTGTGTAGTTGTAATAATAACGCTTCCGCATTCTTAGATTTACATCAAATAGGTATCAGAGCTGCGTTTATTCTTGGTGTTTGTCGTGGTGCGTGAAATGGGTATCGAGTTGTGATTCCAATTCCGGCAAACCTTTTAATCTTTATATTGATAAATGTCCAAATAAGAATCGGGTGCATGGAAACTTTAAATTCCATCACCGTTAAAAGGGGGGATACCAACCCTTTTAGCCTCCTCCATCCTCCACCATCACCTCCCTCCACCTCCACCTCCACCTCCACCTCCACCTCCACCTCCACCTCCACCTCCACCTCCACTTCTTACCACCACACAACTACCATATCGTACAAATGAAACACCGTTTCCTACTTTCCCCTAACCCCAAAATTAAACCGTAACCTAAGAAACCTTACCCAAAACCCCTCCCTACCTTGCTGCCCTGTTTCGACCCAAATACCTGGCCCAAATCTCCAAGAAACCCTAGTTCTCAATCCCCGCAAAAAAAAACTTCCCCCTTTTCTGCCCCACCCCCATTTTTACCCTATTTTCACCATTTCCCCACTCCTTTATGCCTAACCACAATCAAACCCACCAAAAATGGGCTTTTCTACTCCGATCCAATCCTTTACCCCTTATTTGACCTCAAATCTGGTCAAAATTGGTCCTAGGGCCTATTTGTGACACACCATATGACTTCCATGAAAAATGCGTCCCACTTGGGGACCATTTTTTACTATTTGCCATTTTTGATCCGGCTTTTCGGAATGTCACCGTCTTTAGTCCGTGTGTTTCGCCATCTTACTCGCAAAGGTGCGGTCGCCAGAGTTATCATCTGGTCAGATTCAAGGGTCCATCACACCAAGTAGAGACCATGTACTTGTGGTGTCGAGAAGGCGGATATGGTCGTTAGTTTTTTGTTACTCGGATTTCGTAGAGGGACATCGCCGGGATTTTGATTTATTAGATCCATTATTGATGAAGTTCATACACATGGGACTAATTCCAGTTGGGTTGCTCGCTTTTGGTTGATTTTGATTGGGGTTTGATATGTGGCATTGATGAGTCACCCTCCAAGCTCGAGAACGAGCTTTTTGGAAGAGGGGGAGAATAATGTGTTTGGTGATCCGTAGCTTGTGCTCCCGGAAGAAGACTATCTTTTATTTTGCATTTTTAGTTTGGTGTTTATTGTCATTTTCTTTTATTTTTAGTTGATCGAGTCGGAAAACCGAGCGTCCGTGTAATACGCTAGTCATTGTTATCGGCTTCCAACCTCAATACGAAAAACCTAAACTTGTAACTACACTCTTAAGGAGTATAGTGGCGATTCTGGGTATCGAATCCACTGGAAGTTAGGACGTGTGAACGTGACGACAAAGGTAAGGTAGTTTAATCCTAAAGTTGATGTTAAAAGAAAAGAAAAGAAAAAGATGATTGATTTTTGGATTTTATCTATGAATTAACTAAATTCAATTAAATTAACCTACGCATGCAAAATTAACTAACTAAGAAGGAATTAATATGAATGAAGAAATAGGTTAAGAATACACTCCCCCAAACCCTAGTGTGTATGCCATTACAAAATTAGTCATAAATTAGATAATTGATCAGACCCAGTCTTTAGTACTCCGAAGTATTACATATATGAGGTTCAAGCCCGCATCATACATAATCAAAGAATGAGTAAAGCAGTGTTGCAATAGTTCACGCGCGTTGCATCCTTAAGCACCCCGGTTACCTAGGGCAAACGAGGTCAAAAGGTCTACAATGGTTGTGAAACTATACAACACGATCTAATCACTTATTTAATTTAGAGGACAAATTTTATATCTATGCATACCACATCGGGTTGGGTTTATGCATCCCCACTCTTAAAAACTTAGCTTAACATGATTAAAATAAAAGAAAACTTAAAACTGAAAGTGCAGGAATTCATAACTAAATCTAGAAAATTGAGAACATGACTTGAATTGGGATTGGAAAACTAGAGAGCAACAATTAATTAAACTAACTATGAAAGCAGTAAAAACAATAAATTAAAATTACTTGCAATGGATGAATGATAAGTCTTGAATAGATCTTTGAATCTTGAATAGCTCTTGTTCAACTTACAAACTAGGGCTTCTAAATCCTAAGAAAATATGAAATTATATGCCAAAAGGAACTCCCACTCTTCCTTTCTTCATTACTCTAGGGCTTGGTTTTTTATAATATCCAAATATGACTTTTCCAATGCCTCTCCACGTTTTACAACTAATAAAAAGGAATTATACAAGAAATTTCAAGAGTTGAAACTCTTCAGCTTCCAGAATTAATTTCAATTGTGACTTTCTTTCTCCAACTTCAAATGGGCATAACTTCTTCACCGTAGCTCGGATTGGGATTGCCGTTTTTTCCGATGTTCTTGTAATTTAGAGCTCTTCAACTTTCTAGTTTTTCCCACCTCCGGACCTCTGGAATATGGCTGTAAAATTTACGAAAATGCCCTTGAACTCCCCATTTCTTGCTTTCTTTCACTGTTTTGCGTTCTCTTTCGCACTAATTTGCATGAAATACCTGTAAAACACATAAGAGATACACAAAATACGAAATACTTGCCAAAAAGGGTTAATAGCATAAACATAAGACAAATCCAAGCTATTTACAATGCACGGGATCATAAAAATACCGAAATTAAGGGGATAAATGTGAAGAATTTATGACTAATCATTAGTCTTTAATTAGTCTCCAACCACGTTTGGGGCTAATGAGTCATTTTTCGTTATTAGTTGTCATTTTTTGTCTTTTTGAGTATTAGCTTGGTTAGCAAGCTAACCTCTCCTATAAATAGACCCTTCCCATCATTTGTAATCACAACTTGAATATTGATATAGAAAATATATAGAGAGAAATAAATCTTTTTTCTTAGTTTAGTTTTTTTTTTTGGTGGTGGTGTTGTGTAGTTAGTAGTTGGTGTGTGGTTGTAATAATAATGCTTCCGCATTCTTAGATTTACATAACTATAACTTGTGAGCCTTGTCTTGATGTTGTTCCTTGTAGAGATACACTATAACCAATACGAATTGTATGTTTGACACAAACGATCAGAAAAGTCGTATCATTTTAAAGGCAAGACAATGAAGCACTAACAATAGGATATGTTGATGTTGCCGGTAGTACCTCAGCTAAAAGCCACAGATGCATGCCCAACACAATTAAAAGGGAGACGACGAACACCGTTATTAAATGAGAATTCAGGCTGAGAAGCCACAAACATTATAAGAAGTGAGATTATCCTCAACCAAGCACCTTAACAGATTCCTCAACATTACGATTATCGACCTTTGTCTACCCATATTAAAAGTCGTAGATTACTGACGCAACACCGAAGAAGCTTCCAAAGAGTCCACAAAAAGTGCTTAGTAAACCACACATCACTGTCACTAATGAGAACTTTATGTAATTGCACCATCTCTTGAAAGTACAAGGTAACTACATTCGAGATGTTCGTTTTCTATCGACACGGTATTAAGTGTGCCATCTTCGAGAATAAATCCACTACTGCAAAAAGATTGAGCCATGACCCTGGGTAATGCGAGGTAAACCCGCTATGAAAACCATATAGACACATCTTCCCAAGGTCGCTTTAGAGGAGGCAATTGATTGTAAAAACCCGCCGGATCTCC
The DNA here is from genome assembly GCA_949130495.1 of Sambucus nigra. Classification (NCBI taxonomy): domain Eukaryota; kingdom Viridiplantae; phylum Streptophyta; class Magnoliopsida; order Dipsacales; family Adoxaceae; genus Sambucus; species Sambucus nigra. The sequence goes on along the minus strand of OX422215.1, from coordinate 189,986,608 downwards.
CATTGCATGGGAGGTCGCAATGTATGGCTTTCCCGTGGCCCCTTAGGTTACGCATGGACCTTTGCTATTATCTTCTCTCACAATGAATAATAAAGAACCGAAAATACGTTGGGCACCGCGTCGAAACAAGAATCCACAGTGTCCAAATTACTCGTTAAAATGCCTCATGTCATTGATTGCATTCGTCATATATGGTACCAAATAAGAATTAGTGGAATACAAACGCCTCTTCTCATCAAACTTGAAAACCATGCCCCCTTGCAACTACTAATGTGTGTAACCTCCAACTCAAGGCATCAGTAACTTTGTTTTCCTCCACTTCAGTTATTGAAGGTGAAAAGTTGAAGAAATTAGACCATTTGGCATGACGGTTACTGCCTGTTCATATACCTAAAGGCCTTGTACTTAAACTAATAACAAATTCCTTGTAAAATAGATACTCCTCAAAATACTTCACTACTTGAATTATTGCATAAAACCTTAAATCATATGAGAAATAGTTGAGGATAGGCCTTAACACTTTCTGGCTATAGAAGGCAGCAAGTCAATCGTTTGTGGCTCCAATATATTCATTTTGCACACGTTAGCAGAGAGCTTAAAAAAGATGGCTGAAATCAAGAGTGTCTTGGGTAGTAATCATCTTTCGACTTGTTGAGCTCGAATGCGGTCTCCACCTCATCATAGCCTCCACCTCATTAGCCGATCACAGATAAACAACCCCATCAATGCAGAAATAGGAATTGTGATAGTACTAAATTCCTGATAAACTATCTAGAAATTGGCGAGATTGTAAGAGCACCAAACTTGAGATATGGTGGTGGGAGTGCGCCGATCTAAAATGGCTTTTACCTTTTACTCATCCACTTTAAAATCATCATACTTCGTATTTTAAAGTTTAAAGGAGCAATAAATGAACACTTTTTCATCTGAAGATAAAACTTTTCACACTCAAAACATACAACACCTATCAAGATGAGACAAATGCTCCTCAATTCTACTATAAATCAAGATATCTTCGAAATACACTATTGCAAACTTTAAAGTGGAATAGGCATTAGTCAAATTACACTACACCAAAAACAGGAAACTGGCACGGTTTAAAACAGTGCCAGACGCAATCTGGCACGGTTCAAAACCGTGCCAGAATCAGGCGTGCCAGTTTTTCTGGCGCGGTTTAAAACCGTGCCAGATTTTCCAAACTGGCACGCTTTTGGCACGCTTTTACACTGTGCCAGTTTTTTTATCTGGCACGCTTTTGACACGCTTTTAAACCATGCTAGATGTTAAATCTGGCACGCTTTTGGCTCATGCCGAAACCGTGCCAAATTGTCTATTTTCTGGCACGCTTTTGGCACGGTTATAAAGCGTGCCAGATTGTTTTATAAGCGTTCTCATTTTTATAAATTGGCACGATTTTGGCACGGTTTAAAATCGTGCCAGATTTTTCAATTAATAAAAAAAAATAATAATAATAGGAAACAAATCAGGAAAATCTGCAAATTCCAAATCTGATAGGATAAATATTTATTATTTGTAAAAAAAAATCAAGAAAATTCACAAATTATGAATATCGCATGTTATTGATAAACTAATGTGCATACAAACTTCAAAAAATTACAAAAGCTAATAGTTCCCAGATCAAAAAAAAATTGGGCAGAGTTTCCTCTATTTTTTGAGCATTCCAAAACCTGCTAACATAAAATCTGCCCATATAAAGCCCGCACGGCCATAAAAGTCGACAATAAAACTACTATAGCCAGTATGGCCATAACACAAAAAATAAAACTACTAAAGCCTGCTCGGCCATAACACAAAAAATAGAATCCTAAATATTAACGGCACTAAATGAATAATCCCCTTGTTGTAAAGCATTGACTTCTTCGTGCGTTCCAAGTGGATAAAAGCTAGCGATCAAATGTCATCCTACAAAAAAAATAAGATACAAAAAAGCAAGGTTCTAAAAAACGCGGGGCGTGATCGAGGCGTGGAGGCCAAGCCTTAAGCCTTAGAAGCCTAGGTGAGCCTAGACGTAAAAAGGCGTGAAAAGGCGTTTAAGCCTTTTTAATATATTTTAATATTTTTTTACCATAACAAGGCTATTAAAATACTAAAATTGTACATATCATAAATATATGTCTGAATATTTGCAAATAAAAATACTATTTGATTATTTTGGATGAGATAATGGTCTGGTTTGTAAAAAAATCTTTAAAAGGCGATATCGTTTCACTAAAGCATTCTTGTTTTTAGAGAAAAAGTACGCCTTAAGAGTTTTACCAAGCATAAGGCGTCAAAATCTTAAGGCGGGGCGTTTCTCCCAAGCCTCAAGCCTAGGCGTGCCTAGGCGGAGCCTAGGCGGGTTTTTTAGAACAATGCAAAAAAGATACGATATTAGTAACCAAGTCATTTTAAAAAAAATCGTATTCAAGCAGAAAAATTGCATATACGAGTCACAATTATTATTATATTCTCAACGACCTGTTTAAGGGTTGATTTGAGTTTTCACTCTTTAACGACTTGTTTTTAAGTTTAAGTGTTGATTTTTGCAAATTATCATCATATTCTCAAACGGGGAGACCCGAGACTACGCGGTCAGTTCCTACAAGTTACATTGGTCCCGTGAGAGGTGTTCGTGCCACCTACGGGGTCGTTTGGGGGCTGGTTTGGGTTTTCACCCTCTAACGGCTTGTTTTTAAGTCCAAGTGTGATTTTTGCAAATTATCGTTATATTCTCAAATGGGGAGACCCGGGACTACGCGGTCAGTTCCTACACGTTACATTGGTCCCGTGCGAGGTGTTCGTGCCTCCTACGGGGTCGTTTGTGGGCTGGTTTGAATTTTCACCCTCTAACGACTTGTTTTGAAGTTTAAGTGTTGATTTTTATTCTCAAACTGGGAGACTCGAAACTACGCGGTCAGTTCCTACAAGTTACATTGGTCCCGTGCGAGGTGTTTGTGCCTCTTACGACTCCGTTTGGGGGCTTGTTTGGGTTTTCACCCTTTAACGACCTGATTTTAAGTCTGAGTGTTGATTTTTGCAAATTATTATCATATTCTCAAATCGGGAGACCCGGGACTACGCGGTCAGTTCCTACAAGTTACATTGGTCCCGTGCGAGGTGTTCGTGCCTCCTACGGGGTCGTTTGGGGGCTGGTATGGGTTTTCACCCTCTAACGGCTTATGTGTGATTTTTGCTAATTATCATCATATTCTCAAATCGGGAGACCCGGGACTACGCGGTCAGTTCCTACAAGTTACATTGGTCCCGTGCGAGGTGTTCGTGCCTCCTACGGGGTCGTTTAGGGGCTGGTTTGGATTTTCACCCTCTAACGACTTATTTTTAAGTTTTAAGTGTTGATTTTTATTCTCAAACCGAGAGACCCGAAACTACGCGGTCAGTTCCTGCAAGTTACATTGGTCCCGTGCGAGGTGTTCGTGCCTCCTACGGGGTCGTTTGGGGGCTGGTTTGGATTTTCACCCTCTAACAACTTATTTTTAAGTTTAAGTGTTGATTTTTATTCTCAAACCGAGAGACCCGAAACTACGCGGACAGTTCCTACAAGTTACATTGGTCCCGTGCGAGGTGTTCGTGCCTCCTACGGGGTCGTTTGGGGGATGGTTTGGGTTTTCACCCTTTAACGGCCTATTTTTAAGTTTAAGTGTTGATTTTTACAAATTATCATCGTATTCTCAAACCAGGAGACTCGGGACTACGCGGTCAGTTTCTACAAGTTACATTGGTCCCGTGCGAGGTGTTCGTGCCTCCTACGGGGTCGTTTGGGGGCTGGTTTGGGTTTTCACCCTCTAACGGCTTCTTTCTAAGTTTAAGTGTGATTTTTGCAAATTATCGTCATATTCTCAAACCGGGAGACCCGGGACTACGCGGTCAGTTCCTACATGTCACATTGGTCCTGTGCGAGGTGTTCGTGCCTCCTACGGGGTCGTTTGGGGGCTGGTTTGGGTTTTCACCCTCTAACGGCTTGTTTTTAAGTTTAAGTATTGATTTTTATTCTTTAACCGGGCGACTCGAAACTACGCGGTCAGTTCCTACAAGTTACATTGGTCCCGTGCGAGATGTTCGTGCCTCTTACGAGTCCGTTTGGGGGCTAGTTTAGGTTTTTACCCTTTAACGGCCTGTTTTTAAGTTTAAGTGTTGATTTTTGCAAATTATCGTCATATTCTCAAACGGGGAGACCCGGGACTACGCGGTCAGTTCCTACTAGTTACATTGGTCCCGTGCGAGGTGTTCCTACCTCCTACGGGATCGTTTGGGGGTTGGTTTGGGTTTTCACCCTCTAACGGCTTGTTTTTAAGTTTAGGTGTGATTTTTTAAAATTATCGTCATATTCTCAAATCGGGAGACCTGAGACTACGCGGTCAGTTCCTACAAGTTACATTGGTCCCATTCGAGGTGTTCGTGCCTCCTACGGGGTCGTTTGGGGGCTGGTTTGGGTTTTCACCGTCTAACCGCTTGTTTTTAAGTTTAAGTGTTGATTTTTATTCGCAAACCGGAAGATCCGAGACTACGCGGTCAGTTCCTACAAGTTATATTTGTCTCGCGCGAGGTGTTCGTGCCTCCTACGGGGTCGTTTGGGGGCTGGTTTGGGTTTTCACCCTTTAACGGCTTGTTTTCAAGTCTAAGTGTGATTTTCGCAGATTATCGTCATACTCTCAAACCGCGAGACTCGGGACTACGCGGTTTGTTCCTAAAAGTTACATTGGTTCCGTGCGAGGTGTTCGTGTCTCTTACGAGGCCGTTTGGGGGCTGGTTTGGGTTTTCACCCTTTAACGGCTTGTTTTTAAGTCTAAGCATGATTTTTGCAAATTATTGACATATTCTCAAATCGGGAGACCCGAGACTACGCGATCAGTTCCTACAAGTTACATTGGTCCCGTACGAGGTGTTCGTGCCTCCTACGGGGTCGTTTGGGGGCTGGTTTGGGTTTTCACCCTCTAACTGCTTTTTTTAAAGTTTAAGTGTTGATTTTTATTTGCAAACTGGAAGACCCGGGACAACGCGGTCAGTTCCTACAAGTTACATTGGTCCCGTGCGAGGTGTTCGTGCCTCCTACGGGGTCGTTTGGGCGCTGGTTTGGGTTTTCACCCTTTAACGGCCTGTTTTTAAGTTTAAGCGTTGATTTTTATTCGCAAACCGGGAGACCCGGGACTACGCGGTCAGTTCCTAAAAGTTACATTGGTCCCGTGCGAGGTGTTCGTGCCTCCTACAGGGTCGTTTGGTGGCTGGTTTGGGTTTTCACCCTCAAATGGTCTGTTTTCAAGTCAAAGTGTGATTTTTGCAAATTATCGTCGTATTCTGAAACGGGGAGATCCGAGACTACGCGGTCAGTTCTTACATGTTACATTGGTCCCGTGTGAGGTGTTCGTGCCTCCTACGGGATCGTTTGGGGGCTGGCTTGGATTTTCATCCTCTAACGGCTTATTTTTAAGTTTAAGTGTGATTTTTGCAAATTATCGTCATATTCTCAAACCGGGAGACCCGAGACTACGCGGTCAGTTCCTACATGTTACATTCGTCCTGTACGAGGTGTTCGTGCCTCCTACGGGGTCGTTTGGGGCGTGGTTTGGGTTTTCACCCTCTAACGGCTTATTTTTAAGTTTAAGTGTTGATTTTTATTCTCAAACCGAGAGACTCGGAACTACGCGGTCAGTTCCTACAAGTTACATTGGTCCCGTGCGAGGTGTTCGTGCCTCTTACGAGTCCGTTTGGGGGCTGGTTTAGGTTTTCACCCTTTAACAGCCTGCTTTTAAGTTTTAAGTGTTGATTTTTGCAAATTATCGTCATATTCTCAAACGGGGAGACCCGGGACTACGCGGTCAGTTCCTACAAGTTACATTGGTCCCGTGCGAGGTGTTCGTGCCTCCTACAGGGTCGCTTGGTGGCTGGTTTGGGTTTTCACCCTCTAATGGCCTGTTTTCAAGTCAAAGTGTGATTTTTGCAAATTATCGTTGTATTCTGAAACGGGGAGACCCGAGACTACGCGGTCAGTTCTTACATGTTACATTGGTCCCGTGCGAGGTGTTCGTGCCTCCTACGGGGTCGTTTGGGGGCTGGTTTGGATTTTCATCCTCTAACGGCTTATTTTTAAGTTTAAGTGTGATTTTTGCAAATTATCGTCATATTCTCAAACCGGGAGACCCGAGACTACGCGGTCAGTTCCTACATTTTCATTTGTCTAAAAAAGGAAATGATTTTTTTTATTAAACATGTATGTTCTCTAATCTTTCTAGCTCTTTTAATCAGATAACTATAACCACAAAATGAATCAACCGAACATAAAAATTAAGAAATTTACAAACCTGTAGAATCGGTGTGTCGATTTCAATAAAGCCTACAGACTCTAACGGCACGTCAACAACTTCAAATTCTTCCTCTTTGTAGCTCAGGTCGCAACATACATACATCCCCCTGTAAGTAAGGCGAAACAAATTATTCATATTGATAAGGCTACGTGCAACACAAATCATTCCATATGAAATTCTTAAACTCACGAGTAATAACCTAGCTTAAACTCTGGAAATTCTTAAATCATTTTGATCATAGCTACATGTAATATACACAATCAATAACGATCAATGGCTACACAATCAATGGCTATGATAAAAATGAATGTGTATATTAAACGAAACAAATAGATTTTGATGTTGCTATCACCTCTAGGCCTATTTGTGGCTTGAGTTTAACATCATTAGGCTCGCTGCTGGGCATGTGATCCATGTGCCACGAATCAATGGGGCCTGCCTTGATAGATTTTGGATTCCCGGGGTGAGAGGATATTAGTTCGAGTGGAATAATGTCCCGCTCTCCGCGAGGGCTGCCTTGCTCGGTGCTGGTCTTCGCTATATCCAATTGAGGTAGCGCAAGGTGAGTAACATCTATAGAAAAGGAAAAATTTTATCAGGGAAACTTGGTTATCCATAGACATGTGATAAAAGAGAACACTAGTTTACGTTCCCGTTCTTATCAACCACGTGGAAAAAAGAAGATAGGTGATAAAAGATGCCGGGATGACTAAATGCTGCTTCAAAACTATCAGGAAATAGATTCACATTATGTATTCATATAATTATGCATTTAGTCATCCCGATAATCCAAAAAGGCATTATGTATTCATACCTAGTAATCATTTTTAACAATATGTATTGATATAATTATTATCATGATTTAAAAAATGTAGACATATGTTGATACCTCCATTGAGGAATTTATGTTCTTTATCATTTTTGTTGTTGTCTCGATATCAAAGGCTGGCATCCTCACCTTTCCCATCGCATAAGTGTTGTGAGTTGAGTTTTGAAGATTTTGCCCCCCCCGAGGCTGTTGTGTATTGCTACAATATATACTGAGCAGATGAAGGTTCCTGTAATAATAAACCTTAATTATGATTCCTCCTTCACAAAAAATTATAACTGAGTGCAGTAAGATGTCCTCAATATGTGATAAACTCATTCTCAATATTGTAGATGTCATTATATGCTTAAATTTGATAAGAATGAATATAATTAAACATGAACAACCCATAAAGGATCCACACAACCACATATGTTTTTCTTTAATGTTCTTCCTTTCAAATTGTATATCAAGAAAACAACAGTCCACGTGAGAGCATGTGCTCACAATCTGCTAGTCTTATTTTCAATAATGCACAGATCATGATACTCATAAATTGAACAAAATTGACATCTCATCCAATTAGAATAAAGAAACAAATCTAGTTCACACACACACATGGCTCTTTCCCCAATTTCCAGCACACACACCAAGGTAGAGCTCCTTGAATTTCATATAACGCAAGGGGTGATACAAAGAGAGAAAACTAAACATGAAGAAGCTCTTATTTTCATAAATATTACAATTCACAATACAAATACTGTTTCTATATGAAAAAACAAATTTCTAAATTAACTAAAATGGGCACAAATCACAACAAGACCAATTTTATCTACACCAAAATTACCACAATTTTCAATGATGACCACAACACCTAAGCTAAAACAAATACTGATTTTTTTAGTAATAAGAGAAAAGCAAAAATTAACTAAGAATAAAAATAAATAATTCATTCCCATTTGAGAGAGAGAGAGACTGACAATGGGGATATTGGTAACGTGCACCTTTGGCAAGAAACAAACTCAGATCGGACCTTTGTTCGAATCTCCACCCTCCATCGACTTGCTAGGATTCGACCCTTCTCTCCGATCTCTCAATAGCCAATCCGAGTTATATATGAAGCTTCCAGTCATAGGCCGATACCGCGACTTTGAAACATGACAAAAAGTAATAACAAAACCCTTTCATACATGGTTAAAAGACACAACAGAAGTTGTACCCAGATGGCCCAGTAAACTTGGGTCCAACACCCAATATCCTAGAACTGTTACTACACCCATATGGCACGACTTGAGGAGTACATTATCAACCGACTGAAATTTCAATTATTATCCAGAATATTCCGTTACTATCCGGAAACTCTGTGTGTCCTCATTCTAAATAACGAATCATTGTCTTTGACAACTGGCTTTTGCAAAAAATGTGTGACATAAATTACACTGTGATACTCAAAACTTGTAAGAATGATTTCACCAAATGGGATACACTATAATATTATAGGCCAAGGATCTTTTACTTGCTCGTTAAACCTAATGACTACAACTAAAAATTAAAATTAATAAAAAGGAATATTAAAATAACAAAAATATAGAGAATTCCCAAAATACAAATCACATCAATGTGACTTAAAACTTTGCTTTTGAATCATTCTTTTATAGAAAAAGGTTTTAAGCTAGTTAGTTAACTTACATCTATAATGGAGGTATAATTGTAACAACAGGGATCTTCTGCTAACACCATGCTAAAAATAACTAGGTAACCATTTGCTCTCCGTGAGGGAGCAAGAACAAATTGGTGACGAGGTAGGAGCATTGATCAGTTATAAAATTATTATCAAGTGTCCCCCTCAATGATTAATTGCAAATAGTATTGTTATAAAATAGGTACGTACCCCTTGGATTCTCTTGCCGGTAACAGGACATTTAGGTCCGCTAGCCCTCTTCTTGGTGCCCTGATACACTAGCTTTCCACCTAATAATATTCCATTCCAAATCATCAAATGTATGCTAAGCAAAAGTTAACTGATGACTACATATATAAATAAATTAAAAAAAAATACCAGGGGTTTTAACGACCCTGTGCTGGTTTGATTTGGTGGCGTAGCTGTGGCATTTAATTCAATCAACGATTCAGCCTGGGCCACGTGGTGACCGTGACCCTTCCTCCGTCGGAACGAACCCGATTTCGGTGACCCATTCTGCCTGCGCCACGGTGATGATGGAGGATCCGTGGTTTTATGGATGGAGGCGTGGAGGATGACGGATCGGGGAGAGAGAGAGAGACGCTTAGGTTAGATTGAGGTTGAGGAGAGAGAGAGTTAGGTGAGAATGAGTTTGGTCCCGCCTAAAAATTGGGGGGTTTATTTTTTTAATTAAGCGTACCCATATTTAGCACGGTTTAAAACTGTGCTATATTTTGGCACTGTTTTAAACCGTGCCAGTTTATGCTAAACCGTGCCAGAATCTCCTTGCCACAGCGTGCCAGATTAGCATTTTTGGTGTAGTGTTAAATGACATAATCGTCCACCCACACAGACCATCATTCGTCTTCTACACACCTTCGGGCGTATCCTAATATGGTGGCATCAACTCTGAAGGTAAAAAAATGCTCGTGCCCCATGTAGTTGATGCGTAATCTATTAGTTATTTAAATATAGATAATAGACTTTGGAAGCCTAAAGCATCACGTTGAGCTAAGGGAAAATGTCCTCTGTGATTAATTTATGCCTTTTTTCTTGTGCAGATTAATTTATTCATTTGTTTATTTATCAGTTAGTTTGATGTGGCATGGCCTTAAATGGGGGCGGATATCTTGCATATTTTCTATTATCTTTGTTTATTGTTTATATTTCTCTTTAAAGTTAGTGCTTGTCTAGGCGTCATAAGTTTGCTATAAATAAAGCCCCAGGCCCTTCATTTGTATTCGTTCAGTAATAGTGAGAACTTAATAGAGACTTCGTGATAACATCAAAGTGGCATTAGACCTCGATCATAGCAATTGAATACGTCGCTTATGACGAAGGGTGAGAGAACCCCAACTAACCACCGCTATATTGCTAGCCAACACGACGAACCGCCCTGCAACCGTTAATGACGCTGCCCATCATTTTAGGCGTGGTTAGACTTGCAAGATAAAAACTTTAACGAGGTTGAGTTTTTTTTAAGGTTAATATCATCATGAGTTGGGATGCTAAATACACTTTAAGAAAAGAGCGACCCCAACCCGAATATACACGACACGAACCCATTAACTACCGTTAACCAGTTGAACACGATATGGCACGATCGATTGCCATGTATGCATGAGACCCACTGCTCCATTGCAACCAAGAATACATTACGAGGGCTCTGCTACGCCGGGGATCTCCTTCCGCCAAGGATGGTTGCCATTGAAGCCCAACAGTGGTGCAACACTGAATTGGCATAAACTACAGACAACTGCCGTGGCGGGGCACCAGTCCCGCTTCCGTGGCCTAGGTCGAAGGACGAATCCTAATACCTTCCACCGACTTGGTGCTGGCTGATCCCTTGACACCCAAGCGACCCGCTCCACTTAGACCCTTACCCGACCCAAATTTTCTTTCCCAATAGCATAACCCTACCCGTGCCCGGTGCAACCCACCCCCAACGGCATCTTCCCCGTGCCGTCAACCCAAGCGGGGAGTGCCCACACCGGTCGCAGTAGCTCCATACCCGCCAACCCTCACCCACAATTCGTACATAGCCTTGTGTTACACCATTCCCTCACACCACTCCGATTGGCGATCCACAGGTGATTGAAATGACCTTGGATTGTTTTACTACGTAGAAGGGCAAATTATGCGATAGCCTTAATCTTGTCGCAACTGAGATGGTTACCAAGCTACTCCTATGCGTAGAAACTCCCACCCAACCCTGCGTCACTAAGCGGTTGGACTGTAGTAATTCAATTATCCCCGACAAGATAGTGCCATGACCCATTTTCTATTAGCAGCTACGTAGATGAAGTCGTGTGGCGAGGCCTTTGGGAGGGGGTGGCTAGCTTGAATATTTTCAATTATTTTTGTTTATTGTTGATTGTTTATTTCTTTAGAGTTAGTGCTTATCTAGGAGTCCTTAGTTGTGTTATAATTAAGGCCCTTGGACCCTCATTCGTATTCATTCAATATTGATGAAAGTTAAATAGAGCTTTCGTGTTTACATCATAGCTATTAGAAACTTTTCTTATTTATCAGCCACCTAGTATTTATGTAGTAGTCACTGGCCTATAAATAATGACGTAATTCATCAATTTGAGCAATTGAATAATATTGGAGTTATAAATCGTGTGTTTCTTTTATCTTATCTCCTTTTCCATCACCATTACGCCATTATTTGGTATCAAAGCCGAACCCTGGTTATGTACTGTACCAATTTTATCTCCCCCTCCTTTCATCTTTTTTCATTCCCTCTTTTCATCTCTTCACTCATCGCTTTTATTCATTTCATTTTCAGTCGCCGCCATCACAATCATCTTTTGACCTCCATAAATCACATTTTCTATCTTCTGTTCTAAAACCCACAATGACCAAACAATCCATTCTGCAACAAAATAATAGGATTTTTTTTTGTCATACTCCCTACTTGTTAATGCTATATTTGATATAACCCAAAATTTACTAATCCCTTGGACATAACCTCCAAAATCCTAACAAACTCCAAACACCATCAGCCCTCCTCTATTTCATTATTAGAGTTAACTCTCAATTAGTTTTTTTCACCAAAATACCCTCAATTTATCTTCTTTCCCAAATCAAAACCTTAAATATCCAAAAAAACCCTATTTTTTTTTCAATGACCCAACAAATTCCTTCAATCTACCTTCAATTTACACCCTAAATAAAATCAGCTGAAATTGTCGGTCGTTTGTAAAATCAGCTGCAAAAAAGGGTACTCCCCACAAATTCTGAGAATTTGTGCCCTTTGCACTTGACCATGAATTTACTCTCATACGATTCTTGCTGAGGTATGTTTATTGCATCAAAAAATTAAAATTGTACAAGAACCAAACTGATATATCTCCAATTCCAATAATTTTAACTCTTTACTCAAAACTTGACACATCAGTACCCATAGCCTTTGAAACTAAATAAAATGAAAAACTTGTTGGCCAACATTTAGTAGTATATATACCACCATTCAACTCTTTATTGTGTGATATGGTAACAACATTTCCCTGTGTCAAAGCTATTATTTCCCTATGCGTCAAAGCTAGCACTGCCCTCTTGAGCTTTCTGTTCATTATGAGAATTCCAGCTAACCCCAATCCCAATAACCGGTGGTAAAGCTTCTCCACAAATTCTGAAAGTTATTTTTTAAATTGTTGATTATTATGGTGATTTTCTTGAGTAATTTATGGTGTAATTACAAATGAATTGAAGGAATTTGTTGGGTTCTTGAAAAAAATTAGGATATGTTGGATATTTAGTGTTTCGATTTGGCGAAGATGATTAATTGAGGGGTATTTTGGTAAAAAAAATTATTTGGGGTTCAACTCTAATTAATAACGAAATAGGGGAGGGCTAACGGTGTTAGGAGTTTTAGGATTTTTGGGGTGATGTCTAAGGGATTACTAAACTGGGGGTTATGTCAAAAAATGTGAAATAATACTGACCACCATTGCAAGACCTCATTCCAACTCATATTGTCACAAGGTGCAACAAAACACTTCCCCAGATTGCGAAACACATTCCACGTCCGTCGTTGTCTTCCTTCCCAGAATCCGCCTCACCATTGCCAACCCTTCTTCGCCCCACCGCTAGTGAAGTAGACGATAGTGGATCAGTACCTTGTCAGAACCCTACTCTTATTGCAATTCTCGACCTTCTACCTTGTTGTACCATTGCCATCATCGTCTTCTCCGGCCATTCTCACTGATGTACTCTCGTCGGATCTCATTGTCATTTAGAGCCTTTGTTGAACCATCAAATGCTGCCCGATCCTTAGGGTTGCAACCAATCGTATAAAGGAAGTCAATAAGACTTTGGGATTTACGTGAATCCAGATCCAGACCCAAACTACCTTACCGACCCGATCCAGGTATAAAATTCACTTTCTTTTGCCCAACTTTTGTTTTAAAACACATTATCTCACCCCAACTTATTTTCTAAATTACCTTTTTAGTCTGCCTATTATTTTCAGCCCAAAAATATATTAAAACAAACCCATTTAGCTCATTAAACCCAGGCCACCGTATTTTAATATGGCCTAACAATTAACGCGATCCATTTTCTGAAACCCATTCTTTAGTTTAATCCAAACTCCTTACACACCAACCTTTTCTGCCTGGATGTAGCAGACCATGCTATAACCTGAACCAAAATAACACCTGCCCTTGACTGTTTAAAAAAAAAAGAACAGTTAAAATTTTTCTCCTATACTCTTCACTATGGTTACCACCACAGAAGTAAATTGCAAAGTAACAAAGAAATCAATAGCAGACCTCAAATCAGATGTCTAGGAAATAAATATGGGAATGCAGGCCCTTCTCTTGACTAAAAAAAATAAAAGAAAAGTCACCAGAAATTTGGTCTCTGTCTGGTGTTCAACATCAATATAATTTAGAACACGTTGCGCCGCAAGCACGGGTACGTCAACCAATAGACCACCAAATTAACCGATGTAGACCGTGGTGCTAATATAGAATATTCGTGACTTCCAAGGTGATCACAATCCTGAGACTTTCCTTGATTGGATGCACAAATGGTACAGAATACCTATCGAAAGATGAGCGGAAATTATCTTTTTCTGAGGCCAATTTGAAGGGAATCGCGAAGATATGAAGTAAATACCAACAAATCCATTATGCCACCATCAAGACATGGAAATACATGAGAGTTGCATTCACCCACTATTTTGTACCAGCAAACTATAAACAAACAGTGAGCACATCTACAGTTCACCTGGTTCAAGGAACTAAAATCGTAGATGAGCACACTATAGAAGTTTACAGTTTGGCTACCAACGAGAGCCCAGTTTTCATGGAATGTAGATGTCATGATTGTATATTCACAAACTCTCTTGTTGATGAACGGCTAGCAGACTTTATAGCGTGTCAAATGCAGTCCAGGCTCATTAGATGGATGATGAATTGAAGAAGAAGACTTCCTTGAAGGGTCCAGACATTGACCCGAAGTGAGAACATTTGTCAAATTGCAAATCAATATTTTTAGCTACAATCAGATGACGTGTCCCACTGGTTCTTTTTCATTTCAAGGGAGCACTTGTAATAGCAAACCCAAGTGCTTTAACTGTCAAGGGATTAGACATCTTGCTCGTGAATGACCATCTCCTGCCAGTAATTTTTCTTTGCAGTGGTTGAATCCAAGGAGCCTAGAGAGCTAGCATTAGAAATTGTTGAACCCTTTTATCCCACTGATGCTTCTGATGATGAGGAAAACCCATTTGCTGGGAGTTCTTTGTCCTCTTTATTTGAAACAAGAAAAACATCTAACAAAGCTTGTCATAGAGGACAGATTTTTTGCAGAAGAGTGCTTAGTGAGGTACAAATATGTTCATTGATAATCAACACATGGAGCTGCACTCGGGTTGTATTTGAGACAGCTATGAAGAAATTTGGTTAGAAGTTTGAGCCACACCCCGAACCATATCAATCTGCATGGATAACAAACACCAAACTAAAGGTTGATCAGCAGTGTCCCATTACATTTTACATTGGTGGGCTTAAGGAGACTGTTTGTGTGATGTATTGTAACTTAAGATGTGCCATCTTCTTTAAGTCGTAAGTGGATATGTGTTTGTGACACGCAACATGTTGGTTGTGCTAATACCTATTTTTTTGTGAGGGCTGGCAAGACAAGATATACCCTAACTTGTGTTACCGAAGAACCATTCATTACTGTTTCAATGAGTCTCTCCATTAGATGAAATTCTTGAACCTGCTCTTAACTCGACGTAGCAGAGTTTTTTCAGTGGAAGAGAATTGATGCATAATCCATTAGTCATTTCAATAAGTATAATAGACTTTAGCATCACGTTGTGCTCAAGGGAAAATGTCCTAAATGATTATTTTATTAATTTGTTTACTTATCTAGAGGTCGTACCTTGGTGTGATGGCAAGTGCCGTCGTCCAAGCTACGGTTGGTCACGGTTTCAAGACATAGGAGCAGCCTCTCTATATATCTATCTATGGGGGTAAGGCCAGCCGGCATCCACCTTCCCCAGACCCTGCAGTTAAGCGGGAGCCTTGTGCACTGGGTACGACCTTTTGTTTACTTATCTAGAACTTCGTTATTAGGATTTAAGTATTATCAATTAACTAGCATTTATCGTTTTAGTATTTATCAAGTAGTCATTAGCTTATAAATAATGATGTAGTAATCCATCAATTTGAGCAGTGAATAATATTGGAGCTATCAAATCCTGTGCTTTTTTATCTCCCATCTTTTGATCTGTTTTCACACCACCATTGCTCCATTATTAGTAGTTGATATAACATATTCTCAAGTCTTGGAATGGGAAAGTGATACCTAATGATGTTTTACACACAGATTCCAACTCCCGTCATCCTTAAGAGTAAGAAGAGCCAGAACCGCACTATGACATGCTATCTTGCATAACCCCCTTAACACGCAGCTCAGACGTCTGTTGTTCCTGCTCCTCATGCTCAGTTGAGGACATCGGGTAAGAGGAAGGAATTAGTAGCTGGGCTTCAAAAAGAAAGTCAATGGTATGCTGATATTGCGTAAATTGGGTAACTTATCCAGGGCTACACACATCCTCAAACATATCAATTAATGGTAGCATAGCCTACAGTATCCCAATCTCAAGTGCTGAAATGTGGATAACAAGAGTGTAACACATACCCAACTCCTGGTTCACTGCTAATAATGAAGTGGATGAGAGGAGAGAGGCTGTTGGGTATGGCCGAATCTCTTGTATGGGCTCTTTATCTATCAACTAACCGTCATGCTCAAATGTTTAGAAATTTGTCTCCGTGTTATGAGTTTTGATGTGGTAACTACCAGGGCCAACCTAAGAGAAAGTGCCAATATCCATGTCGACAATTGTACACAACACTTGATCCGCGTGAGAATCAATTGTAATAGGCTCTCAATGCTGCTTATCCGGTACAATTGGAGATCCATCCTTGATCAACCAATGCAGCAAGGTTTGGCTAACCGCCCCACTACTAACCCCAACTTCTCCACCATCTCCTTGGTGATTGGTGGAGATAGCTCCTCCCCAACGATTGGTCCCAGTAGGATTCCTATTCAATCTACAAAACATCATCTATCAGTTTTAATCAATAGTCACTCAAGAACGAACCTGTCTCTAATGTCACTTTAATGTAAATTAGCAGAAGCAGTTGTATAATACTACTCACTTACACCCGAGTTTGGGTTTAGAATCTCACTTAATCCCATTCTTCAGGATTATATCTCTTGGTTAATAATGTAATAATTACAAGAAAACACTTGTAAGCCCCATTATATTCTAAGGGCTGTACAAAGACAAAAATGCCCATACTCGTATGATGTAATAAGAAAACAAAAATAATAGACCTGGACTATGGTCCCACGTCAAATTGACGCCAAGCATTAAAACTTCACAAGTTTAGCTAAGCCATTGCTACTATTACACTTAGTTGAAACTTCTTACAGAAAATGATCGATGGGAAAGTGCAATAAATGCTCTTGAGCTATATGTAGTTTTCTCAAGAAACTCCTCTAAACTCTCTTTAGTGACCCACCCCCACCCACCCAAAAAAAAGCTATGCATTTTGTTGCAATTGACAAACACCTCCTCTTTTGGACTTTTTAGCACGAAGTTTATTTATTTGGCATTGAAAATTGTTCAGGGAAATTTCTTGCATAAAAATCCATAGTTCAGGGGCATTTTGCACTTTTCTTACAAATGATTAAAAAACATAAGTTTTTGCAAAGCAATGTATAGTTGGTAGAATTCATAAGCCTGTGCCTGTACGGAGGAATAAGAATATGTTATTATGTATGCATGATTTTTCGACATTACTCATTTATATTACTGAACATTTGTATCAGCCCACACATCACCAGCAATCTCGTTCTAGACGCTCAGCTTATGCTCCTTCCGACGAAGTTGAAGGTAAGCGTACTTGATTCTCCAGTCCCTGGTTGCAATTTTTTTTTTTTGGGTTCCTCTTTCTAAGTTCAGGTCATGTTTTTTTTTTTTTTTGCACATTAGATGGTGGCAATGGTAACGATGCTACAACTGAGGATCGGAGCTCCACCTTAGATGGTGACAACACTGACACCACTCATTCAGATGATCAGAGTTGCAACAAGTGACTACTCAAGAGACTATAATCACATCCAACTAATGGCACCGCTTATTTGAAACCGAATTTTATGATTAGACCTTGCTAGGGTGCTTATATAAATAAGTGATTTGTATCCAATTTTGTGACCTGGAACCGAATATGTAACCTGCAACATTGTGCTGAAAAAGATCTGTCATGATCATGCCAACTTGAACAAATGCAGGTGTTTTATCTATAAAAAGGATTTGGATTTCAACAAAATCAGATTTCTATATAATAAGAGAGATTTTCACAAAAGAATTGGCATCTGACAAAATAATGCAAATTGTATTCTATGCAACATTTGATTGCCCATATCTCTTGTATTAGTCAACTTTTATCCCATGCCATTCAAGCTGTTAAATTAAAACATTCCATGTTAAATTGCATCTTATATCCTAGTTGTCTTGTTTTACCTTTAGCTGTTGGTAGTTAACCTGTTTAAATAGTTTTTGCTCGGCAATGTACGTCTGCATAAATTTAGGTATATCAAGGTCTTGTTGTGCTAAAATGCTGGTGTTTATAATGAGGATAGACATCAGCATGATTCTCGTCGACTACTAGTGTTAAGACATTATTCCTAACTAAACACAACCCGTATGAGATGCCTAGTGAATATGTTGTGTCAAGTTACGCGGTCTAAAGTTGTTTATTTTTACTATGTGAAATTTAACATTGCGTTCACAGTTCATTAGTTAAGATTATTGAAAATTGAGGGATTTAGTGCAATAACTTTTATTAAAAAAATGTGAAAGAGCTTACCAAGGAAAGAAATAACGTCGATTTTCTAACTCCCTGGTCAGTAATTTTTATTGTAATGTGTAAATGAATTTTTTGAATTTTTTTTGGAGAAGATTGTAATTTGTTCGTGTAAAATGTATACACGAATTTTTGTAACATATATGTGTGTGTATACCCTAAATTATAATATATATTTAAAGGGATGAGGTCCTTAGTGTCTAAAAAATATTTAAATGAACTAAAACCACAATATTATTGGTCACGACTAAAATGGGAAGCTCTTAAGAAATAAATACAACACTCTTTCGTAGCGGCGCCACAATGTATGACTAAGGTGGGAAGGTGCCACATAGGGGTGATAAACGGACGGATACGGATCGGATACCATGCTTTTCATATCCGTATTCGCTATCTGGATGATCTATCCGTATCCGTATCCGTCCGGATAGTTAAAACAACTATCCATATTCGTATCCGCTCGGATATATCGGATTCAGATAATATCCGTATCCGCTTACATTGTTTAGCCATCACAAAAAATAACTGTTAAAATATCCAATCCAATCCAAATAAATCTATAACAAAATTACTACCTCCTAACATCAACAATTATGGCTTCCATAATAATAGTACCATTCCATAATGATAACATGGCTTAAAACCATTCATACTTTAAAACCATATATATGCTTAAAGCCATCCTAAAAAAAAATAACAGTAACATTTCATAACAGTAGAAATAAATATGCACATTTTAGATTAAATCAAATTTATTGAGAATGATAACGTCCTGGACCTTTTAGTCTTCAAAACATACTGATGTTTTTATTTTAATAAGTATACATTTTTATTTTTGTATATAATATACCTGTTATTAACTTCAGTTCTCATCACAATCAAAACCATCTCTTTACCTTTTTGTTTCTCTTTTACATTTATTTATAATTAAGGAAACTAATGAACAACCACATGAACAATATATAAATACAGTTATATATTTTTATTTTTATTTGTATGTACTTGTTGTTGCTAACTTTCTATTGCAGGAGGAGGGAATGAGCAGCGACGGAGTTGATGCGCAGCGAAGGGGTTGATGAGAAGTGGTGGCGGGGTTGATGAGGCAGAGGGGGAGGTGGCGGAATAATGGTTTTTTGTGGAGTGAAATGACGGTTTCTTTTCTCTTATTTTGTACGAAAGAGAAATGAAATGAAATTAGTTTTTTTTTTTGTTTTGAGTGGAGTATATGTTCATTAGTGGGTGTATGTTGTGTGTGATAGGATGTATTGTAACTTTAATGTATTTCTATGATAATATACCCAATAAAATAATAGTACATGGCATTTTATAATATACCTAATAAAATAATAACTTTAGTGTATTTTTATTTTGAGTAGAGTATGTGTTTGTTTTGTTTTAGGGAATATTAGGGTATTTTTGTTTTTAGTAGAGTATGTATTTGTTTTGTTTTAGGGAATAAACGATTAAAGGTTTCGTTTTGAGTAGAGTACGTGTTTGTTTTGTTTAGGGAATAAACGATTAAGGGTTTCGTTTTGAGTAGAGTACGTGTTTGTTTTGTTTTAGGGAATAAACGATTAAGGTTTTTTTTAAATATTATTTTATTAGTACTAATATTATTAGTAATATTTTAAACATATGTTTGATGGATACGGATATCCGGTAAAATGGATACTCCGCATCGGATACGAATTATCCGTGTCGGATACTAGTACTATCCGTATTCGTATCCGTTTTCTCGGATATTTTTATAGAGTATCCATATTCGTATCCGTTTTCATTTTTTCTAATAAATATTCGCAAATTCGAATTTGGATATCGGACGGATGCGGATTTTCGAATATCCGTTTACAGCCCTAGTGCCACACCCAGATTTAAGGGAAAAAAAATATTTACTAGATGTTTATTTCCCATATCAGGAGAATTCCAAGGACATCGTTCTCCATGGACTTTTTTTTTATCAAAAATGTTAACATGTGCCTTAAGGGCACATGTTTTGAGCGTCAAAATAGTAAGTATGATAGTTGCACATGAGTATCTGTACCCTATTAAATATATGTCGGAACTTTGTTCTTACCTTTTTGGATTCTAAGTGTGTCCTTCGGGCATATGTTATCAAGACCCTTTTTTTATATATAGTTTTGGATGTTCTCTCTAGGGCTGACAAGTTTTGACACGATAACGCGTTTATGGTAATAACCCAAAATGCCCGAAGATGACAAGATTAGCTTGCATAGATTTAAGAATATTCAAAACTTATACTCAAATAGAAATCAATGCTACTCGAAAATGATACGACTAACTCGAATTGCCACCCCTAGTTCTCTCTCTCTCCCTCTCTCTCTCTCTCTCTCTCTCTCTCTCTCTCTTCAATAATAACATAGCTATGCTGTCTCTATCACCTCAAGTACCCTTTGTAATTTATAAGTGAGTGAAAAACAAGCAGTTGAGAAATAGACAAACAACGTGTACCTTGGAAATTTTTATATATATTTTATAACTTAAAGGTTTATAGTAAATTTATAACTGATTTGGAGGTAAAAATTATAAAATACCATAATTAATGTACACATATTTCCTTTATCAACCTACTATATATTAGTTTTATATTTTACACATGTTTCTTTAATTAATAATGGTTATCCAAATTTATAATATTATGAAATACGAATTAATTTTTGTGGGATTTATTCGGCCACACTCAGGGAATAGCCACGTGTCCATTAATTCCATTAACGATCTCACTTCAAAGGATAAAGGCAGATTGAGGTCAATCAGCAGACATCTCATAATTTGATACAATCGATCAAGTTGTGATAGCTATCTAATGTCATGGAGTCCCACACGGCTCTATCCCATTCTATTCTCTATAAATGTAACCCGCTACCCTAGAGAAAGGGGCTTGTAATATTTGTAATCATAAGACGATTAATAAAGAGAAGTGTAACACCCGTGGATATAGGCACATTGCTGAATCACGTACATCTTGTTTTTGTGTGCGATTGTGCATGATCTGAAGTCCATCCTAATAGGAACCGTTACACTCTTAGCTCACGGTATCGACCATAGGTTGACCAGACCGTAGAGAATAACTAGACACCATGGTCCAACCAAAACGTCACGGCTTGTAGATGCTTGTGAACGACAACTCCGTCAACATGATGCACTAAGAAAATACTCGCCTTTAGCGTCGCCTCGAGAGAATAGAGAAAGAGCTCCATTGGGACAAACGTAAGCGACACATCCATACCCCTAGCTCTTAGGCAAGTAAAACTCACAATCGATAAAGGAGTTCACAATGCGATCAGGATTGCTCCTATCGTAGGAGATCGCCAAGTTGAAGAAACCAAGAAGGAAATTATCACAAGAGAGATCTCCGCAACATCATCCGACGAGGGATGGACGAGCATCCAATTCATTATGAGGCCAGGTCCACCAAGAAACTGGCCAGGAGGGTCCTCATCAGCCAGATTAAGTCACCTTTATGGAGATCGATTGAAGACTCAAAGCCTTAAAGAAGTTCTTCATCCCCCGATTTAAAATTTTTGATGGGAAGATTGATCCCATTGACCATATCCGCCAGTATTGACACGCCATGACCCTATGAAGCAAGAACGAGGCCCTCATGTGTTGCATCTTCCCTTCGAGTTTGGTTAACATTGCACACAAATGGTTTGAAAATCTATTAGATCGGTCAATCACTAGTTTCAAGAAGTTCATAGAGGCCTTTACCGCCAGATTCATCACCAGTAGCTCCTATCCAAATAGGATGGACTCACTCCTCACAATAAAGAAAAAGCCTCAAGAGACCTTGCACGAGTACGCTCGACAATAATGGGAAACCTATAATTAAGCGACTGACTTCTCCGAGCAAGTAGTTGTCGCCAGCTCATGTTACACTAGTTCCTTGCCAAAAAGGAGGCCAACACTAGCGACGACCTCATGTCGAGAATCGAGAAGTACTCCAATGTGGAAGACGTAGTGGCTGGCACCTTAAAGGATAAAGGTCGACCTAAGGTGAGCAAGAGTGGAGACAAGGCGAATTCCCCCAAGAAGGGGGGGGGGGGGGGGGGGAAGTAGAATGGTGGATCCAAGGCCGATGACAAAACATATCCCACTAAGGCGCTCACCGTGCCATCAACACCGTGTTTAAAGAGACGATCTACAAAATTTTGAACAAGATTAAAGATCAACAATATTTCAAGTGGCCGAGAAAGATGGAAGGAGACCCGTTAAAAAAGAACATTTCCCCTGAGATGTTCCTACCACAAGGTGAATGGGCACAAAATATAAAACTGCAAAACACTCAAGTTGCACCTAGAAGAATTATCCTAGAAGGCCACCTAGATGCGTATGTAGAGAAGAAGAATTAAAATCATCCAATGGAAGCGGCCAAAATATTGATAAAATCCTTGACGATGATGAGATAGGACACGAGTTCACGGTCATCCACGGATCCTTAAGTCCAAATCAGGTTCAAGGCAATGTTCTGCAAATGGAATTAAAGAATGTATTGATTATGCCAAGCATGACTGTATATTTTATAATTTTAAACTTTGACTATGTATTTTATAATTTTAAACCATGACTATATATTTTATAATTTTAAACCATGACTATATATTTTATAATTTTAAACCATGACTATATATTTTGTAATTTTAATGGTCACACTAGGGGTCTCAGTTTTGGACAGTGATCAAAACTGTGATAAAAAAAAATATTGGGTCACAGTTCTTAGCCATGACCAAATATTTTTTTAAATCTTGTCACAGTATTGGTCACGGTCGAAAACCGTGACCAAATAAAAAAATAAATTTTAACCTTTTTGCATCCTAAAAAAACCTGTATATTTTTCAAACCTGTTTATATCTTCAGAAATAAATATTTAGCCGATATCCCAACCATAAATAAAAAAATAATAGTACAACACAAATTATCTAACTAAAGCAATCAAATTGTTCAACACGAATAATAATACAATTCATGCTTGCGTGAATATGATAATAAAATTACAATATCTTCATCGAAATTCAATGCAATGATTGTTCTCTTCCACGAAACAAGATTTCAAAATGTTCCTCCTCCAACTAGGCCTATAACAAAACTTCAAAATGTTTCAAATGGTAAGTAACAAAAGACTTGAATTCCAAAATAACTTCGGGATGCCTACTAGCAAAAAATGGCGTCAAAGTCCGCATAATTCGTAAGATGAACAAGGTTAAGGTCTAACCTATAATCCAAATCTATTGTGTTTCTTTTGATTTATAAAAATATATGTGAAATGTGTTGAGAGTGTAGAAAATTATGAAAACACTTTAATTTGGGAATTGTGCCCCCCCCCCCCCCCCCCCCAATTTTTTTTATGAAAATATATGTGAATTTATATATGATAATAAAAAAGAGTGGGATTAGTGATACAAGCTAAAAATGGTATAATAACACGAAACAAAGTAGGATTAATGATCAAAGAATATAAGAAAATGGAATTAGTGTTACCATAAGAGACTTTGATGCCGTATGTCTCGGTGAACATCACATAATACATACCACCAATCGAGGCAACCACACAAATATTGAACATCAAGAGTAAGAGTATCTGTGATCATTTGTGTGGTTATCTCAGATTGGAGGCTTGTTATCAGTGTCGCATTCAAAACTTAAGAAAATCTACAAAATAATATTTTTCAAAATGTAAGCGATGGTGAAGCGAGTGCAAGAGAAATAAATATATGAGTAGAAGATACACAAACGTAAATAAATATGAGGGTTGTTCCAATACATACGATAAAAATAGGGTTGTCATAAAATATTTAACTAAATGAAAATAATATAATGTTTCGAAACTCATTCTTCGTCTAAATCAACTAAAAGGACGCTCAAATTAGGATTGTCATCAAGAGCATATTGGAACTCTGTAGGGGCCTTTAATTCCTCTTCTTGAGTAGTCAAATCCTTCGGTGTATGCATAACAATAGACCAATTGTCGTCGTTTATACACTTAGAGTAGAATACCTTCCTGACGTTTTGAAAGACACAAATAAAAGTCTCGTCGATCAAACGATCTTTACTCTTCATCTTAGATAAATCTATCATTATAATTTTTGAGGGAGTATCAACTTTATAATCATTCTTATTGTCCTCCACCTTTACCTAGTCAAAATTGAAAATGATTTTTTTAAGTCTAACTAATATAGTTTCAGGATTTGTTGAAAAATCCCATAATACGTTAGTACCATGTTCTTTGGATTTATATCCCCTACGTTAAGAAGTCGAGGAAACATTTGGTATTCTGTTGTTTTACGTCAATATTTTTTCCTTTCATGGGTATGAGACGAAATTAAAACCATTGACACGAATTTTTTTTAAACTCCTTCGTACGGAAACTAGGACCTTTGGCCAGGCGTGCAAACCTTGAAGACACATCACTTTTCTTTAAAAGCTGTATTTTTAATGGATTTTTATTAGGGCATATTTTACAACACATACATAAATAACCATAACAGAAGAGTGTAAGACCCCGTATTTTTTGGAACACTTAAATTACACGCGTCGCAGTAATTTAATTAAATTGCAAAAAAGGCGAATCTAAATAAATATTAATTAGCGATAAATGGATTAAAATTTATCCGCTATTACATTTACTTGTGTGCTAAGTAAATGAAATTTCATTATTTTATATTACGTCGTAAGTGAGTAAAATTGACGGGTTGATAATATCTTATTCGAGATGCGCGTGTGAGGTCGCGTTGGAAACGAGATGGTAAATTGATGATATGTGATTAGGACGGGAATTTCGATGGCAATGATGATCCGGGATGGGCCAATATAGTCAAAATTAGGTACCTGGGGGTTATAATCGGGTTACGGGGACCTTTTAAGCTATACAGGACCCGTACGGGGGTATTCGGGACATTTTAATGTTATTATTTAACCTAATTTCGGAATTAGGGGAAGATAAAAGAGTTTTAGAGAAGGTAGGCAGTCATATTATCATGTCAAAAGTCTAAGATATTATACCAAGAGTTTCGAGAGAAGTTAGAAAGAAAAGAGAAGGAAATTCAAGTAATTTCTAGAGAAAAACAAAGGGACTCAAGAAGAGATCAATTGGGAGAGAATTGTGGGAGATTTCTGGACTGCATTAACATCATCAAATGACAAATTCAGATCATACAATTGTTAAGGTAAGTGATTATCTTGCTAGATAATTATGTGAATATTTCAATTCATATCATGATTGGGAAATGATTTTTGGGTGGGATTCATATGCAATTGGGTTTTGGACAAAATGATTTTGTAAAATATATGTGTGATTTATAAGGATTGAAATTTGAAAATTCTAATTCCATGTAGATAGGTGAATTCTTGATTTAATGGGTTGAGAAAATATGAATCATGGCGATATTGTGAATTTTTTTCATAATATTTGAAAATTTAGTACAAATCCCATGTAGTGATCATGTAAAGATGAATTCTATATTAAAATTGATTTATTTTATGTTTAGGATTCATGATAATTGATAATTATAGAAGAAATATGATTCAGGGGTTGATTAATTGGGATTAAACCTTGCTGAAAAATTGAAATGGGAAGAACTGGGGCTGTTTCCAGGGGCGAACCAGTTCGCCCTCAGGTTGAATCGATTCGGCGTACCTGTTATAGACATGTTGGGTTATTTGAGATAATTTGTTCATGATTTTATTTTGGGTTAAATTATGACGTTCGGGATTAGTTAGGATTTATGGGAAAATTGTTAACACTGATGAAAATACCTTGGAATGATTTTGGGATATATCCGAGGTTAAGAAATTGAGTATTTGTGGAGAATTCTACTCAGAGAATTATTAATGGAATTGTGATGAAAAAATTCGGGAACACAGGGATACGGGCATGTTGAGAATAGTATATATCTAGAAATGATATGCTAATGATCGTTTAATTAATTATGTGAGTAATTAAGTAATTAGGAATCAATTTTTTGACTCGAGAATGTCAGGCTAGTGATACGAGGGATAAACACGGTTAGCTGGATTTACTGGAGATGTATACGACTATATATATATATATATATATATATATATATATATATATATATATATATATATATATATATATATATATATATATATATATATATATATATATATATATATATCTGTTTGTATGATATAATTATGTGAACATGTCACTCAACTATTATCAGGGAGGTTGGGTGTCGTGGATGATCTCTCCTAGTAAATCTCAGCAGGTGTAGTATCGGTCCCAAGGCCATAGGGCCATGCATGCCCACCCTATATGAGGTTGGAGTCGAAGTGAGGTAATTTATAGTAGGTTCATGGCTCACTGACTTAGGACTATGACCGCCTCTAGTACGTTTACGATTTTTAGGTTCGAGGGAGAGATTTGTAATACCCCACCTAATAGGATACCGGGCGATCACTCCTGTACCAAATTAAAACAGGAATCACATATGGTTCATTCTTAGCATCACTGTCGAAAACAAAATTAATTACTAATAATCTATTAGGCCGGCGTCAAAATTTTATCTAACTACTCTTTTTAAACAAACCATACTATTTAAAACATCCACAACTTATATATATAAAACTGAAATGAAATAAAATAACCGAACACTCGGTTTAACATAATACAACCAAATCGAATGCCGCACTAAACGGAGGTAAAAGAATAAATAAATACAATTGGGCTATCAGCCTGAATGTCTCTACAGTACCTCCTATCTAGATCTCAAGGATGGAAGCATCTAAAAGAAACCTGCATGCATTCACATCTGCTGCAGCAAGCGTCTGACTCGAAGGAATCGTCATCTAGGCGTCCCTGTGTCTGGACACCTATATATATATAGCAAGAGAGGAAAAATAGATAAACGGGTCAGAGCCCGAGTTGTAAAAATATTTTTCAAGTGCATAAATGCAATATTTTTAAGAATGTATTTTACCTCATATTTAAATTGGTATCGCACTCCCAAGAGGTACCCTTCACCTCTCTTCTAATAGTGCACACCTAGCGTATCTAATACCTAACCTAGTTAAGCTACACTGCCTAACTAATTTGCTTCACCAAAACTTCTAACACTCCTGATTAACACGAGTACTAAGGACTAAAATTCTCCCTCGTCTCAACATCGTGCCCTGTTCGTGCATGAGGTGTCTCGCGAAGAGAAATCCAAACAAGGAACACCCCCAATACACTACTACTTGGCAGTGTCAATCGTCGAGATCCATTAGGCCCTCAGTACAAAACGTATATATTTACATACTCATATAATAATATACATATAAAACTCACTATCATATTCATATCAAAATATATATATCCGGATAAAATCTCCCGAACTGAGATTTACTCTATATTCATTTTAATAATACACATCCGGATAGAATCTCCCGGACTGAGATTTAATCTATACTCATTTTATCTCTATACTTTAGCAGAGATACATATATATATTCTTGCTCTCATACGCAAGTAGTGTACTAAACACACAAGTACAATAACCATCCCAACGAGCTATAACTCGAGGATGCGGTCTCATAGTACCGATCTAACTCCGGGTTACTCACTGTACCACGGTACCAAGCCAAACTTACTCAATGGTCTTGGTAAAATACACACAATGGTGGAGGCAGTCATGTTCCCTCTGCAAGTGGAGTACAAACATCGCACTCGAACGCGGGATGAGATGACCTGGGGATATACTCACACTGCTCCTCAAGCTAGGGATTCACCCACATCGCGCAGCCTCCCTGGATCGCACTAGAGAAAATATATAACTTGGTTGTTCCAACCATACGCCAAGGGAAAGCCCGTGGAAATCAGCCTCTAAGATACACATATAAAGGTTCTAAAAAACGCGGGGCGTGATCCAGGCGTGGAGGCCAAGCCTTAAGCCTTAGAAGCCTAGGCGGTCGTTAGGCGTAAAAAGGCGTGAAAAAGCGTTTAGGCCTTTTTAATACATTTTAATATTTTTCAACCTCAACAAGTCTATTAAAATACTAAAATTGTACATATCAGAAAAATATGTCTAAATATTTGTAAATTAAAGTACTATTTGATTATTTTGGATGAGATAATGGTCCGGTTTGTAAAAAAATCTTTAAAAGGCGATATCGTTTCACTAAAGCATTGTTGTTGTTAGAGAAAAAGTGCGCCTTAAGGATTTTACCAAGCATAAGGTGTCAAAATCTTAAGGCGATGCGTTTCTCCCAAGCCTCAAGCCTAGGCGTACCTAGGCGGGGTTTTTAGAACAGTGGGTCATATACCAATCACACACACACACACACACACACACACATATATATATATATATATATATATATATATATATATATATATATATATATATGTATACGTATCATATTATATATATACTATAATCACATCGTATATATTTATAACCCATTTCACTTCTCAAATATATAAATGGCTATAATTACCAACTCATATAGCAATAGCCGAACCCAAATGCTCCCAGTGTAATAGCATAAGAATTTACACACTTAAAATACTAAGTCCATAAGTATTCCCTCACTTCATATATAACTCATGACTTTATCACTTTTAGGGATATATATACTATCCAAATATCCAAATTCTATCCTAGTCGCCTCATAGGATTTACTCAATTATGGTCAGCTTATAATCACATTATCGACGCGTACCATTATCTACATATATAATCACCCACCGAAATATTTCCTCGAGTGTTATTCACCTGAAACACCCTCGAATAATTAAGTCATGGATCCCATTTTCCATGAATCCAAAATTTACATCACGCTTTGAAATTTATTTAGAGGCCCCCACTTCATTTTAGGATCCCTAAACATTCGATTCCTCAATCTATTTATTTTCCTTGAAAATGTACTTTTTGTGCCACACATCTTAGCACCCTCCTAGCCCCTATAAATTTCCTCAAATGGCTAGGTATCAATTCCCTCTATGAATCTTTAATTCCTTAATTAAATATACTCGAATAAATTTATATTGGAATTCATACAATATAATTAACCCTAGGAAAAATTGCCAAAAATTCTGGACCATCGATCGATCGATCAACCCGGACAGTTTCTTCTCCGAGAAGCTGTTTCGACCATTAAAGCTTCTCCCAAGCTTTTTACTCCTCTCCTACCCTCTTCCAACCTAAATCAATGATAACCACACACATAATAAGGGTTCTAAACATCCTAGAACCCATAACCAATAACTAATTTCGATTAAATCCTAAATTTTTCAAATTGGTTATTATTCGGGGTTTACTCGTTTAACTTTCGAAAACCGTTTTGATTCACGAAAACCCAACCCAAAATCTTTAGGGTTTGTTATTACCAATTATGATATGAGATTTATGCTCAAAATAAATAAAGCAAGTAAACACTTGCCTCGTGGATAAAAATCCGACGACCTCGAGTCGAATCCCGCGGAGTTTGGCCCGAAAATCCTTTTTCTCTACTCTTTTCTCCTCTTTCTTTCTTCTCTTCTTCTTTTCCCTATTTTTACTTTCTTCTTTCCCTCTCCCTTTTCTTGTATATGGAGAAATAAGGGTTTATCCCTTATAAACCCAAAAATAACTCGTTTACTCAATTACGAGTCCATATTAACCCAAAAACTCCCGGAGCCAAAATAATACCCCCGGATATACTTTTCTGACTATCACAGCCATTCTAAAACCAACCGTGCACTCGAAACTCCAATCCGAGACACTTGACCGCAATCCTCTAATTTGACCCAAAACGTCTCAATGCGGTTTTTCCAATTAAAATATTATCCTTTGTCGCTTTACCCAGCTGCGACATGTAATTAAAATAATTTGACTTATTTACTTAATCCCAAAAGTAAATGTAACACAAATCTGAAATCATCTAACCCTCATAAACTCAAAAAATTATTATTCATAGAAATTTCCTCAAACCTCCAAATTACACCCATTTATGAAATTTAATTATCCCCAAAGGTGCGGTATGTTACATACTCCCTCCCTTACAACAGAATTTCGCCCTCGAAATTCAGATATAACCTACACCACCATCCTAGGATCGCTAATTACACCACGTCCTAGTATACCAAAATCAAAAGGTACTAACACAATAGTCCCCTACCATATTCCACCTATCTCAAGGCGTATGCTCTAACGTGCTAGCTTGACCACACGCTTATCAAAATTTCCATATGCTACGACACTACCTCGGTCGTAGGGTTGACTATAACGTCACATCACACCCAGTGCTTCTACAGTCACATGTAAAGGAAACGAGCCTATAATCGCCGCTCTAACTTATCGATCCCATCAGATACCCACTGTTCTAAGCGTCCACTCATCTACCTTGGACATCAAATTTTCCCTCAAAAGGAAACTACACTAGCGATTGACTACTCGCGTCATCTGATTGCTCATCTTAGGTGTACCAACTCTCATTACGCGTACATCATTGGGTTATCGCGTGCCCCGTACGATGTTCCAACCAACAAAGTGCAATCCATTTATGACTGCCCCACGGTAAAATCATCCGTTTGATATACTACACCCCATTCTATTTCTGGCGGTATATAAAGTCAACTTACCAAGGTGCCCATACACATTATAACACGTGCTTCTCTGCACAACCATTGTAAACGTCCTGTATGTAACGCTCTCTCTAAGAGTGGACCTCAGTTCTTTGGCCTGGTATTAACACCTGGGTTTTCCTAACCCGGAAGATTCAAAATTCAATCCTTCCTATACATGGACATCCATTTCTTCTCAAAGTTAACCCACGAACCTTCTCGTGGCTAACTCACCACAATCTTCTCATAACGGCGCCACTAGCCCTTCTGTCCTTACTCCTTAATAATACTACCTTCTATGCATTTTTCTACCGATGTGAAACGAGTATTATCCTAACTATGTCCCTAGTGCCAAAGACCTCTCTCAACTTCCGACATTTTCTCGGTTTCATGCATGGGACGTCTCGCAAAGTAAAATTCAAACAAGGAAGCCTCTCGTTACACTACTTCCTTGCGTCATTGTAATCGAGATATAGTGGCCTGAGGCACACCAACGGGACGTCCTAAATCCTATCTTTATAACCTACTAACGTACTTTTACCACTCTAACCTTCCACCTAGGCAAAAAGGAAAATCTATCCAATTGAGGCGCCTACTCCCTTCAAACCTGTTGTGAACATCACACCCAAAACATACTATCTTTGAAATTAGCCTTCTCGTCAAGGCCTAGCTATAAGAATTAAATTAGTTTCCTTTACCTTGCCTCACCCATATACTTGTGGTGAGAGAACCATTTTCGTGTTATTCTATAGCACTTCCATCTCCATAAGCACACAATCATCACATGGCTCTCAGTCCATAGTGTTTTCTCTACTCTAGGCGACTTATCATCAAAACCAATATCCTGGCATCTCATAACATCTCTCCACTCCCAAAATTGTTAAGGTTCATGCGTGGAGCGTCTCACAAGCGAAATCCAAACAAGGAACCCCTCCAATACACTACTACTTAACTTTATCGGCCGTGGAGGTCCGTTAGCTTTAAATATGAAATTAGGATAACCCCATCCCCTCTTTCAGCAAAAATGTGGTCTGAACTCCTATCTCTATTCAGGATCCACACCACTAAGCGCTCGTACTAACACTAAGTCCTTGCGCAAACAATAACAAGCTTAATACTCATAGCTTAACATTAAATCCTGCATACCTTAAATCACATCAATAAGGTCACCATATATTCAAATCGTGATAATAAAATGTCTACTCATCGAAGTTCCATTTAAACGTAAAAATAAAAGTGAGCTCAATCTGTATCCAGATGAGATATCGCAATAACAATCTGTTCCACCCTGGAACCGTGGACACGATAGTCTTACAATCATTAGCCTGCTATCGCTCCGATAATACATTAACATAACTCTCATAATGATAACATACTCGTATAACACATATAAAACGAGTAGTATAAACCAAATACAAATCCAAAATAGTACCCCGCTACCGCGGAAAACATATAGACACGCACTATATAATGTTATCGATACCGCCACAAGGCTCGAATTACACACACGAATCTAGGGTTAGAAAAATACCGCGACTCTATCTAGTCCCACTAAATATACCCCCTCCTTCCGAGGGGTAACTAATAATAATAACTTCGTCGGTCTTCCTGACTGCTCTGATTGGTTCCATGACCTAGCACACTTGTCTAAATCGAACCAAAACTACTCTCATCAATGCCCTACCTAGGCACCCTACTCTCGTCCTTTAATGCCTACTGGGCAAGGACTAACCGTTTGGCTCAACATTCCATATTACTACATTCCCCATCACTAGCCTTCCTGACCATGATATAGTTATCAGTATCATCGAACTCTATAGACTCGATCTTGACAATCCCCTTTATAATCCCCTTAACTTCTTCGTTAAGAGAAAACTCCAGTACCGGCCTCAACAACCCTGTTCCAATGAATTCCCCGGGTGGGTGCCCACCGATGGGGTTTCATGAACATACTTTTTCCATAAGTGTTAGAAACACTTACTAGTACGCCTAACATTCCTCAGAAAGACTCCCTCTTTATTGTACCTTCTCTATTCGGCACAAAGTATACTTATACTTATCACTCTTTATTCACTATCGGCATTTGACCGATCCTTGTGTGAATAGTTTAAGAACCGCATTCTCTCCCTTCCCAATCAACCATGGTAATTTTCGGTTAAAATTGTTCGTGAGATTTCTCTAAGAGCAAAACATCATGATCCCCCAAATATGGAGACCACTGTCCCACCATTTCAATATTGCTCCTACGAGTGAAAATTTTTCCTCAACTTTTTACATATGGGTATTTCCACACCCTGTTCTAAGCCAAAGCTTCCGAGACTTCCACTCCCACTGAATCACATTTCACTTACTCCGCATAACTTAAATTCAAGGTATGGTCCTTATCGAAGACCTTTTGAATCTTTTTCCAACTCAACCTCATCGGGTAGTTCAACTTTAGCACCACTTCCTACTACAACGGTACTTGGATAATTATAAATTCTATACCTTAGTAGTCATTGCAATAATCCTTAAAAATTTCCACAAGGAGAGTGACCCCTACTGCGTTCCTAGTCTCCGACTTCAATTAACTTCTCCAACTAAGCCCCGCCTCCTGCTGCCTTTATCACGGCCTTCCTTGGTCGCCCTTCCTCAATCAGCACACGAGTCTCAAACGAGCACGTAAAAGATTTACTATATCTTATGTAATAGCAGGAGAACAAAATCTCACAATAGGAATCAATGATCCTAATCCTAAGGCTCTATATTAAATCGAGAGCAACGCTGGAAGCGTAGTACGTCCGCACAGATTCCTAAGGACACTAGAACCTAGCTCTGATACCATCTGTAACACCCCACCTAATAGGATACCGGGTGATCACTCCTGTACCAAATTAAAACAAGAGTCGCATATGGTTTATTCTTAGCATCACTGTCGAAAACCAAATTAATTACTAATAACCTATTAGGCTGGCGTCAAAATTTTATTTAACTACTCTTTTTAAACAAACCACACAATTTAAAACATCCACATCTTATATATATAAAACTGAAATGAAATAAAATAACCGAACACTCAGTTTAACATAATACAACCAAATCGAATGCCGCACTAAACGACGGTAAAAGAATAAATAAATACAATGGGTCTATTAGCCTGAATGTCTCTACAGTACCTCCTTTCTAGATCTCAAGGATGGAAGCATCTAAAAGAAACCTGCATGTATCCACTGCTGCTGCAACAAGCGTCTGACTCGAAGGAATCGTCATCCAGGCGTCCCTGTGTCTGTACACCTATATATATATATATATATATATATATATAGCAAGAGAGGAAAAATAGATAAACGGGTCAGAGCCCGAGTTGTAAAAATATTTTGCAAGTGTATACATGCAATATTTTTAAAAATATATTTTACCTCATATTTAAATTGGTATCGCACTCCCATGAGATACCCCTCACCTCTCTTATAATAGGACACGCGTAGCATATCTAATACCTAACCTAGTTAAGCTACACTGCCTAACTAATTTGCTTCACCAAAACTTCTAACACTCCTGATTAACACGAGTACTAAGGACTAAACTTCTCCCCCGTCTCAACACTGCGCCATGTTCGTGCGTGGGGTGTCTCGCGAAGCAAAATCCAAATAAGGAACCCCCCTGATACACTACTACTTGGCAGTGTCAATCGCCGAGATCCATTAGGCCCTCAGTACAAAACGTATATATTTACATACTCATTTAATAATATTCATATCATACTCACTCTCATATTCATATCACAATATACATCCGGATAAAATCTCCCGGACTGAGATTTACTCTATATTCATTTTAATAATACACATCCGAATAGAATCTCCCGGACTGAGATTTAATCTATACTTGTTTTATCTCTATACTCTACCAGAGTTATATATATATATATATATTCTTGCTATCATACGCAAGTAGTGTACTAAACACACAAGTACAATAACCATACCAACGAGCTATAACTCGAGGATGCGGTCTTATAGTGTCGATCCAACTCCGAGTTTACTCACTGTACCATGATACCAAGCCAGACTTACTCAATGGTCTTGGTAAAATACACACAACGGTGGAGGCGGTCATGTTCCCTCTGCAAGTGGAGTACACACATCGCACTCGAACGCGGGATGAGATGACCTAGAGATATACTCACCCTGGTCCTCAAGCTAGGGGATTCACCCACATCGCGCAACCTCCCTGGATCGCACTAGAGAAAATATATAACCTGGTTGTTCCAACCCTATGCCAAGGGAAAGCCCGTTGAAATCAGCCTCTAAGATACACATATACCAATCACACACACACACACACACACACACACACACACACACACACACACACACACACACACACACACACACACACACACACACACACACACATATATATATATATATATATATATATATATAAATATACGTATCATATTATATATACTATAATCACATTGTATATATTTATAACTCATTTCACTTCTCAAATATATAAATGGCTATAATTGCCAACTCATATAGCAATAGCCGAACCCAAATGCTCCCACTGTAATAGCATAAGTATTTACACACTTAAAATACTAAGTCCATAAGTATTCCCTCACATCATATATAACTCACGCCTTTATCACTTGTAGGGATATATATACTCTCCAAATATCCAAATTCCTTCCTAGTCGCCTCATAGGATTTACTCAATTATGGTCGGCATATAATCACATTATCTACGTGTACCATTATCTACATATATAATCACCCACCGAAATATTTCCTCGAGTGTTATTTACCTGAAACACCCTCGAATAATTAAGTCATGGATCCAATTTTCCATGAATCCAAAATTTACATCACGCTCTGAAATTTATTTAGAGGTCCCCATTTCATTTTAGGAGCCCTAAACATTCGATTCCTCAATCTATTTATTTTCCTTGAAAATGTACTTTTTGTGCCACACATCTTAGCACCCTCCTAGCCCCTATAAATTTCCTCAAATGGATAGGTATCAATTCCCTCTATGAATCTTTAATTTCTTAATTAAATAGACTCGAATCAATATATATTGGAATTCATACCATATAATTAACCCTAGGCAAAATTGCCAAAAATTCTGGACCATCGATCGATCGATGCTGGACCATCGATCGATCGATTAACCCAGACAACTTCTTCTCCGAGAAGCTGTTTCGGCCATTAAAGCTTCTCCCAAGCTTTTTACTCCTCTCCTACCCTCTTCCAACCTAAATCAATGATAACCACACACATAATAAGGGTTCTAAACATCCTAGAACCCATAACTAACAACTAATTTTGATTAAATCCTAAGTTTTTCAAATTGGTTATTATTCGGGGTTTATTCGTTTAACTTCCGAAAATCGTTTTGATTCACAAAAACCCAACCCAAAATCTTTAGGGTTTGTTATTACCAATTATGATATGAGATTTATGCTCAAAATAAATAAAGCAAGTAAACACTTGCCTCGTGGATTAAAATACGACGACCTCGAGTCGAATCCCGCGGAGTTTGGCCCGAAAATCCTTTTTCTCTCCTCTCTTCTCCTCTTCCTTTCTTCTCCTCTTCCTTTCTTCTCTTCTTCTTTTCCCTCTTTTTCCTTTCTTATTTCCCTCTCCCTTTTCTTATATAGGGATAAATAAGGGTTTATCCCTTATAAACCCAAAAATATCTCGTTTACTCAATTACGAGTCCTTATTAACCCCAAAACTCCCGGAGCTTAAACAATACCCACGGAAACTCTTTTTTGACTATCTCGGCCATTATAAAACCAACCGCGCACTCGAAACTCCAATCCGAGGCACTTGACCGCAATCCACTAATTTGATCCAAAACGTCTCAATGCGGTTTTTCCAATTAAAATATTATCCTTTGTCTATTTACCGAGCTGCGACATGTAATTAAAATAATTCGACTTGTTTACTTAATCCCAAAAGTAAATGTAACATACATCTGAAATCATCTAACCCTCATAAACTCTAAAAATTATTATTCCGAGAAATTTCCTCAAACCTCCAAATTACACCCATTTATGAAATTTAATTATCCCCAAAAGTGCAGGGTGTTACAAGATTATGACTCGGTAGCCGAGGATGAAGTGTATATGCCCTAGAGTATGATAGAATTTTAGATATTTACATCCACGAGGTAATGCCTTGGGATTGCAGTAAAACGTATATAGTGAGTGATATATATGTTTACTTGATATGATGTGGAAATATATATATATATATATATATATATATATATTAAAGAAAAATGTATACGTGTGTATGCCACTACTATGTGAACATCGAATTAATAACTAGTGAAAGTTATTTGGAATGAATTGATAAGTTATAATTGAGAATTATAATTGTTGAAGGTTATTTGAAATGAATTGATTAATTATAATTGAGAATTATAATTGTTAAGCGGATGAGAAGGCAAATTATATAAAATACGCATAACACAGGGTAACGCATGGACTTAAGGGTATATTGAGACTAGTTAGACTGTGTAGCATAACTAGGGGTTAAAATTCATATGTTAGGTGCGCACTGTAGTTGAGGAGTGAGGAGTATCTCATGGGAGTGAGATTCCATTTTAAATATGGAAGAATGCACACATATTTATTATTAATTTTAATTACTTGCAAAATATTTTCAAAAGGATTTTGGTTCCGACTTGTATCAAAATATTTTCAAAACCTTCTAGGTGTTCATAGAAGCCAAGCATGAATATTTTTCTAGGTTATCGGAGTTGCGACAGCTGTGGAGTGTTGCGGGATTTCATATAGTCGTCTTCTATTGTTGATATTCTAGATAGGACTCTTCTCTTTACTATACATGCATGTTTCCTAATGTTAGACTTTATTATTCATTTTTGTCATTTTAGTTTATTAGGATTATTGTATTGATTTTATACCGATGGTTTATTCGATTAATTGGCATGCATTAGATTTCAGTAGTTGGATATGTGATTGTGGATTTCTTTATTTATCTGGATAAATTATAGTGAATGGTTTCATTTATGAATTGATTTACGACATTTTAAGAAAAATAAAAATTGACATAAGGATTAGTAAAATAATAAGTGGTTAGTAATTAATTAAATGTTCGACCGTGATGCTAAGAATGAGCCAAATGAGATTCCTATTTATTTTAGTAGAGGGCTGGCCACCCGTTATTTTAATATGCGGGGTATCACAAAGAGGTATGAATTACCTCTTTTGGTACCCATGACCTAAAATCACTTATCTTCCGACTTCTGAAAAGTTCATTCTCATACTTCCTAAACGTGTTCATGAAATTGTAGAGTTTAGATGGTAATATAAAGAATACAGGTAATTGTGGCCATCCCCAATCCTCGCGGAGGGAGAGAGATGATGAGAGGGGGTGTCATCTTCGCGGAGAGAGGATCCTAGTCCCGCGCATCCCTCCCGGGAGAACTTCGGCCATCATCGGTGTTGTGTGAGGTGAAAAATGTGGAGAGATGGAGTCGCCAGTCTATTTTACTCAAAACAGACAAAAGAAGGTGGAGCCGTCCCGAAGGACAACATCCAAAGACATACTGATACATAGGAAACCAAAATTGTTTCGAAAAGGGTTCGGAGGCTAAGTTACGAAATGGGAAGGTGTTAGGCACCCATTCTGCCCTTGTGGTCTCTCATGGATTGTTGCTATTTTCCTTTATTTTCCCGTGATATGTGTGCATGTGTATATGTAGTGGAGATAGGAATCATCGACTTGTATAATGGAAGAGATAACGCGAGTCATCCATAGGAATGTTCCTAAAAGTAATATTAGAAAATATGATTTACGTGGTTATCCTTGTGTTAATCATTATAAAGGAACGATAACGCATATGGAATAATACGCCACTAAGAAAAAAAATGTATATGTAAATATATAGATTTTAGGAGAATTAAGTTAAAGAATATAGAAAAATAACAAAAATGGATGGAATAGGACTCGAGTCTCGGGTTTTATCCCAAGACGCCTATGTAGCCTATAGAGGCATCAAAGTCTACGTAGTTCGTATGCAAAACGAGGGTCGGGATTCAATGGCCTTTGAATATTCGAAGTAAAACAGATCGTTCGTCCGTACTGTAAGTCCAAATTGCGCACGGGGCGGACCATTAAAAAGGGGATTCAATGACCTTTGAATATTCATTTAGTCTCAATCGAGCCAAAGAGTTTGAATTTTGGTCAAATGGAGCCTGGGAGTGCCCGATGGCCTCTAGGTCAGCACCCGGGGTATGACTTAGGTTTGTAGTGATGAAGGGAGGTTCTAGGGACCTAAGGAGAGGTTAGGGGGTTCTAGAATGGGGTGTCTATAGAGCCCCTCGATGGGTGAGTTTGGAACAAATGAAAGCCTTCGAATAGACACCGCATGATGCTTTTGAAGGAGGATGACCAATTCTGCGGGTCGAAACCAATTCTGAGGACTTAAATTGTGATGACCAATTCTGCGGGTCAAAGCCAATTCTGAGGACCTAAATTATAATGACCAATTTCGGGGGTCGAAGCCAATTCTGAGGGCTTAAATTGAGATGACCAATTATGCAGGTCGAAGCCAATTCTGAGGGCTTAGGTTGTGATGACCAATTCTGTGGGTCAAAGTCAATTTCGAGGGCTGAAATTGAGATGACCAATTCTCTGGGTCGAAGCCAATTCTGAGGGCTTAGGTTGAGATGACCAATTCTGCGGGTCGAAGCCAATTATGAGGGCTTAAATTGAGATGACCAATTCTACGGGTCAAAGCCAATTCTGAGGGCTTAAATTGTGATGACCAATTCCTCGGGTCGAAGCCAATTCTGAGGGCTTAAATTGTGATGACCAATTCTGGGGGTCGAAGCCAAATCTGAGGGTTTAGGTTGTGGTGACCAATTTTGCAAGTCGAAACCAATTCTGAGGGCTTAGGTTGAGAAGACCAATTCTGCGGGTCGAAGCCAATTCTGAGTGCTTAAATTGAGATGTTCTCGGGGAAATTACCTCATGATTTTGATTTTAGCTGGGGAGATGATTGCTGGGGAAATCTTCGTATCTTTTGGAGACTTTGCGGGGTAATAGCCAATTTGATGTTGTAAATTCCATTGGGGACGTGATTAGGTGGTCCATGGTTTGGACACTTTGCTCGGGGAGACTTTTAGGGTATAGGAGATAACCTGAGGTTTGGGATACTTCAGGGGTCCTCTGGGAATGTTGCTTGGGGGAGATTCTCTTGGCTTTTGAGAGTTCCACTTGGGAAATAGGGGTTTCACTAGAGGGACTGTGAAATTTTCTTGGTGAAAATATTCCAAACCTTCCCTGGGATTTTTAGGAATTTTCTAAGGATTTTTCAGGTTTTTTTGGTATTTTCTGGGAGTTTTTGTACGAAAATTTAAGGAGGGTGCCGATCATCATGATGTGGAGGGTGCCATTCGACAGTGACACGAACTTTTGAATTGCCTTGAGAAGGTAAAAGGTCAGTGCCGATCGGTAGGTTTTGGGACAGCGCCGATCGGCATGACCCTTGGCTTCCTATAAAAAAGGGGCGGGTTTCCCTCATTTTTCACTGTTTCTTGCCTTCTCTCTCTCTGCAATTTTCTTCTATGAATCGTTCTAACATTCCGCAACCTAAAAAATGGTCGCTTTTGTGAGCTTTGCGGTACACTGGAGTGGTTAGCTGTTGACGACTGGGCGAATGTGGAGTAGAGGGCCAAGTCACCTCTTGCTTTGGGAAGTGAGATCTATTTTGATGCATTTGAGCCAATGGAGAATGAGCGGACTTTACTGCGGGAGCCACCGCGTCATCGCTCGGGTGGTGAACCCTGGTGGTTATGTAAGTACAAAATGACTTTTGGCATTCTTTGTTTTTTGTGATTTCCTTTTTTTATGGATTTTGACAAGGTCTTTTCTTTGACATTCGGATGTTTCTTTGTCGACTATGCGTGCTCGTGGGATGACGGGACTTAAGGATATCTGGGAGCACCTTCCACCCGTGGTGCGTTGGGTGGTATCATCAGCAGGCTTTGGGAGGTTGGCGTCTATGCTGGATGAGATGTCCCGTTCGATGGCGGTCTTATGTGCTCTGGGGGAGAGGTGGTTGGACAGTACCCACACCTTCCATTTTGGCTTTGGAGAGATGACTGTGACTCCCATAAATATGCAGCAGCTATTGGGGCTGGGTTATGATGGAGAGCAGATAGAGGTGGATCGGTCTTTGCGAGTGAGGTCAGAGGCGAGCGGCGCTAGGTGATATGGGGAGGATAGTATCTGGGGACTCCATCTGTCTGTCCCTGCTGAGGGATGTTTTGCTGGGTAGGCTGACTGATGTGGAGGATGGGCTGCAGGTGAGGCAGATGACCCGATTTTTTATTTTGCTGGTGCTGGGGGGATTTTTGATGGCGTCGAGCGGTGACGTCGTCCACTTATAGTTTTTACCATACTTAAGGATGTTTTAGAACATCCCTCTCTATGATTGGGGGATCCGTACTTTGGCGACGCTTTATTTTTCTCTGGATGCATTTAGTCGGTGCTGTCGGAAGACTTTTACTGGAGCCACATATCTTCTTGAGGTTAATTTGCGCATTTTCCTTTCATTCATTCTTATTTTCCTTGTGCATCTCTTTTTGATCGCGGATTCTTGTATTTGGCAGACGTGGTTCTATGAGGTGATTAGGTGTAATACCTAGCTGATTTCTCTGAAGGATGATACTGTTGGGGACTTTTTCCGATTATATCGGTGGTGGAAGGCTAATCGACAGTCGAGGAAGTCTCTTTCTCTGGAGCCGGTGTGTAGGGTCTTGAATGGCCTGACCAGTGATAGGGTAAGAGTTTTTCCTTCTTGAGTCTTGGTCTTTGTGTGCTCTGATTCTGTATTGACTTATATCTACTGGGGATTTTTCAGGTGACTTTTTACCCTTGGGGGATGACTGTTCAGGACATGGGGTCGACTGGGGTGAATGCGCAGATGAGGCGTTTACTGGCGCATGAGTTTGGCCACTCTTGGTATCTCGGGGAGAGGGTGGTTCGACAGATTGATGAGTTGGAGGTGGTGGTGCCTCCTGTGAGGCCCCCTATGTCTATGAGACGGGAGAGGCTGTTGCTAGAGGATGCGAGGATTGCGGCGATGATTGGCGAGTCCTATCTATTGTATACTGACACGATTGTGTCGTATAATTATATGGACTTTATGATGAGTTGGCTGATAGCGCCCAACATATATGATGCACTGCCTTTCCCTCCTGCGGGTTAGAGTCGGCCAATGGGGTCCTCCCACAGTGGTGGTGGTCCGTCGACATCTGCGACGGCGGCGACTTCATAGGTTGCTTTTATGCGGTTGCATACCCCTTCCTATAACATTCGGCCGGCTGATGGAGGAATGGTGCTTATGTTGCATCGTCCTCATGCGATGGACCCGAAGGAGTTGGTCTTGACAGAGGAGGTTCTTCGTCCTGTGGTATACTTTTCTGTTCTTTTCTTTTTCTTCTTTTTAGTTTCTTTTGATATTTTCTTCTTGATACTGATTCTTCCTTTCCTTCCAGCAAGTTCGGGTGTCCAACACTTGGTTGATGGATATTAGGGACTGGATATCTTCGAAGACTGCCCATATTTGGGACATGGTTCCTGTTACTTTTTGCTTGGTTCCGTATGCCTCATTTGGGGAGGAGTCTAGTTCGGGTAGCGGTGGTGTGTCATCTCGTCGCAGGGGGGGGGGGGAAAGAGAGCGCGTCGTAGGGATAGGAGCTCTTAGAGAGAGAGGGGAAGGGTAGGTGATAGAGATAAAGTGGGTTCGGGCTGAGTCCCATTTATTTTCTTCTTTTCTTTATTTCCTGCAAAATTTATGTAACACAGAAAAAATATCTATGCAATGAAATGAAGTTTTTTATTATCTTCTGCTAGTGATAAATATATCTTTGCTGCTGAGACCGTAAATAGAAATATTTTTGAAGGTCTTGAAAGGAAGTTTTATTCACAATGAGGAATTATATAAAGGTGAAAAGGGAAGTTAAAATTCTGTTTGAGAATATAAATTTATTTTTATTGAGTTTTCTAATTTTGGACAAAAGAGGAAAAAGGAAAATTTCCAAAAATGGGGTGTTGCTGATAGGAAACCCCTTGTCCTGCCTATCGGCAGGTCAGTCCAGTCTAATTAGTCAAGGCTATGGTTGGTACTCTCTTTAGCCTTTGGTACCTTATGGGGGTAGGATTCCTTCCGATTTCTGCAAAGGTTATGTCTTTTGCGAGGGTTTTCAAGTATAAAAAGGGGTAAGGGTGGAGTGTTTTCATCACACCTTTACATTCTTCCTTTTCCACATTCTTACTTGTTTACTATTTCTTGCAAGACGGCTCTCCCTGGTAGTATTGAGTTTGCTAACTACCTCGAAGCCTTGGAAGTAATGTGCTCTTATAATGTTAACTACGATGCTTTCAACATGCGTCGAGTCTCTTTATGGCATAATCGCCCCATAGAATGGAACATGCTGATGGCGGCGGTACAATTTTAGTACCCCGAAGACCATGTATTCTGCTTTGGCTTGGAAGAAGTCTGTCCGACTTATGAGGAGTTTTTTTCCATGTTGGGTGTAAATCCTATTGTGATGGTTGCTATGCCTGAGTTTTCTCGGTCTCCCTGGGAGTTGTTGGCTGGACTTCTCCACGTCTCACCCTCGACGGGTAGATCTTTGGTTACTGGGGGAACGATCTCCCTTCCGGCGGTGCTGCGGTCTGTGCATTTGCAGGAGGTTGGTGATGCTGGATATGTCGGAGCCATCGTTCTGGGCTTGGATTCAAAATTGCTGCTGGTGATTGGGGAACTGCTGGTGGACTCACAACTTGCAGCCATTACTTCATGGATATCATAGCATCACAATCCTACAGTGGTGATACTGGCGGAGACTTTGAATGGCCTGGATGCTTGGTGAGAAGGTCGTTCTGACTTTCTGAGGGGTAGCCCTGTGATGTTGTTCATGTGGTTGTCTGAAAGACTCCGCCTGGTGACTCCTCAGGAATACCCTTTGTTGGTTGTACCCAACTTCTTTTCGCGCCATTTCATCAGCGTTGGCCTAGATATTAAGAGCTGGGAGGACTGGCTTGTGGAGCATGGGGCTCGAAATATGCGTTGGCCAGTACCTTAGTGGGGACAGTTGCTGCCTATTATGGAGCTGGAGGAATACTCGTACGTTCGGATGGTTAGTCTCAGACAGACCTCTTTCTATTTCCCTTAGAGGATTTTGCTCTAATTTGGCTGGGAGCAGATCATGCCACCTCGGACACTAGACTTCTTTTCGGTAGAAGATCTGACAGAGCATCTACCTATGCGGCTTGGTCCTTTGTGGGAGAGTTGGCGTTCGTTAACCCGTCCCTCTCAGTCTATTGGGAGAGTTTGGCACATCCCTGGGGATTCTATGAAGTGGTTATGGAGAAGAGTAGTCATCAAGATGTTGGTAGTGAAGACCGAACAAAGGTGGCTTGCCTTTTCTGATACCATGGAGGAAGGTGTGGTAGTTTTTTCGAGGTTGGTTCGAGCTTATCGGTCCATGGAGCGTCTGCAGTACTCCATTTAGGCAGGGGAAGCTTGGGGACCCCAGGATGTAGATGATGACGGAGCGGGCTCCTTTGGTAGCTGTGGGTAGAACTCTTGGGGGGGGGGGGGTTGTTTTGTAATGAGGAATAAATTTGGGAATTTATTTGCCTTTTTAGGAAGGTAGGGGGGAGGGAGTTATCCGTTCATTTTCTTATGTAATTGCACTGTAACTTCTTATTAGTGAAATAAACAAGTTTTTGATAATCCAGCTGTGCCTTTTGATGAATATTGTATTTTTCTATACCGATCGCTAAGGCATACATAATACTTTTGTTCAAGTATATGTTAGAATGAACTGTCGTTCTCGGAGATAAGAAATGAATATTTTTTGTGAAAAAGAAAGGGTCGTGCTCATGTAAGATGTATGAGCTGCCTACGTACCTCTGTATTTTTTTGAAAGGTTTTAATTTTTTTGAAAATGGTTTTTTGCAGAGGATCAGGCTCACGTAGTTCTGGGTAGAGAGAAATGAATATTTTTTTTTATTTTTTTTAGAATAGAAGGGAGATGAGAAGAGTCGTAGCGCGCCGAGATTTCAGACTAGGGTTAGAACTTCTTGAGACAGTCCAGGTTGACTGAACGAGCCATCTCTTCTCCATCTAGGTCCGCGAGCATAGCGGCACCGCCGGACAAGATCTTCTTCA
Organism: Sambucus nigra; assembly: GCA_949130495.1. NCBI lineage: Eukaryota > Viridiplantae > Streptophyta > Magnoliopsida > Dipsacales > Adoxaceae > Sambucus > Sambucus nigra. The sequence goes on along the minus strand of OX422215.1, from coordinate 189,941,631 downwards.
TAATGTATGGGGTGCTCCAATTGGGCTTGAATTTCCCACTGGGGTCCCAGATGGGCTTTACTATTTCTTTGAGGGCTAAATCCCCTTCTTGGATATCGCGGTCCTTGACTCTCTTATTAAATGAACGCGCTGTTCGGTGATGGTAACCTTGTATGTGATACAGTGCTTTCAATCTTTTTTTATACAAAAGTGATAGCTCGTCGAGACGGCTTTAATGCCAGTCCTCCTCACTGACTTGGCTTTCGAGCATGACACGAAGTGAAGGGATTTATAGCTCCACGGGTATGATCGCTTCCATGTCGTAGACTAGATAGTAAGGGGTAGCCCCAGTAGAGGTTCGGTAGCCCCAGAGGGCGTAAGGGATTTGGTCGGCCCAATCTCGATAGCTTTCGATCATCTTACTGATGATGGCTTTGAGGTTTTTATTGGCGGCCTCGACTGCACCGTTGGTCTGAGGTCGGTAGGGAGAATATTTTTATCTTTGAATCCCGTACTCATTGACCACTTCTGTGACTTCTGCCTTGAAATGCAAATCGTTATTTGACACTAGCTCATGTGGGACCCCATATCGGCAGATGATGTTCTTCTTAATGAATTTGGCCACTTTATTAGCGTTTAAAACTGCGTATGACTCGGCTTCGACCCATTTGGTGAAGTAATCAATGGCAACTAGGATTAATTCATGCCCGTTGGAAGCCTTAGGTGTAACCTTCCCTATGATGTCGATACCCCAGGTAGAGAACGATCAGGGAGAAGTCATGTTGTATAATTCTCGCGAAGGTAGGTGTTGAAGGTTAGAAAACTGTTGGCATTTGAGGCATCTTCGGACATAGGCGGTGCAATCCTGGATCATGGTGGTCCAGTAGTAACCTTGTCGGATGATCTTTTTGGTAAGCATGTGACTGTTCATGTGGGGCCCACATTCCCCGTTGTGGATTTTTTCCCATCATCTCTTCAATGTCACCCCCTGCGATGCAGTGTAGATGGGTTCTATCGAAGTTTCTCTTAAATAGTGCTTTATGATAGATGATGTTGGGCGGCCAGTCTTCGAAGGGTTTCTCGGTCTTTCTTGTTGAAACCTTCGAGATACCTACCATGCTTGAGGAGGTGCCAGATATCATAGTACCAATAATTGTCTAGCTCGGGATCTTCTTTGGTGATGAGCTCAATGTGGTAGCAATGGGTTGGTTTATCTTGGTTTTGAACTAGGAAGGGGGCCATTGTTATTCCTTTTGGCATATCGACCATGGAGGCTGAGGTATCAAGGGCATCATTTAGGCTATTCTTTGCTCGAGGTAAGTAGTGGAAGGTGATGTCTTGGAATGGGAGGCTAGTTCTTCTAAGTGGACATGGAAGGGTTGGAGCTTTTTATCCATGACTTTCCATTTTCTAAGCACTTAATCGATGATGAGGGTAGAATCCCCGTAGACATCTAGGCATTGAATTCCTTTCTAGAGAGCAACTTTGAGGCCTACCGTACACGCCTCGTATTCAGTCATGTTGTTAGTGCAGGGGAAACCCAATTTGATAGCGATGCGAGTGTGGGAGTCATATAGAGTGATAAGAAGTATCCCAATGCCATATCCCTTTTTGTTGGCAGCGCCGTCGAAGAACATTTGCCATCGAAGGTCGTCTTGAGCAGTGTAGAGGATGTTTTCATCTAGGAATTCAGAGATCCAAACATCAGCTTCTTGATATCGTGTATGTTAGAGAGGGATTTTCCTTTCATGGCTTTTTGTATGACATACACGATATCAAACTCGGCTAGGAGCATCAACCATCGAGCCATTCGGTTGGATAAGCCAGGTTTCTCAAGAAGGTACTTGATGGGGTCCATTCGGTATACAAGTTTGATGGGGAAGGCGAGCATGTAGTGTCAGAACTTTTGGGTGACCCAAACAAGTGCGACACATGCCTTCTCCAAAGTAGTGTAGTTGACTTCGTACCTGGTCAATTTGCGACTGGCGTAATAGATAGCTCTTTATTTATGGGAATCTTTAAGGTATTGGGCTAGCAAAGCTCCAACTGCAGTGTTGGTTATGGTTAGGTATAGGAGAAAGGGGAGACCAGGCTGTGGTGGCATGAGTACTGGAGGTTGGGTAAAATATTTTTTGATTCGGTCAAAAGCTTCTTGGGAGGCCTCATTCCAAACCGTAGTTGAATCCTTTTGGAGGAATTTTAAAATAGGTCCATAGATGGAGGTTAGCTGGCTGATGAACCGGCTGATGTATTGCAATTTTCCAAGGAAACCACAGACTTCTTTCTCCGTTCGAGGAGGTGCCATCTCAAGTATGGATTTCAGCTTGGCATGATCTTCCTCTATCCCCTTCTCACTGACCATGAATCCCAAGAGTTTTCCCTTTGTAACACCGAAGACACATTTCTGTGGATTGAGTCTCATCCGATGCCGTCGCAGTTGTTCGAAGAACTTTCGGAGGGCGGGGACATGACCTTCTCTAGTTTTGGATTTGATAATCATATCATCCACATAAACCGCGACCTCTTTGTGAATCAGATTATGTAGGAGGTTGTGGCAGCCCATTGGTTGGTAGCCCCAGCATTCTTGATACCAAATGGCATAACAGTGTAGCAAAAGGTTTCCCATGGGGTGATGAACGCGGCCTTTTCTTGGTGATCTGAGTGCATTTTGATTTAGTTGTATCCGGAAAACCCATCGATGAAGAGCATGACTGGCTGTGTTATCCACGATTATGTCGATATTGGGTAACGGGTAATCGTCCTTTGGAGAGGCTTTGTTCAAGTCCTGGTAGTCTACATGCATCCGAACTTTCCTTCTCGATTTTGGTACAGGCATTATGTTGTCTAGCCATGTGGGATATTTGATCACGCGAATGAAGCCCACGTTAAGTTGTTTGACAACATCTTCTTTGAGTTTGAGCGAACATTCGCTGCAAAGCTTTCTCAACTTTTGTTTAACTGGCTTGTAATCTGGAAGAGTGGGGATCTCTTGTTTAGCTATTTCAGGATCAATGTCGGGCATATCATCATAGAACCACGCGAAGACATCCACGAATTCCTTTAGTAATTCTTCGAGTTGTGCGCGCTCATGCTTGTCATGGGTAGCCCCTATCCTAATCTCGCGCAATTGGCTACTAGAACCGAGGTTAACAATAATAGTTTCTTCTTCATTAACTTGAACACGGTTATGTTGCTTGTTATTAACCCGATTTAGATCAGTTAAGAATTGTTCATTCAAAAATCATCATCATCAAAAGTTTGATTAGAATCTAAACAATTAATGTAAGGCACAACAAGATACTCAAAATCTTCATTTATTTCATTTATAGGAGAAACATTATTGAGAACCTCATCAAAGGAGGTTTCGATTACATTTGAGCAAGGATAGACAATAAAATAAGAGATTGGGAAAACATTGGGGTTAGGTGGGATTTCAACAGGTAGAATTAGCGCAACATGCCAGTTGAGGAGAGGTGTATCAACAGCTTTAATCAGGTGGGATGGATCCAGTGATGTAGTGATTGAATGAACCATGCAGAGTGTCAATCCTAGTGTCTGTAAGTCAAACGAATCCTCGAAGTTACTTCCCTCGGAATCTTCAGTATCTTTGATGAGTGGTTGTACGTGGTGTTAGGAAAAAAAGATCTCCATTCCAGGCTTCATCTTCTTGTCTGTATAGTCATACCATGGTTCCAAAAAGCCACAAAAGGGAAAGTCTTCACCCTCTTTGATGAATCGTCCATTCAAGGAATCACCTGGGATAGTCTGGATGCAATCTAATCTTCTCTTTGGTCGAGAGTTGAGGATCATTCTGAGCTCTTGTTCTGATGGTTGATACTCCAAACCATAATGAGGGAAATAGTTTTTTAGTTCAATGGGTTCAATTATCCCTTGTTGTGTTTGCCCTAGCCCCAGTCCGGGCATGAAGTGAATATTTCTGAACATCTGAATAGCATTAACATTGCCATGAGGGTCATATTCTGGACAATCCCTTTCTTTAAAATCGTCCCCTGCCGGGAGTAGAAGTGGCTCAACTCGGAATCCTGATAAGATCATATCATTTGACCCGTGATGTATCTCAAGGATTGGATTGTTGGTACTTGCATCCTAAACATTGTCATCGTCGCCCAAAATGGCGTTGACTCGTCTGTCGACGAAGAACTTCAATTTATGATGGAGCGAGGAAGACACACCCTTGATACTATGGAGCCAAGGTCGTCCGAGCAACATGTTGAAACAAGCTGGGATGTCAATAACTTAGAATTCAATGACAGGGTTTATTGGGCTAGCCCCTATTACAAGTTTTATGGATTCCATCACCTCCCGATGGGTATTATAGTAGGCATGTACAACAGTGGAGGTTAGAGCGAGGTCAATTTCCTTAAGTCCTAAGAATTTGAAAGTTCTTAATGGGAAGACATTCAAGGCGGATCCATTATCGACAAGAAAGAGTGGTATGATCTTGCCCATTGAGTGCATGATTGTGGTTTAGCCCAGTTTTAGGGATTTATTCTTCAAAAAAGGATAGCATTCGGGTAGATGTCAGGGATCCTACTAAATTTATCGCTTCTTCTGGTGTGGTGGAAGGAGGAATTGTGGGTCCAGTGAATAACTTGATCAAAGCATTTCTGTGTATCTGGGAAGATATGAAAAGCCCCCATAGAGTGATGTTAGCTTGAGTTTTCTTCAGTCGATCAAGGATCTTGCTTTCCTCGAGGGTCATCTCTGGCATAGGAAGGTTTTCAACCCCCTTCCCTTTATCATTGGCTGGTGGTAAGCTTGGGATCTGGTAATGCCTTTTCGATCTGGTCATGTGATTTACTGAAGAAGGGAAGAACATGAATCTCGTTTCCTTATCAATCTCAGATTGTTCTGCCACCTTGTTTATTTCTTCGAGGAGTTCTTCAAATGATATCATCTCACACATGTCGATTACCAGGCCAGTTTTCTTTGAAGCTTGCTCTTCGTTTGAATCTCCAAATTCTTCCCCCCATCCGGTGGTAATAATTATGGCTTTACATATAAAGTCAATGCATTCCACAACTTCAATGGCTTCTTCGTATAGGTCCTCCCATTCTGCGGGGAGGCGTAAGGGTGAAGGGAATAGGCACCCTTGTAACTTCAGAGTATCAAGTAACTTAGTCATGCTGAAAATATTACTGGTTTGCCTGAATAATTCTGCCATGATCTGGACAACGTCATCTAGGCTGACTTCATCGGCTGATACTACCCAACTGTCTGACTCTCGGGACCAATTCTGTGCTTCCAAGAATAGCGTACTGAACCTCTGGAAATCAATGGTCATCTGTGAGGTCAACTTCATCCCGAACTGTAGGTGTTGGTGTAATAATTTTGATAATTCCATACTTCCATTTTCAGAATGGGTACAAATAACGATGCATGCTCTGGTAAGGAGTGGCAGTGCCTGATCAGCGAGGCTAACAGGGTATAGGAGGAAATATGGGCAAGTTTGGAGAGGTTCGGGAGAGTATATGGGTGTGATTTATGTTGAGGGATCAAATTATGGGTTCTCTTCTAGGAAGATACCATTGGCATGATTTGTGAGTGGGTTGTGAGTAGTGTTTAGCTTAGGATTGGCTGGTGGGGAAATGGTACCCCGTTCAATTAGACCTTAGATTATGTTTCATAGGTAAAAGCATTGGTCGGTGGCATAGCCAGTAGTCTGGTGAAAGGCGCAGTGGGCATCTGCCTTGAAGTTTTTGGGAAATAGATTTGGCAATGGACGGGGGTCCAAGGGTTTGATGAGATTTCGGCTTAACAGGGCTTGATAAACTTTGGAGAGGGGAGCATGGAGCTCGGTGTATTCCTTTCGGACTACGACAGGGCGGCTTTTTGGTACCCATGAGGTGGTTGGTTGAGAGATGTTGTTGATGGTTGGGACTGCAGCACTGACATGCTTGTCATATTTTCTGAGAGTGAACTGTCCGGACACTTTCTTGGGTTCAACTTCTGTTTTAGCAAGACCCTCCTTAATTTCTACTCCGGCTTCTCTGAGAGCTCGGAAGTGGGGATAGTATTGTCCTTCCATTATTGCTCAGGCATGGGTTAAGAAGTTCTTCTTCCCTATGTTGACTTGTTCTTCTTCGGATGGCCGATTGGTCATGGTGGTTGCTTTTTCCCTCCATAGGGATATGAAGTTACTAACTGATTCCCTATAATTCTATTTGAGAAGCTCTAAATCACGATGGGTGACCTCAAGCTCTTCGTTGTATTTGTATTGTGACATGAATTCTCAGGCTATATCCTCCCAGCTACGGATTCTGGACTCCTCGAGAGATAAAAACCATCGTAGGGCGATATCCTTCAAAGTTTGCTGAAATAATTGGGCCGTCACTTCTTCAGAAGCCTCTAGGAGAGTCATAGAATGATGATAACTGCGAATATGAATAATCGCGGGTCCACTTCCTTCGAATTTCTTGATCTTTGGCATCTTGAACTTCTCGGGTAACCTTGCCTTCGGATAAGGAGATATGTGGGTGTAGTCCATGTAATTTCTAGAGATTCTGACTTGGTCAAACTTCTTAGTTAGCATCTTAAGATCTTCTTTGACCTTGTTCAACTCTTCCTCTTTTGGATCAATGATCATAGGCAAGTTAACCCCAGGTTGGGTAAGGTTTGGCATATGAAGATGGGCAGGCGGCAACCCGTTAGTAGGAGGGGAACATGGAGCGTGCTAATACTCTTTGAGAACCCAGATAGGCTCGGGTGGACCCATAGCACGAGGGAATAGAGCCTCGGGCTCTTGAGGAATAGGAATCTAGTTTCGTTGCATCTCTCGAACCTCAGTCTGGAGGTTGTTAATCTTTGACACAAGTTGAGCTAAGACTGCCGTCAGATCGGGCTGCACAACTGGTACTTGATCTGTGTTCTCCATGGAAAGCGGATGGATTTCGGACTTGGAAGAAGTAGAAAGGGAACAGACGAAACTCTGGGGTGATTTGACTGAAGACCGAAGCCAATAAGGAGCCAGGCCAAGGGCGTGCTATCGACCTGAGAAGGCGTAAAATGGGATTTATTTTTGGAGAAAAAGAATGAAAATATTTTTGATATATTTTTTTTTGAGATTGAAAGACAAAATATTTTTGGATTTTTGATAAAGAAAGGAAAAATGTTTTTGGATTTTTGATAAAGGAAGGAGAAATCTTTTTGGATTTTTGATAAAGGAAGGAGAAATGTTTTTTGGATACGGTTCTTAGCATGATTATTATGTTCTCACTTGTATTCAATTCTCTTATATGCAAAAATGAAATGCTGGACGGGACCCGAGCCTGGAAAAGTTAGGTTTGTAACATATGCAAAGCTATGGTTGGACTTATGACCAGGCTCACGGGTAGGGTCCCATTTTAAAAATGCGCAAAATTTGGGGGGCATGCCGACCCAGAATTTCGACAGAGTTTCAGGTCAAAACTGGCAATCTAACATATGTGTCCTAGGCTTGACACCTATATGTGGGTATGCAGTCGGTTGGGTGAATTGGAAAGGGTTCCCCCCTTTGGCATGGCTTCCATGATATACGTCTTGCTTTTGAGGGCAATCAGTACGTGTGGACAAGCCATTTGATATATCTGAGTGTACGTGAATTACCTCACTATATACCTCGTGGGAATGGTACGTGTGAGAGAGAATTCGATATACTCAACGTACGTGAACGAGTTCCCTGCGATATACCTCCCATCATGACTTAGGTCAAGCGGTACGATGCGGGGGAATCGTTCGATATACGTCGAAGGTACTTTGCCAATGGAAGGTGAGAGTCGTATCGCTTAGGCTAACTGCGCCCTGTCGGACCAGCGCCCATTACGAAGTGACCCTCCAATTACCAGACAAAATTTGGTCAATACCAATGCTCTTTGGTGATATCGTGAGAATCATGCATGATTATCTTATTAGTATCTTATGATGAGATTATCTTTCTTGATCATGCCAAACTGGGAGCAAAGTACAAGTACCAATGGTATACCAAGTATGGATGGGTGATGTGTGCAACATGTGGATACACGTGATCCTAGGTGCACGTGGTGCGAAGTGTACATGGAGAATCTTCTATAAGTGTGTGAATAGAAGCATAAGCATGAGGTACGCATGAATAATAAAAGGGGAACATGAAAAATAGGGGAATATATAAGAGAATAAAACACCCATGTAAATAGAGTCTAGCCCTTAAAAAAAGTCCCCAGCGGAGTCGCTAGTGCGGCCATCCTCGATCCTCGTGGAGGGAGAGAGATGATGAGAGGGGGTGTCATCACCGCGGTGAGAGGATCCTGGTCCCGCGCATCCCTCTCGGGTGCGTTTTGGCCGTCATCGGCGATGTGTGAGGTAGAAAATGTAGAGACATGGAGTCGCCAGTCTATTTTACTCAAAACAGACAAAAGAAGGTGGAGCCATCCCCAATGACAACATCCAAAGACATACTGATACATACAAAACCAAAATTGATTTGAATAGGGTTCGGAGGCTACGTTACGAAATGGAAAGGTGTTAGGCACCCATTCCGCCCTTGAGGTCTCTCATGGATTGTTGCTATTTTCCTGTATTTTCCCGTGATATGTGTGCATGTGTATATGGAGTGGAGATAGGAATCATCGACTTGTATCATGGAAGAGATAAAGCGAGTCATCCATAGGAATGTTCCTAAAAGTAATATTAGAAAATATGATTTATGTGGTTATCCTTGCGTTAATCGTTATAAAAGAATGATAATGCATGTGGAATAATACGCCACTAAGAACAAATATATGTATATGTAAATATATAGATTTTAGGAGAATTAAGTTAAAGAATACAGAAAAATAACAAAAATGGAAGGAATAGGACTCGAGTCTCGAGTTTTATCCCAAGATGCCTACGTAGCCTATAGAGGCATCAAAGTCCACGTAGTTCGTATGCAAAACGAGGGGTGGGATTTATCCCATAAATCCAACCGGGGACTTCTCTTATATGTGTGTGTGTAAAAAAAGTGTTTTAGTTGTGAGAAAAGTGTGAGAATTCCCGTTTGGAATTTATGAGCAAACCCTCTTTTTCTTATTTTTTTTGGTTTTATTTATATGAAAATAAGAGATGTGTAATAATACTAAATAAAAAGTATTTTAGGATATGTGAGATGGAGAGAATAAAAGTGCTAAGTAATTAAACAAGTTAATGCAAATTTAGGAGAATTTGAGAAAGTTGGACCTTCTTGAAGATCTTGAGCTTGATCTTGAATGTTGGAGATCAACCCTTTCACTTGGGTGATGATGAAGGGTAGTTAATTCACCAAGTTTGATGAAAAATATTTTGAAAAGTGAGGGTTGTAAAGGGATTTGGATGTGGAAATCACGCTGACTTCGAGAGAGGTTTTCTGAGTTTGCTGAGAGTGATGGCTTTCAGATCTTGAGTTCCCCTTGCAATGAGGTCAGGCCCTCATTTTTAAAGGCCCAAGGCATTGTCGATCGGCATAGTCCTAGTCCTGCCAATAGATAGGAGTTTTTAGGCACACTGCCGATAGGCAGGGTTTGGAACCTGCCGTTTGGCAGTCTCTTTCAGGTTCCTTCAGAAAAATGGTCATAAAATGAAAACCGTTGATCCTAATCGTGCACGGGGGTGAACCAATGGAAAGGTATTTAAGAGACCTTCAAAAGACCTTTAGACTGCTCCCGGGTCCGAGAGTTGACTTCGGGTCAAATGTGGCTCGAAAGCGCTCATCGATTCTTTGGACGGGGAATTATCGGACGCAAACGGATCGTTCGTCCGCATGGTAAGTCAGAATTGTGCTCTGGTTGGACCATTGGAAAGGTTAGGAGATGTACTTCGACATTACAAAGAGATTGACTCCGTTTGGGGAGTTGACTTTGGTCAACTGGGCCTAGAAGCTTTCAGTGACCTTTTAGAGTAAAACAAGTCGTTTGTTCGTACCGTAAGTCAGAATTGCACACGGGGTAGACCGTTGGAAAGGTGATTCAGGGGCCTTTGAAGATTCATTCATTATTAGTCGAGCTGAAGAGTTTTAATTTTGGTCAAACGGAGTTTGGGAGTGCCCGATGGCCTCTAGGTCAGCACGTGGGGTATGACTTAGGTTTGTAGTGATGAAGGGAGGTGCTAGGGACCTAAGGAGAGGTTAGGGGGTGCTAGAATGGGGGTGTCTATAGTAATCAAACAAAAATAACTTATATATATAGTTACTTTCTCTCTCAAATTTTCAACTTCATCTTGGGATTTGAAGACATAACGAGCTGCTTGCTCGTATTTTAGATTGGCGAGTCTAATCTCTTTAGGGTTTTCAAAATGCAATTAATCGTCAAACTCGTCAGCCTCCTCGATCACTTATTCTCCATAAGGATTGAACCTACTAAGCCCTTGTTTTGATATATGTTTCGGAGAATATACCGATGATTCTGCTATTATGTATTATTCCGCAATTGGCCCTCCAATATATCGTGTATTTTTAATGTAGTCTTTGAAGGTTTTCATCAATCGCTCGAAAGGATTCATCCATCAATATCTATTATGTCCATACAACAATGCCTCATCGCATAAATGAACAAGGAGGTGAACGTTGATGTCAAAGAATGACAAAGGAAAATACTTCTCCAAGACACAAGTCACCTCGGCTAAAGTGGATTTCACATCCTTAAGGCGGGTCTTGTTTATCATTTTTGCACAAAGTAAGGTGAACCACAAAATAATATGCATACCTGCGAATATCTTCGTGCTCATAAAAGTAATGCCTAAACAATATAGGGATTGATTAGATGATGACGTGCCAATCGTGAGACTAACACTATTTCAGGTAATTTATTTGGTAGTTTACAACCCTGCGTAAATTACCGAAATAAGCATTCGGAGTCTTCAAGTCTAACAACATGTCTAAGAGGATATTTTTATGACTAGTAGTCTAGGTGAAGTCACCCGCATGAATTAAAATTCTTCCAGCTATATCAGTTTTTTTTTGTAATTTTCATCTCCTTTGAATCTTGATGCGCCCTTCCTCCATTTTTCGAATGAGATCCACCAAACATGTTCCTACTAGATGTTCCTCAAAATTCTTATCCGCATGTATCACATCAATTACACGATTTACACGGTGCTTTTTCCTTTATGAAAAGTCAAATAAGATTTACCATTTGGACCATGCCTTCATTTTACTAGTATCTTTCAGATCCTCCCTAGATTTATGCTTTCAGACTACAAACTAAGCGTGTTTGCCTACAAATTTATTCTACGGAGTCATAGCCTTTGGCTTTTCCTCAATTTGTTAACCAGGAAGCTGAGGAGGTTCCACCCTACGCTCTTGACCAACATGTAAAAAGTTTAACTTGTTGTTTCAAAAAGGGTGACTTCTCGGTAAAAATCTAAAATGACCGGCATAACTCATCTTCCCACTATGATGTAGCCAAGTGGATTTAGTTTCCTCCTCATAGATAGGACATCCATAATAACCATTAACATTATAACTTGATAAGACTTCATAAGCAGGAAAGTTGTGGATAGACCATATAACCATTACTTTAAGTGTGAACTCTTCATCCTTATGAGGGTCAAACGCCCTCATTCCTTCATCCCACAATTCTTTAAGTTCTTCGATTAACGGGGCTAAGAAAATATCAATATCATCGACGGGAGCCTTTAGCCCGTGTATCAACAACAACAATAATATGAATTCTTTTTTCATGCACAGTGTTGGAGGGAGCCTTAAAGCCTCCATGATAACTCTCCAAAAATCTAATTAGTACTTAAGTTACCAAAAGGGTTAAATTCGTCGATTGATAATGCAAGAGAAACACTACTTGGTTCTTTTATAGATTTAGGGTGTCATGCATTTGAAAGCTACCAGATAAGTGAATCAACCAGATCATGCATGAGATTCCCACCCACCTAGGCTTAAGCATGCCATGTCATGAACTCTTATAGCTATGGTAGAGTGGAAAATATATTTAACCGTGTCCCGAGGGGGAAATACTTAATACCTTCCACGGAACATCCGAGCACTTGTAAAATTTTATTGTGCTGTCTTTTCCACTCTCACAAACTGTAACACCCTGCCTAATTAAATACCGGGTGGCCAGTCCCATACCAAATTAAAACAGAATATACAGTTGGCTCATTCTTAGCATCACTGTTGAAAACATTAACTAATCACCCAATACCCAATTAAGCTAGTTTTAAAAACTTTCCAAATTTTAATTCAACAAAATCCATTTTTAGTTTACAAATAACACGACACATATTATTCTACAACACTAATAACCGTACAGAAACACAAAAGAATTTAAATGCAATTGGAATAAACATTCCCAAATAATAATCCAATACAGTAATCCCAACAATAACAAATGTATTAAAATGACACGAATACAAGAGTATTTGACTCAGATAGAAAAGAGATAAATGCATTCCTTTGGGAGACATGCCCTAACTAAAAGAATACTGTGAATTAAATGAAGATAGGCATCTAAGCAATACTCCATAGCTCCATAGCTCATCATAATCCTCTAAGGTTGGCGTCCCTGCTGCTGGACACCTGATATAAAAGGTACAATAGGAAAGAAAATATGCAAGGGAACGGGTCAGAGCCCGATTGTGAAAATAAAATTGAAAACGACAAGTATTTAACAAGTACAATAAAGCATTTATTATGTACATGTTAGTATCCCACTCTCACTTTCTATTCTCACCTCTCATCTAGAGTGCACACTTAACGTTTCATATTAACCTCCTAGTTAATGGTTCCTCTTCACAAATTTCCATAACATGATTCCATCCCATATCATAACCCTGTATGTCCCATACCATACGTCATATAATCATTCCTATAAGTTTCCCATTAACATGAATCTTCTCTCATTAATATGAATTAAGCTCTTCAAATCTATAAGAATAACTATTCATTAACTTAGTTCAATTCTTTTTCTCAATTCACCGTTATCTACAATTATCACACGGTAGATGATTTAACCACTATATACACATACATTTAATTCATTATATATATATATATATATATATATATATATATATATATATATACATATATAATACGACACCCCGAGTCACATCTGCGGTGCAATGCATTACTCTGCTATCATGTCCCAATATCGTTGGTCGCCGAATAGGGGACTAAAGGTTCGGTAAGGATTCCTCGAACCACAAACAACAACACGTAAATTGGAGACGAACATAGTTCTCGTATCCATGGGTCACGCACATACCTACGTACCCACAGTCAGCGGACTTATCAACTCCCCGATAAGTCTTTCATAGACCTATGTTCTTGAGCGACAAATCAATGATCCCATGGATTCATTAGGATATGACTGCCCTCACGCGCAAACCTCCCGTCGATAGCAAGGAAGCTAGGTATGTCATACACATAAATCATCAATCAATAAAATAGGCATTATCATACCTATAATATAATATCAACAAGGTACTCACATTACCCTAAGATAGTTCCCATACGTAGCATTATATCTCTCAAATCCTACGTATTAAAATATTATGACTTTACTTCTTTAATTCAATTATCCCCGAGCCTCACTCATTACTCAAGGTTCAAATAGGTTTTGCCTCAACATTTTATTCAGTAAGAATTCACTAATATCCTACTGGTCCATCTCACCTTATCTCCTGAATTACCACGAATTAAACTCTCCTTTAATTAGAGTTATAACCGATTGTTTCTAATCTCTTATAAACACATCTTCTATCAACTAGGATTGAATACCATCATCACATGGCCCATAGTCTACAGTGTTTCATTCACACTATATGACTTATCAACAAAATTAACATCCTCGCATCCTATAACATCTCTCCACTCCCGACGTCGTTAAGGCTTATGCGCGGAGCGTCTTGCAAAGAAAAATCCAAATAAGGAACCCCTCCAATACACTACTACTTAACTTTGTCGGTCGTGGAGGTCCGTCAACTTCAAATACGCAATCAATATAACCTTATCCCCTCTTTCAACCAAATGTGGTCTGAACTCCCATCTCTATCCAAGAGCCATACCACTAAGCGCTTGTACTACACTCAGTCCTTGCGCAATCAATAATGAGCTTAAACTCGGTCCTTGATGCTCAAATTATAACCCTAAGGCTACCCAGGTGTTATCTTAAATCTCCCCTCCTGGACCTATCCTTAATTCTCATGAATACCAATTAGAATCTAACAAATGAATCTAGCAACCGAAATCTCTTTCAATTTAACTAACATCAATCTTAATCAATTCAATCCCAATCAAATTAATTCGATTCTTATCTAGGGCTTACTGAACTTCCATAAGTCTCATAATATCCAATTAATAATCACCAAAGACTTACAAAAGGTTCGGGATATGAACCAACATTAAAAAGAAACAACTTTAACAATTCTGGGGAGGTCGATCGATCGAAGGCAAGGGGTCGATCGATCGATCGCCCAAGTAACAACCCAGTTTTTCTGCATTTCTTCTACTACGGGTTTAACCATTTTTGATCAATCAAACCTTCATATTAACAACCCAAATGACTTATAAACCTTACTACATGATATATCAACATATATAAATGATTTCTACTGCTCTAAACATCCTAGAATCATCAAGAGATTGAATTAAAAGTACGTTTTTATCCTCTTTTTCCAGAAAATTATCAACACAGTATCTTCAAGAACACATCAATGGTTTTCAGAATTTCTTCAACATATTTTTGATTAGTTCGTGGATTACTATCTACCTACAACATGAGTTTTATTCCTATATATTTTCAGTTTCCAGAAATCCATTAACATCTCTATCTTTTCATCTTCCAAACATGAAAAATCTCATCTTTTTATAACTATCCTAACATGGACAATATACAAACTTAGATTGCAATTATCAAACACTTGCCTCTAATGAAGATCTGATCCTTTGGGGTTGAATAACACAGGTGGTTCTCCCTATTTTCGATCGACTTCCGGTGGTGGTTGGTGGTGGTGACCTTTGGTTCTTAGTTCTTCTCCTTCCCAAGTAAACTTCTCTTCTTCCAAGCAACCTTTCACTCTCTCTAAGAAGATGACTTCTCAATATTGTGTAGAAGAGATGATTGAACCCACGTTCAACTAATCTCCAAATATTTATAATAAGACAAAATCCGAAATCACTATTCATCCCCCTTGTAAAAATGATCAAAATTCCCTTTTGGATTGTCTTTTCATTTCCAAATGACCCGAGACTCAAAATTAACATCCCAATAGACTTTTTTGACTATTTCAACCCTTTCGGATGCAATGACGCAGTCGAAATGACTATAAGGTCGATGTAAAAATCCGTTTCCTTTTTAATTTAACAAATTAGTCCCGACACGTCCCATACCGCGTCCGACTAAAAATTCAAATTACTGAATTAATAACTCACAACAATATCAATAACATCACATTTCTATATTACCTAAATATCTTTAAGTAATATTCACAATCATTCATTTTAATATCCACAATTCGGATAAACCAATTGAATTAATTTATAATAAAATCAAATTAATCCATTAATTTAAAATATAACCCATTTTAAAAGTCATTAAAATTACGGGGTATTACATACTTCCCCCCTTATAACATAATTTCGTCCCGCAATTCAGAAAGATCAATCATACTGGTAAGGTCAACTCTGAGTATACATCTCACACTGCAAGTAATCTATGTCGTACCGCCCATACAGTACATTATCGAAAATCCTTATTGACGTTACACCGAGTCTCACTATATAGTTTCAACTGAATCAAATTTAAACTTTAACCAATCTTCCCTATACCATCCTCGTGACAAAGTTTTGTAAGGAATGATCCTCACTTATTAAACAAATAAATCCTGAAGTCACAACTACTTACTGTTTCACAATTATGAAAACTACTACAATCCAACCATCCAGGGCACCCATACACCCTATCGTACAACTTTCATTATAATATTTATCGCAAAGGTTATAAACTCATATCCTAAAGACCTAACTTATTTCGACTCCCAACGGTTATTAGTTTCATGCGTGGGGTGTCTCGCAATCGAAATCCAAACAAGGAACCCCCCCGATACACTACTACCTAAAGTAGTCGGTCATCGAAACTCCTCAGGTCCTTAGTCAATGGTTTGTAATCTCACTACAGGTTTTATTTATTTCAAATAAAGTCTACTCATCTACACACTTGTTAAAGACAAGTTGCTAGCTAGTAGTAGTACATACGCTCTCATATACCACAAGTCAATCCACGCCGATAGTCACATCATGCTCGGAGATGCCCAAAGTAAATAATCCCATGATAAAAATCAAACCCACGTGATAACATGTAAAATATAGGTGTCCCACACCCCTTGGTGAGTCTACGTAAATAACAGTGCTATAGGCTAAGTTTAACAACCCTTTTTTCCCATACAATATTAATCGCTACAAAGATCAATATACGCCTCATAATTCCTTAGATAGAAAACATACCCTCATTCGCGGGTGGTGGTTGTTGAATCGTACTAATATAACTTTGCTCCGATGAGTCAAGAAAAATTTTACCCCAAATTTTCGGTTCTAGTTACCCACACTCCACTATATGCCCAAGCCTTTGAATATATTGCCTTTGTTAGGTACCACACCCAATTCTCGCATTTCAAGAACTTCTACTGATGACTCTCCTCAATTTTCGATAATAGGGGTGACCTCGACAACGGTCATCATACTCGAACATACTTCATAACCTCCTAAGTATGATCTCCGCTATCCGTCCAATGTTCCTCATCTGCCATACTTATCGTATGAAACCGTCCGAACGCAAATAAGATTCACTAATATATACGAAATCTTACCAAAGAAATCAAAAATCCTAAACATAGGGCTCTACATCAAAGAACGCTAAGCTGAAAACACAGTAAGCCGTAAACAAACCCTGAAGGACACTAGAACCTGATGCTCTGATACCACCTGTAACACCCCGCCTAATTAAATACCGGGTGGCCAGTCCCATACCAAATTAAAATAGAATATACAGTTGGCTCATTCTTAGCATCATTGTTGAAAACATTAACTAATCACCCAATACCCAATTAAGCTGGTGTTAAAAACTTTCCAAATTTTAATTCAACAAAATCCATTTTTAGTGTACAAATAACACGACACATATTATTCAATAACATTAATAACCGAACAGATAACACAAAAGAATTTAAAAGCAATTGGAATAAACATTCCCAAATAATAATCCAATACAGTAATCCCAACAATAACAAATGTATTAAAATGACACGAATACAAGAGTATTTGACTCAGATAGAAAAGAGATAACTGAATTCCTTTGGGCGACATGCCCTAACTAAAAGAATACTGTGAATCAAATGAAGATAGGCGTCTAAGAAATACTCCATAGCTCCATAGCTCATCATAATCCTCTAAGGTTGGCGTCCCTGCTGCTGGACACCTGATATAGAAGGTGCAATAGGAAAGAAAATATGCAAGGAAACGGGTCAGAGCCCGATTGTGAAAATAAAATTGAAAACGACAAGTATTTAACAAGTACAATAAAGCATTTATTATGTACATGTTAGTATCCAACTCTCACTTTCTATTCTCACCTCTCATCTAGAGTGCACACTTAACGTTTCATATTAACCTCCTAGTTAATGGTTCCTCTTCACAAATTTCCATAGCATGATTCCATCCCATATCATAACCCTGTATGCCCCATACCATACGTCATATAATCATTCCTATAAGTTTCCCATTAACATGAATCTTCTCTCATTAATATGAATTAAGCTCTTCAAATCTATAAGAATAACTATTCATTAACTTAGTTCAATTCTTTTTCTCAATTCATCGTTATCTACAATTATCACACAGTAGATGATTTAACCACTATATACACATACATTTAATTCATTATATATATATATATATATATATATATATAATACGACACCCCGAGTCACATCTGCGGTGCAATGCATTACTCTGCTATCAACTCCCAATATCGTTGGTCGCCGAATAGGGGAATAAAGGTTCGGTAAGGATTCCTCGAACCACGAACAACAACACGTAAATTGGAGAATAACATAGTTCTCGTATCCATGGGTCACGCACATACCTATGTACCCACAGTCAGCGGACTTATCAACTCCCCGATAAGTCTTTCATAAACCTATGTTCTTGAGCGACAAATCAATGATCCCATGGATTCATCAGGATATGACTGCCCTCACGCGCAAACCTCCCGTCGATAGCAAGTAAGCTAGGTATGTCATACACATAAATCATCAATCAATAAAATAGGCATTATCATACCTATAATATAATATCAACAAGGTACTCACATTACCCTAAGATAGTTCCCATACGTAGCATTATATCTCTCAAATCCTACGTATTAAAATATTATGACTTTACTTCTTTAATTCAATTATCCCCGAGACTCACTCATTACTGAAGGTTCAAATAGGTTTTGCCTCAAAATTTTATTCAGTAAGAATTCACTAATATCCTACTAGTCCATCTCATCTTATCTCCCGAATTACCACAAATTAAACTCTCCTTTAATTAGAGTTATAACCGATTGTTTTTAATCTCTTATAAACACATCTTCTATCAACTAGGATTGAATACCATCATCACATGGCCCATAGTCTATAATGTTTCATTCACACTATATGAATTATGAACAAAATCATCATCCTCGCATCCTATAACATCTCTCCACTCCCGACGTCGTTAAGGGTCATGTGCGGAGCATCTCGCAAAGCGAAATCCAAACAAGGAACCCCTCCAATACACTACTACTTAACTTTGTCGATCGTGAAGGTCCGTCAACTTCATATACGCAATCGGGATAACCTCATCCCCTCTTTCAACCAAATGTGGTATGAACTACCATCTCTATCCAAGAGCCATACCACTAAGCACTTGTACTACACTCAGTCGTTGCGCAATCAATAATGAGCTTAAACTCGGTCCTTGATGCTCAAATTGTAACCCTAAGGCTACCCAGGTGTTATATTAAATCTCCCCAACTGGACCTATCCTTAATTACCATGAATACCAATTATAATCCAACAAATGAATCTAGCAACCGAAATTTCTTTCAATTTAACTAACATCAATCTTAATCAATTAAATCCCAATCAAATTAATTCGATTCTTATCCAGGGCTTACTGAACTTCCCTAAGTCCCATAATATCCAATTAATAATCACCAAAGACTTACAAATGGTTCAGGATAAGAACCAACATTAAAAAGAAACAACTTTAACAATTCTGGGGAGGTCGATCGATCGAAGGCAGGGGGTCGATCGATCGATCGCCCAGGAAACAACCCAGTTTTTCTGCATTTCTTCTACTACGGGTTTAACCATTCTTGATCAATCAAACCTTCATATTAACAACCCAAATGACTTATAAACCTTACTACATGATATATCAACATATATAAATGATTTCTACTGCTCTAAACATCCAAGAATCATCAAGAGATTGAATTAAAAGTACGTTTTTATCCTCTTTTTCCAGAAAATTATCAACATAGTATCTTCAAGAACACATTAATCATTTTCAGAATTTCTTCAACAGATTTATGATTATTTCATGGATTACTATCTACCTACCACATGAGTTTGATTCCTATATATTTTCAGTTTCCAGAAATCCATTAACAACTCTATCTTTTCATCTTCCAAACATGAAAAATCTCATCTTTTTATAACTATCCTAACATGGACAATATACAAACTTAGATTGCAATTATCAAACACTTACCTCTAATGAAGATCTGATCCTTTGGGGTTGAATAACACAGGTGGTTATCCCTTTTTTCGGCCAACTTCCGGTGGTGGTTTGTGGTGGTGACCTTTGGCTCTTAGTTCTTCTCCTTCCCAAGTAAACTTCTCTTCTTCTAAGCAACCTTTCACTCTCTCTAAGAAGATGACTTCTCAATATTGTGTAGAAGAGATGAATGAACCCACGTTCAACTAATCTCCAAATATTTATAATAAGACAAAATCCGAAATCAATATTCATCTCCCTTGTAAAAATGACCAAAATGCCCTTTTGGATTATCTTTTCATTTCTAAATGACCCGAGACTCAAAATTAACATCCAAATAGACTTTTCTGACTATTTCAACCTTTTCGGATGCAATGACGCAGTCGAAATGACTATAAGGTTGATGTAAAAATAAGTTTCCTTTTAATTAAACAAATTAGTCCCGACACGTCCCATACCGCATCCGACTAAAAATTCAAATTACTGAATTAATAACTCACAGCAATATCAATAACATCACATTCATATATAACCTAAATATATTTAAGTAATATTCAGAATCATTCATTTTAATATCCACAATTCGGATAAAACCCAAATGAATTAATTTATAATAAAATCCAATTAATCCATTAATTTAAAATATAACCCATTTTAAAAGTCATTAAAATTACGGGGTATTACACAAACCATATATCTTGGCTCCTTGCATACATGACATTTATTCTTCAGTTCATGTTCATTATGGTACAATATGTAATCATACTTGCATGCATGAAGATATTTGTACTTTAAACACAAATCCTTCAAGATCTTTTTCATGCTTAGATAACTATCTGGTAATGTGTTCTCTTTTGGGAGAATGTCTTTAGTCAACTTAAGAATTTCAGTTACGAAATTGCCTCAAAAACAAATTGAATCGTCAAATTATGCAAACCGATCATTGCGTACAATACCGAGTGATCATATTCATAATTTTTATATAAAGGACTATCCACATTATCTTTTAACCGTATGTATTCTCGGTATTAGTGAAATTCAACATCAACTTGTTTAGTGACTTGGTAATAATGCATATTATTTGTATCCATATTTTAGAGGTTTTGATGATGGTGGACTTCATAAGCATCATTAATTAGGTTGGTCAACAAATGATGTGCTGGAGAATGCACCACTTCCACCCGATGAGGTTGCGTCACGCGGTCATGTATCGGTAATTCTTTCGAAACATATGGTACATTCATTTTCTCATGGAATGTCCATATCTTACAGGCCTTCATCATACCCCATATTAGTATATTCAATTCAACATCTTCCAAAGACTTAAGTTTTCTATTTATGCAACGGTTGCACGAAGACGAAATCTTATTACTGTTAAGATTTCTATTTGCATATTTAATAAATTACCGAACACTATATACATGATTATCAAATACTCTTTGACTCTTTTCCATCCACTTTTTATATTGTGGGAAAGTTATTAAGTAGTATGAAAAATTTAAGTCACCTATATAAATAAGTAGACATGAAAAGGTCATGCTGGATACAAGAACTCACAATTTTTAATTTAAGCAAATTCATTCAACCCAACCCAATTCAAAGCAAATTCATTTGACTTTAAGATTAAGTAAATATGGAATAAAACGAAACAGATGTCCCATATAATTAAAATATTACAAATTTGTTCAAAAAGAAAACATTATTCGATGCCTAATCTTGTCCAACAAATGATCTGGCCATGTAATAAAATAATTTTGATAGTTTTTTAACAAAGCCCCTTCTGCGTGGTCAAAGTACATAAACTCATCTATTTAACCATAGTATATTGTATTGACCAATATATAAGCCTCACCCACTGCCAAAGGGAAATTATGGATATGTTTTCGGATATTCATGAAAATGAGAGTGCAAACGCCAATGACCCTGTTATTGGACAAGTACCTAATATAATACGACTCGCCATAGTCGTCGTGCGTGGATGAAGAAGATCCACAAAATGTCGTGAGTGGAATGTTCCACAGGGAGGCATCTGAGACGGGATGGTTTCGGGAGGAGGCATTTTGGAGGGTAATGGTCCAGGAGGAGGCATTTAGGATTGGAAACCTTGAGGGTAGGATATAAGAATATTTAAGGAGGCATCTGAAAGGGGTAAGTTTGTTGTTGAGTGAAGAATCAGACCAACCCCTAGATTTCATTCGTCAGAACTGTCATGTTTTTCCTAACATTTCTCACCTATCTCTAAAGCTCTAACACCTTTCCTTTAGTCCTGACATTGTCTTCTGCCTCTCTTGACAAGCGACTCCTCACTGAAGATATCTCGTACAATAGAGATGCACTATGCTATATTTTTCTACTTGGCATATATGACCCCCCCACCTCTTGTCCCTTCCCCCTATTTTCCCTTCCAATATCTTATTTTGGGGATCTGCTTGAATGTCATAGGGTATGCACTCAGAGTGACTACTCGACATGCCTTTTATCATTTTTTGTAACATAATATTATATTTAGGACTATGATTTTAATAATATTTTATTATAACGTGTATATATACGATAACTAAATTCAAAATCACCAGCATCGAACCCAATTTGTCTAGAAATTGATTGGTCCCTTTTACCCACCAGGAATGCAAGTACAAGTTGGCCCGATTAGTTTTTGTACCTTTTTTTGGAGTCCCCTTGGTCCGTTCCACCCATTCACTCTTCAGACCATCACAAGATTTTGCCCAAAGTTTGTGTACATCAAATTTCTTTGACATGTTTAGTTTGTTTCTCTCCCTCTCAGTCAGTTTTCCCTTTATGGTCTCATTCTTTAAGAAGTCGTTCCATTGGTCAGTGGACATTTAAACATTTTGAAGAACTTTGTATTTCAACCCCAAAATATTAGAACTCGTTGTCCTCTTTGGGAAAAAATTCTTTTGATAGGTTCTCAGTTGTTGAGATACTTGGGCAAAAAGCCTTTTCCTTCAAACTGAATGGGAATGGAAAAGTCTTATGAAGTTATTACCACACGTCATCCTTTATGGCAGGTTTTATCTTCTAGTTGTCTATGCCCCTAACGCCCACATTCATATTTCCTAGAGATAGACAATGGTTTTTAAAAATATGAAGTCCAGGTTTATTATCGCTAGAATGATTCCTAACTAAGGAGAACCCAACGGGATTCTTAGGGTTTACTTGGGATTCCTCGATAGCAAGATTTGGGGGTATTTGATTAATAGGGGTTCTTGAGTTTGATGACTCAGAGGTGGAGTGGTAGATTGAATCTCCGATGGAGTAGAGTATTGATAACTTAGAGGAGATGAGAATTGAGGTAGAGTGTAAGAGAGCACACATTTGATGATGTTGATTATTTTTGTTCCTGTTCGATATTTCCTACAATTAAAAAAATTAGCAACGTATGTAAGAAAGTCATGTTTATGACTACATACATGTATATACCTTTTCAACAACTTTTAAAACATGATCGATATGTTTGATTTCCATCCAATTAGTATTACTTTTTAAAAATCTATGAAATTTTGCACGAGGCCAATTGGGAGAAAGTATATTTATGATTGACGTATAAAGGTCCGTGAAATGAACTCAGAATCCTTTCTTCTTCAATTTATTTGCAAGCTCATTTTTAATATGCATATGTTGCGAGATGTCACAATCTGGGTGAGTGTTCTTTTTATAGAGTTGTATCCACAATGGATGAATACGATTTCATCATTTTCTAACAATGTCACCAACATCAGTGCTCCGTCGGGATTATGAAAGAAAAATATGTTCTCTAATGCCTCATCTAGTATTTTGGTAAGAAAAATAGAATATGATCGAGCAAGTACTTTTGCGAGAGATCAACTCCACGATTTGTAAGGTAATTAAATTGTTCAATTTTTCTACTCCCATACTTGTAAAAAGGAGTTCCCTCTATATGGAGCACACTAATGAAAAATGTTTTAGTGCGGTCTAATAGCACCCTCTCGAATCCTTGTTGAAAGTAATTTCTATTGTGACTCATTTTTCCTGAGAAAATATATGAATGGTGCGAATATGAGTCGCATAGGTAATGACTCTAATTAATCCTAAACTAATTATGATTTTTCATCCAATCAATCATACACAACAAGTCCAATTTAAGTTCATTTTAATTAAATCAAACCTAAAATTACTCTCTGTCCACCAATTGTACAAGCCCTTCCATCAATTTGTGTTCACCCAAAAATCAACCATTTAAGGAAGGGATGAATATGACCATAACAAGTTAAACAAATGACTCTATTATAAAAATTATATATATATATATATATATGTATGTGAGTGTGTGTGTGCACATGTGAGTCTGTGTGTATGTTTATGTGGCGCGTGTGAGTATGTGTGCGTGTGTATGTGTGTATCCATGTGTGTTGTCGTTAAGACAAATAATTAGTTAAAAGTTTATTATGAAGAATTAATAGAGTGAGAGTTTTAAGTATCCATCATCTATATCCAACCATTATCATTCAACATAATCCACAACAACTATCAACCGAACAATCCAACAAAAGTTTATCCCATACTCCTTCTAAATTGTCTACTTGATTAATTCCCTTAAGAAATAAAGTGCCTTACATAATTAGTCAATTTCTCAATTCTAAGAACATTTTTTAACAAGAAGTTTCAAATAACTTTTCAAGAGTATATCATGGGGTATTTAAACATAAAATCTTATCATGGAAATAATTTTACATTTTCATAGTCAGAGTTTCATCAATAAAGTATTTGGTATTGAGGGTACTACTTGTGGAGTTATAGGAATAACTATACCTAACATGAACTTTCTCATATTTTAATTAAACTTTTAACAATATCTCAATTACTCAATATATATTCCAATCATCATAAATCCAAGAATAAGTCTAAAACCTTAATAAGTCGATTATACATCAAGGGTTTCACAATTTCTAACAATAATTAAGGTCATATTTCAGTATAAAACATGTGAGAATAATCAAACACACACACACACACACACACACACACACATATATATATATATATATATATATATATATATATATATATATATATATATATATATATATATATATATATTGGCGGAGCCAAGGCGTAGATAGGGTGCACAAGTGTTCCACTTAGGATTTGGAAAAAATTGTTATGTACATTGACAAGGATAGATGTTTAACCTTGTAAGTCAACCAACAAATCCATTTCTATACTCAACTGTTGTGAGCTCCAAACAATATGCAAATAAAATAAATTGATAAATTAATCAAAACCCCAAAACACTGTATACCTTATAATTCTCTATGCCCTATCTTTTAAAAAGTCAAATGTTTATATAATATTTTTAACTAACTTGAGGGTTTTTAAAAATTATTTTACATGCATTTCAAACTTCGACTCAAAGTTTATTATATTTGATAAAATATTTTTAAAAATTCTAAAAAAGGCCTCAAAATTCACCTATGGGGCTTGAATGTGCACCCGCAAGTTCTTTCGAGTGTCTCACCCAAAGATATTTTCTAGCTCCATCATTGTATATATATACATATATACAAACACACACACATTTGAGATACACACACACACTGAAACACACAAACACACACACATGCATTGAAACACATAAACTGAAATACACACACACTGAAAGACTGAAATGTATTCAAGGAGAGAGGGGAGAGATAGAGAGAGGTCTTGATGGTGGTCACCGATGGAGAGAGGGAGAGCGGATGAGATTACAAGTAGAGAGAGGGAGAAAGTTTAGAGAAAGAGAGAGAGAGAGAGAGAGAGGGAGATGTAATCATTGGCACTCTAAGACCTAAGTTATCTAATTTATAGCTTTAAAATGGCCATGGTTCAAAATCGTGACCCATACTGTGACTAATGGAACACTGAAACTTGGTTACAGCTCTAGACCGTGACCCCTACTATGACCAATTAAATATAAAAAAATGGTCACAACTGTGGACCATGACCATATTAACATGGACAGTTTGAGCTAGAGTTAGGGATCACGGTCTAAAACTGTGACCATGATTCATTAGTATTGGTCATGAATGGGTCACAGTTTTGGACCGTGACCTCTCTAGTCGTGGACCCAGACTATGATCATCTCTTTATTGATGTCCCCTTCAACCTGGTCATGGTATTTTAGATGGGGTCACGACTTTGGATCGTGTCGAATGGTCCCCAACCTCACTCCTCTTAGAAAGTTGTGCAGTTGGTGAATTGGGGGTAAGTCCCCCGCCATAATATTTGGAATTATTCTTCTCGATGTCATTCACTTGTCAGAAGTGGCAAGGGTGACCGTGGAGATGGCAGAGTTATCAATAAACTCAGACGAACCAGATGTTCTCGGAGATGTAAAATATTGCTTGCCAAATCCTAGGAATTTTTGGCTCCTATTTATTGGTAGAGAGACATAAGATATAGTGTAATATTTATAGTACAATAGTAAATAAATTGACCTCAGGTGTTCGAAAACAGTCAAAGGTTGTTTAGGAGACCAAGCTTTCTTTAAAGTTGATGTTTCTCTGATTATATTCTTTCTTTATTTGAATTTCTGCACAAGTAAATACCACAACATCAGAGAAGTCATACAACATATGGAAGAACAAGAAAACATATCAGAATTAAAGCTAAACCTATCTCATATTTCCTTATGGGTAACATATGTCCCTTATAGGGTTCACTACCCTTTGGGATGAGCAGGTTTTCTAAATCCTTCACCAAAAACCTATGCAACCAATAGTCTTTATTTGAATATAGATTACCATGAGGACTCTTTCAGCTTTCCTCGCTTTCAGATAGTAAATTCCCTCATTGGATTTAACCCACATATGTAAATATATAATTTCAATACTGGTGTCATGGTTGATTTGGTAGTTAGAAAGTTACATACCACATCGTACGGGTGAGGGAAAGTAATGGTTAATATATTTATATTTTTACTCTTCTAACATCGAGGCCTTTTCAACTCCACTGGTAAGGCATGTGATTTATCACACCACATGTTAGGGGTTCAAACATCGTTAGCACCAATTTTTGGATGTGAGATCAAACAAAACCCCATACCGCTATGAGTGATGACTAAATTGAGGATAATATCGATAGTGTTAGAGTGGGGTATCACAGAATGGTATCAGAGCCAATATCCAACCATAATAAGTGTGTCAATGTCTTGAGTGATTGTTGATATCATCCCAGCAAGGAAGTTTGGCCCCATAAGGGGGTGGATTATAATAGACTAATGCCATAGCTGATTTGGTATCTAGAGAGTTACATCGCACATCACCTGGGTAAGGGAAAGTATTTCATATAAGTAAATTTTCACTCTTTTAACATCGGGGCCTCTTCATCTCCACTAGTAAGGAACGTGGTTTATGACACCACATGTCAGGGGTTCAAACTCCGTTGGCACCGATTTGTGAATGTGAGCTAGAATAAACCTCCATACCACGGTGAGCAATGGTTACATTAAGGACAATATCGATGGTGGTAGAGCGGGGTATTACATGTCCCTTACCGTTTATTGAACTTGTGGATGCCATTTATAATTATTCAAGTGTTTGGATAACATTGGGCATGAACCACGTCAAAGAATTTGTAAAACTCAAGGAAAAGTTGATTTGAGGGGAGAAGTGATGACAACCTTTGTAACAAATTGAGAGAAAAGTTAATGTCCTCCTTTAATATTTTAGTAATCAAGTTTACCCTCCCATATTTCAACAGTTACCCACTCAGGGTTATAATGACATCGGAATTATTCTATTGTGTTCTCATTAATAGAGTAAATCATCTTTACAAACATGTAATACAAACGAGGGGATAAGGGAAATGATACTTAATAGAAATAAGTTTGCAAGAAATGAAAATAAGAGGAAATAAAGACTTACAGTATGAAGGAGTGCAATGGAGCTCTGGAATGCACTTGAATACGAAAATGAATGGGCAATAAACTAAAGTGACAGCTTGATGATAGTAAGTGGGGCGGAATAACTTACGAAGCAAGTCTCATAATTTGATGACCTTGTACATTCAACTGCGTCTTGTGATGATTACCATACATTTACAAGTGTGCCCTTAAAAATGATGGGGCAAATTACTCGTATGCCCTCAATGTTACTTGCATGCCCTAAAAGTTAAACATGTAGAATAACAGGGGTTTTCAAAGCACAACACAAGTAATAACATGCTCCGATCAAAGATCCTATGGATTATCATGCCTTACGAGGACCATAAAGAGGGTTTGAACAAACCATTGCACCTAAAACTAGATGCAAAGCTATGGGGGAAATTGTGGGGAATTATTTTACCACATTCAGGGAAAAGACTCATGTCAATTAATATCAACAACGATATCACTTGAAAAGGATGAAGATAGATTGAGTCTGATTAGTGGAAATCTCAAAATTACATACATTCGATCAAGTTGTGATAGTTATCTATGGTTGTGGAGTCCCATGCGGCTAAACCTTTTTCTCTTCTATATAAATGTAATCATCAACCCTGGAAAAAGGGGCATGTTATCTTTGAAATCAGCAGACAAATAATAAAGAGAAGAGTATTACATGTGGATGTCGGCACATTGTCAAACACATACATCTTGTTCTTTTTGTGATTGTGCATGCTTTTACTTTGGTCGTCTCTGATTATGTTGACTAAATATAAATAAGAATTTTCCACCCATAATTATCTAGATTTATAGTATGACAAAATAAGAATATGTGATATTTTTCTTGAATCATAAACTTTGAAATTTTATTATGATATTGATGGAGTTCATTCTATTTAATTAAATATTTTTGAAAATTCAAAAATAACCTAAAAGGGGGCAGAACATTCAGAAAACTTTACACCCGTAAGTACTTTGAGTGCCCCACCCAAAGAATTTTATTGGCTCCATCAATCATCCTCTCTATTTGGTTTATTAAATCCATGGCAATACAAGTTATAACTTTAAACAATATGTTCGTTATAAATTTATATGTAAGTAAGTTTCTCATCAAAATCTATTGAATGAGTTTAATATGGATTATTACATTCTAGTGGGAAAAGTAATTAAATTTACACTTTGATATATTATGTTACATTACATTGGTGTATTATTGCATTAATCTCAATTCAACACTATAGTAATTGCGATTGAAGTTGCACGGTAGCTATTCAATGTCAAATAGTGAGTTATAATTATTAGTTGATGTTACATTAATTCTAAGGATTATTAGGTGTTTGTCCCCCATAGATATTGGATATTGATCTAAATACCATAATTTTCACTTCTTGGAGTATTGCCCCCATTTTGACGAATTTTGTCATTGACGTTAATCATCTCACTTTTTCCTCATATTATTCCGAAAATACCCTTATAATACAAAACTTGTGTGGACCAAGCCCCAAAATTTTCATTTGTTGAATGCTTGAGATATTAATCGAGTAAAATGAGAACTCGTCTCAAAATTGATTTTTTCCAAGGAATAATACATAGACAAGGGGAAATACTTGTTACTAAAAAATAATTATACTAATTCATTTGTAGTTTGCCAAATCTCTCTCTCTCTCTCTCTCTCTCTCTCTCTCTAGTTCAGAGAAAAAGTATACTATGTCTTTGGTGCCACTTTAGCATCCTTATTTTGGTGTTCAACACCGGTTAAACAATGACATTTAATGGGTCAACCATAATTTTTTTTCTTAACCAAATGAGAAAATAATTTTCTCCCTATTCCATTCATTCATTCATCCAGTCATCACTTACTCCATTCCAAGAAACATTCCCTTCTTTAATATAACAAAAAATGTTGACAACTTGTTGATAATTTTTTTGGGAATGTATAGAAAAGCATAAGCTTTTTTTAAGACCATATTACCGTCTTTTTTCTCCAAAAATGAAGTCTTTATACAGTTTGTTTTCTTATTTTTTTTACTTTTTTATATCATATATCAGATGCGATGAAAAATTCTTATAAAATTAAAACTCATGCCAAGCATAACCTGAATAAAAGATCAACAAATTCCAACAGTTTTCCAACATCCATTATCATCATATCAATCCAGAATCCCATTTTAAAAAAATCTCGCAGTAAAAAAAAATAAAAAATCATATCGCAATTGCTTGTTAGTAATCAAATGAAGTGCGATTGCCGCTTGTTGCGTCCGGATGAGTATGTGTTGGCCACACTTTGACTTCTAGAAAAAAAAATTCAATAACCCTACAAGAATATAAATATTTTATCTTATTATATATATACTCAAAAATGAAATATAATTTATTGAGTTAAAAGTTTGGATAATACCTCCGTAAAATACGACATAGAATGACTTGCTTGAATAAAACTCGTAAAAGGCATATTATTTAAGTATATAAAATATGTATTCGAATTAATGATATAACAACAAATTATCAGTATAAATAAATTACACCTAATCTTAAGTTAATATTAGTTTCATATGAGTAAAATAGCGGTTCACCATTGGAATATCTGATGATGGTGCCAAAAATGTTGAAGGTCCTGGAACAAATGGTGGCATTGATTAAAAAGTAAAAGAATATTAAGAAGCATTTATAAAAAAGAACATAAGGTCCGCACAAAAAATCAAAATAAACTAAATATAATAGTTTTACTTGTCATCGCATTGGGTGGTATTTGACATTTAATTGTAACCTTTCTTTCTTTCCTTTTCTTCTCCAAAACACCCTTTTCCCTATCATATGCTTGTCCTTTCTTTTTCAGTCGCGGGGGTCTTTTACTAGATTATTAGAAATTTGGACGGATTTGTGACCATTATCATCAAATGCATCTCCCTCCCTTAATGTCGCAATGTATTTATCAATTTCCTCGAAGGCAATGTCCATGTTACATTCAACAATTTCAACCGTGGCATCCAAGTTAGTCCTTAAGTTCATGAGAGTAAATTCTTTATGCATCAATTTATTGAGACAAAATGTTTTAGCTGAATTTCCATTGTTATCTTGTGCCAATCTACCTTGTCTCTCAATCAAATCCCCCTGTTTTACAAATTTTGTCCACCTTTTCAATATATATTAGTGTGGAATTTTCTTCACATCATTTAAATTCAAAACTCTCAATGCATGGAGATAACAATCCTAAAGACTCAAAACACTTACAACTACATGAGATTGAATAATCAAGTGAGTTAAACTCCACTTTGTACTTTTGAGTCCTATATTCCCTTATAACATTATACGAGGTCGTGCCTCATTAGAACTTGACTCAACAACTAATAAGGATGTTATTTGTAAAAACTCATCTTGAAACATTGCAAATATTTTGAGTGTACATCGAACATGCATGTTTCAAAATTCCACTTTCACGAGATATAATATGAGGTCTTCCACTACCACAATTAAAATCATCAATCACCTTAGCCTCACGTATCTTCTCCATGCTTTTTTATAGTGACGCACAAACTTAGTAACAGTCAGTATCTTCAATGTCATATGTTGAAAAACGTTATTTTTGCACTCATTTCTCTGGGTAACCTTTATTTGCATGAAAATGTATCACGACTAAAGGAAAGCATCCATTTTTCCCGAATACCATATAATTTTCTAAGCCAGGAGTGATTAGAACAATACGAAGTATTAATCATTTTTTCCATTTCTCCTCAAATTCATGCTCATTGTCACATTTAAATAACAAATATTTATACAATTCTCTAACAACGGGATTTTGGTAAAGACTAGAAATATTAATCGAGGTATTTTTTGAGATATGTCATTCACACAAATGGTGTTGTGTATCAGAAGACACTTGTTAATTGCATTTGCCATAACATGGTCTTGATCAATAAATATTGTCTTTGGTGCCTTGTAATCCTTGGACTCAAGAATATAATCAAATAACCAAACACATGAATTTATCATCATATCACACAAAAATGCACGCCCAGACAATACCTTTTTCCAATGATGTTTTACCTTAACAAATAGAGCACAAATCATATTATATTTATTGGTTCAACAGGTTGTGTTAAAAATTATAACTTCTCCAAAACATTCATAATCAAATTTTGATATTCCATCTCCCCAAACAAAATTAGACATTCTATTCTCGTCGTCAACTTGTAATGTGTAAAATAAACATTGGATTCTCTGCTTTCTTATGCTTAAAATAGTTTGTAGCACTTTGATAATCACCGGATGCAATCTTGTTTGATTGTTACTTTTATAAAGTTTTAGTATTCACTTACTGTGAATCCAACATTTTGATAACCAAACGCTTCATTCACCAAGTACGCATATGTTTTGATTGTCTTTATACCATAATTAACCATGGAATTAATAACATCGTTACTAGTGTTGTAAATTGTATGTGAAGACTATCAAGTTTCTTTGACTTGGTTCAATTAGTGGATGATTGTGTTCGGTGACTAATTGATTAATTTCATAGAAACTGTTGTTCACTTTGAAAATAACCCGAGCACGACAACCACATCTACTATTCATCTTTTCATACTTCTTCTCTTGACTAGGATCATGGAATTATTTAAACCCCTCTCTTGAACGCATGAAATTACGTCGAATAAGTTCATTTGTATCTATTTTAAAAACTTTGGTATATTTTCGAATACGAAAACCTTTGTGATAGGCATAGTTGTTGTTAAATGTTTCGTCTTCACTACTTGCAACCATCTCAATTTTTAACTCAATACAATTATTCTGGCTGCTCAAATAATTGTGAGCATCTATCTATATATTAAAAATATTTCAATTTATATATAACCAAACTTATAAATACAAATCTCTACTACTTAAAAAGAGAGGGAAGTTCCTCTTCAAATCTCAAAGTACTAAACTACCCTCATTAAATTAACATTTCATATCATGCCCTTAATATTAGTCTCACACATTCATTAAATTAAAATCATTCCATGAATCTTAACTTGATACGTTCTCCCTCCTAATACATTCATCTAACAAAAATCATTCCATGAATCTTAACTTGATACGTTCTATCTCCTAATACATTTATCTAATAAAACTTCCAAATACATTCATCTTGAAACCCTAGAAATCAAAAGTCAGCTGCCCAATTTCCTTCATCTTTTCATCAGATTCATATTCCATAGTTTCTTCGTTGTTGTTATTTCTTGTCCAAAAAACAAAGTCAATACTCCTAATTTCCTCTCTAATTTTTTACTCCTTTTTCATTTGCCATCAAAAGTATGCATTTGTTAATTTGAAACAAATACATAATTTTTGTAATTATATCTATCTCATTCATGAATGTTGTCTCTCTTTTGTGCTCAGATTTGTATTTTCAATTGTATTGTCGTTCTATTCATGTTTTATAATAATTCTAAATTCAATGTTAATTTCAGAAAAATTATATATATTTTTTAAGTTAAGAAATTACCAAGTTCACACCTTATTAGATTATTATTTTTTATGCATTCATATGTATTTCTCAGTTGGACATATTTGTTTTCATGTTTATATCTTAAAAATTCTAAAAATTCTTAAAACACTCCAATTACTTTTTAAAAGACAAACTTGCCCCTTGCTCTAAAGATCAAACAAATATTTTTTTATTTGTTAATTTTTTTTCAATAAAAAATAGTATTTTAAACTGTTTTTTAAGACATTTTTTTAATTTTTAAAATTAAAAAATAACTATTTTTTTATAAAAACTGTTATGATAGTTTTAAAAACCCTTTCTTATTTAAAAAACTATCATGATACTTTTATAGAAGTTTTTTTTAAGATAGATTTGAAAACTGTTTTTTTTTCAAAAAAAATATTTTTTACATAAAATTGGGGAAAAATTAACAAATAAAAAGCTATTTTTAAAATTAAAAATTATTTTTATAACCAAACACGACTCAAATAAAAGCAACTCGACACAATCGACACAACACGACACGACAATTTTTTTTTTAACCAAACATGAACACGATCCTAATAAAAGTGACACGACACAACATAAAATATTAGTTTTTTACAAAACACGAACACGACCCAAGTAAAAGTGTCACGCCACAATATATGTTATTTTTTTAACCAAACAGGAACCCAACCAAAATAAAAATGACACAACACGTCTCAAAATCTTATTTTCACCTATAAAAGTAATATGACACAACACGAAATCTCATTTTTTATCAAATACTAATACAACCCACTTAAAATGCAACACTACAAGTGGGTCGTGCTCGCATTTCGTAAAAAAAAGAATTTTGTGTCGTGACATGTCACTTTCATATGTGTCATATTCATTTTACGTAAAATTAAGATTTTGAGGTGTGTCGTGTCATGTCGTGTTAATTTTATTTTGATCGCGTATTATAAAACATTTTAAATAAAATGTACAAAAAAAAACAGTTTTAACTAATTTTTTAAGTGCCTAAAGATTTTATTTAAAAAAAAATTAGATTCTAATAGTTACTGTTTTGGAACTACTAACTTTTTATTTTTATAAAACAATTTTTGTAACTATTAGAATTTTTGTGATAATTTTTGTAACTATTAGAATTTTTGTAACAATTTTCTTAAAACACTCCCATGCTTGGATTTTACTTAAAATAATTTTTTTTAAATAAAATCTTTAGGCACTTAAAAAATTGTTTAAAACTGTTTTTTTTGTACATTTTATTTATTTATAATACCGCCTATACATACCGCTGGCGGGTACCAAGATACTAAAAAAATGGACCCCGCCTATGCGTACCGCTGGCGCAGACCATTTTTTTAAATAGTAAAAATATTATTTTTGAAATAATAAATAACGGTCCTCGCCACCGGTATAAAAAAAATACGACTCCATGTCACGTCGCGTTTTATTTGGGTCGTGATCGTGTTACTAAAAAAATATAAAAAACAGTTTTCAATATAAAGAACAGTTTTTTTATTTGTTAATTTTTTTCCCAATTTTATGTAAAAATATTTTTTTTGAAAAAAAATAGTTTTTAAAACTCTCATAACAGCTTTTTAAATAAAAAAAAGTTTTTAAAACTATCATAACAATTTTGATAAAAAACAGTTATTTTTTAATTTAAAAAAATAAAGAAATATTTTAAAAAACAGTTTAAAATACTATTCTTTATTGAAAAAAAAAATTAACAAATAAAAAAGTATTTGTTTGATCTTTAGAGCAAAGGGCAAGTTTGTCTTTCAAAAAGTATTTGGAGTGTTTTAAGATTTTTTGGAACGTGGTTAGCTATATCCGTTAATACCACATTGGAAATATTTTCTATAATTTATATTCGAAATGGTCATATATTTCCTTTGAAACTTTTTAGGATATTATCAATATTTGTGGTCAAAGCTTGGATTGTCCATCTTATAGTGAAGGAATCTCACTTTGATTTATGAGGTAATTGCAATTGATTAATGTATCATTGCTATTTTACTTATCATTTAGAAACTCATCTATATAAGATTCTCTTATGTTGATAAAAATGAAAAAGTAAGGTCCGTCATAACCGTGATGATAATCATTCATACGTTTGCCTAACAATTTTCTAATCTCAAATACCTTTTTGTAAAATAAATAAATGATTATATATATGGTTAGAGTATATGCTTTGATCCAATTATGTATTATTGTTTTATGAGTGTCGGACAATTTAACTTTGTTAGCATGAATGAAATCCATTGCATATCATGTGTTTGATAATATTCATCTATGTCTTTTTTTAAACATTTATATCTCCGTTTTCTGTTTTGGGTATCCGATTTGCAAATTATAAAACACAAATATATACATACATGGTACCTAATACTGAAAGAAATGCGGTACCTGTTGAAAGATCGCCTCATTGCGCGTGATCCAGAATAACCAAAGAAGAAAAAATGGTCGAAGTTAATTGACAGCAACCCAAGCCGTAGACTGTATGTGGGAGAGCGCAATAAAGATGGATGTATGACTAAGGTCCAGTAGAGGCATCGACTGTCGGAGTTGGAACAACGCATGACAGTCGTAGTATATATGTGTATTACAGTCAGCCAACTCACAAAGAGAGCACAGAGGAGTCGTTAATTTATGGTACTGAAAAAGTAAGTCCGCAGTTGGTAAAGCCCTATGAATGAGAAACCACAGGAAAAACTAGAGCTTAGGGGGTAAGCTACTTTTCCATGCTGGGAATATAGGTGAATGTGAAGTTAATGATATGCCGATTTAAGAGTAAAAGTACTCGTAGAACTAGGCCACCAAAACGGAACATCCGGTGATTTTTGAGAGGGAACATAGAGAGCACGAATTTGGTGAATATCATCCAACGACAACCACCGAGCTAAAGCTGGTATATCCCACTGGACATTAGAAATGAATGTGTGTAGGGGAGCAACTAACGAGGAGGAATATGCGAGTAAAGATGATTGAAAGAATTCTGTTGGAGCCAAATATGATTTCCAAAAGAAATAAAGCCGGAACCAAGTCTCCATTTGATACTAGTGGAGAAGGAAGGGATTAAAGCAAAAACTTTTCTCCAAAACCACGAGTCTGAAGCCTTATTATGAGACATTAATAAATTGTTGTGAAGGAAATATTTATGTTTCATAGTTTGAGTCCAAATGTTGTGTGGCTCGGTAAAAAGTTTCCAAAGTAGTTTAATCATGTACGCTTTATTTAAAGAGTGTAAGCTTTTTATGCCCAAACCACCATATTATTTGGGAAGGGTAATCGTATCCCAACGGACGGTGGCTGTTTTATGAGAAATGTTGGACACATTTCAAAAAAATGATTTAATTTTCTTGGATAACGTAGTAAGAATATGAGGAGGAATCGGATATGCAGACATGTAATAAGATGGAAGGGAAGTACATACTACATTAATTAGAGTGGTTCGACCGGCATATGACAAGAAACTATTATACCACACATGTAATCGCCGGTCGATAGTTTCGTGAGCTCAGAGAACATTTGGCGCGTAACCCGACCTGTAATAAGAGGTAATCCAAGATATTTATCCTCCCCATGAGCCCCATGAATTTCCAATTTGCACAAAGTAGCTTGTTTAGATTTATCCTTGTTAACAGTCTGACCCGAAAATAACCAAATGCAGTTAAAATATGATGGAAGTGAGCCACTGAAGCTGGCGTAGGTTGGAGGAAAAAAATACAGTCGTCAGCAAAAGCAAGCCCAGGAATAGTGTGGCCCTTGCGAGAGGGTCGGAGAGGAGTTATATGTTTTAAAAGACAGTCTAACTCTACACGTTGTAGAATGACATCTAACCCAGGATAAATAAGTAAGGCAAGAGGAGGTCCCCTTGCCGGAGTCCACGAGTTGGAGAAAAAGTGGACCCCATATGGCCATTAATGAGCGTGGTGAATGACGTAGAAGATATACATTCCATAACGTACCCAATCCAAACATTTGGAAACCCATGATTTTGGAGAACCCATTGGATAAAAGGCCATTCCATTTGATCGTAGGCCTTAGATAGATCAATTTTAATAACACAACTACCTTTTGTAGATTTAAATTTACACATGGTATGTAAAATCTCATCGGCGATTAGGATATTATCCTGAATATGACGAGAGGCAATAAAGGCATACTAAAGAATTGGTAGCATGTGAGCAACCAGGATCGTAGAGATAAGTTTATAAATAACATTACATAAACTGATGGGACGAAAGTGCTTAACTTGAGTAGGGTGTGGAATTTTTAGGATAAAGATGAGAAGGGTTTCATTAAGGGCACTGAGGAGTCGACTAGAGGTGAAAAAATCTATAACTAAATTAAGTACAGAGGGTCCCATAATATCCCAATGGTTTTGAAAAAACTCGTAGGTCAACCCGTCTACTCCCGGACTCTTATTCTTCCTCATAGTACACAAGTTTGTCCAAATTTCTGCATCGGTGATAGGTTCCAGTTACCAAGTAACGTCAGCAGATTTAACTTGGACAAAATTATCTTCAAACGACGGACAAGGGGGGTTGGTGGTAGTAAAAAGGGTTTTGTAGAAGTTTTGGAATTGACTATGAATATCCTCGATATTTGTATGCCATCTAGTGTCGGGATTAAAAATAGTAGGAATTGAGTTGTTACGCCGGTGTTGCATGACAGAAGCATGGAAAAATTTAGTATTATGGTCCACGTCTATAAGCCACTTATTTTTATTCTTATTGCGCCAGTACTGGCTTTCTAAGGTCATGCAATGCATAAGTTGTGATTGTAAGTGGTTCTCTAGGCAGACCAACAGGGGATCCAGATTATTGTTAATACACATTCTGAGAGTATGAATCTCCTGTTTTAAAGAAAATATTGAATGAGACATATTCCCAAAAACAGATTGCTTCCATCGCCGAGCAGCCCCACTAAAAGACTGCGCCTTACACGAAAAGAAAAAGTGTGTGAACCCTGGATTGGAAGATTCCAGTGATAGTGTAAGAGGTTAGTAAAAGACAGGTAAGATGACCACTCATGGTAGTAAATAAACCGCGCTGGGGGTTTGGAGAGGGAAGGGTGGGTGTCTAATAATAAAGGAGAGTGGTCAAATCCAACATTTGGAAGATGAGAAATTCAGGTAATTGGGTACAATGACATCCAACGCTCATTACCATGTCCCCGGTCAAGTCTCTCTTTAACATGGTTCCCAAGAACACTATTGCCTTTCCAGGTGATGTAGGCCCAGTAATCCCTAGATTTTGGATATTGCATGAATGCATAAAATTTTTAAGATGGCGTGCACGCGTAGATTGAAACGGATATCCCCCTTTTTTCATGTTGGCCTAAAATAGCATTAAAATCTCCCAAAAGAAGCCAAGGATGTTGGACAGAAGTGTGTAGGTGGTGAAGGGAGTTTCATACCTGGGTTTGTTCAGCAGGTTGGGGTGGCATGTAGACAGCAAGAAATTATGTAAGCGACACCGCAGGGTCATGTTGAATGAGCATATGAATGAAGCGATTGGAAATGACGATATCATGAGCAACTATCAGACCTTCAGCCCAGAGAATCCAAATACCACCTGATTGACCTAGATTCGAAGAAACGACATAATTTTCGTAATGTAACCGATGAATATCGCGCGTTGATCTTTGAGCATCCATTCGAGTTTCCAAGATAATTAATATATGGGGCTGATGTGAGCGAACAAATGTCATGAGTTTTGTATAAAAATGTGGCCTACTAGCCCCTCTAGCATTCCAAAGTAGAATCTTCATGAGCTGTGTTAATGGGTGATCTCGCCTTAAGTTTCTCCCCCGACCGTTGTTTACAAATTCGTTTATGCGGTTGGGATTGGGTGGACAATACTCATCGTTTGGGGTGGGGTGATTGCGTAGCATGTAAATCAATGCTATTACTGTGATCAACCGGCCCTTGACCTGATCTACTACGAAATAAGAATAAAGAATAAAGAAATAAGACAAAGAATTTTTAAAGTGGTTCACCCTTAATGAAATGGCCTACGTCCACTATTTTGTATTGCTGGGTGTTTTGCCTTAATCTTGATTATCTTCGCTTATGATCGCTTACCCTGTCATGAGGGTATTACAATGTATTTATATCCCTTGTGCTACCCATATGAATAGATAATACGCCGTTATTAAATAGGCATATACATCGGTATATAATAAGAATATTCATTGAATCTGTCTTGGTCTTTTAATCTTCCCAAATAGTTGCTCGGTATACTGAGTAGCTCGGTACGCTGAGTAACTCGACGCTTTAAGTTGCTCGGTACATATATTTATGCCATGCTGGATATCACGTGTCTTAACATAACTGGTCCACGTCAACTGACTAATTTTTGTATCAACAGAAGCCCCTAATATTTCATAGTTGAGGTTGGATGCGAGAGTGTAGAATATTATACCCGAAAGCTGTTCAGGCATATTTCC
This sequence comes from Sambucus nigra, assembly GCA_949130495.1. NCBI lineage: Eukaryota > Viridiplantae > Streptophyta > Magnoliopsida > Dipsacales > Adoxaceae > Sambucus > Sambucus nigra. The sequence goes on along the minus strand of OX422215.1, from coordinate 189,902,109 downwards.
CATGTTTTGTTTGGTTATCGACCTTCAATACTTATGAAATTTTCCTCTTGGCATAATAGTTTTGAGCGCGAAGTGGCAAACTCGTAAATATTTTGAATTTTTGGCCAACGCTTGGGTACTTGCGTCTTTTTCCTTGATTAGCCGTCGGAAACGCAATCGTCGTCATATGTGATCATTACTTTTCCCATTTTCCAAAGCAACGTATATAGAGGTGGTAAAAGCAGATTGTCTTCTACCTTTTGCCATCTAGATTCCCAAACTCTTTGTCTTCTCGTTTTTCTTCTTACGATCATCTTCTCTATCATCTTCCTTAGCTGATTTCTTAATTTTTCTGTAAGAACTTCTTCCTTCCTTCTTCTTTCTTTATTTTAGCCATCATGCTTTATCTTATCGAATCATTGGATAAGTTTAGGGCCAATTTTGGAATTCCTTCTTGGGTTATTCTGGAAGAACCTTCTTGCCCTTTTGATTCATTTTCTCTAGTTGAGGAACATTGATTTCCTTCTATTTTTATGGCTGAAAGTGGTTTTTCTTTCCCTCTTAATCTCTTAATTTTGCCAATATTTTAATATTATTCCCGCAAGAGTAGTTCCAAATACATGGAGGGTAGTTAATGGCATACATAGATTGAATCAAATTTATGGATCTCGTCTAGGGATTACTGAAATTATTTACTGTTATAAATAGGTTGCCAGCGATAGCACCTTTTATTTAAAAACTAGGTTTTCTAACAGAGCTTTAGTGGTCAATCTCCCTGATGCTAATAGGGATTATTTTGAACATGGGGTTGTGATGAAAAATTGGTAACATCCCCCATTAAAGGGGAAAGACATGTACCAAAGTCCCAGATGTCCACTTTATGGCAATGGGATAGGTTGTTTTATTTTTCAAATTAACTATATTTTTATTTGATAAAATATGTAACAGACATTTATATTTTATGTTGCAGTTGACAGCAAGAAAAAAATCCTCGAAAGAGAGTGATATTAATATAAAAGATTTAAAATTTATCTGGGGTTTTCATCAAGCAATAGTTGGGGAACACGTGACGTCCGCTTCCTATTTGCTGTGATACAAGAACACCACTTCCTCTTTTATTACTCGACCTCTTGCTCTTCCTTTGGTGATTGATCTTGAGTAGGCTCCAGCATCTTCTTCAATTATTAAAGAATCTTTCTCTGATTTGGGCACTTCTATTGTTGACCTGATGACGAAGAAGAGGAGAATGCATGATCTCTTTGCCAAGGTTGCCCCTGGTGCTGATGGGTCGAAGAAGAGGAAAGAAGATGTCCCAGCTGAAAGGACTAAGAAAAAAGATGTTGCTCCATCTGGGGGAGCAGTCACAACTATCAAGGAAGTCAGCAAGAAGCCCCCAGTTGCTCCAAAAGAGGCAGCACCTTTGATTGAAGGTGTTACTGTTGTTCGGGAAGAGACAGCACCTTTGATTGAAGCTCTTCCTCTGAAAAGATTGAGAAGGGGTCTTGCCGAGAATACCGTGGATGCTGTTGCTCAACCTTCTGGGGTTGAGGTACCTTACTTGAGAGTTAGTTCCCCAGCACTCATTTCTCCTGGCTTGGCCAAGAAATTGATCTGGTCTAGAACTGTTCCTGACTGCCAAGCTGCTGAGACTTCCACTCCTCAGGAGAAGGTCACTGACTTGGCAACCCAACACCTTGCATTAGTAAGTGTCATTATACTTGTCATTTTTATTTTTCATATAACGTTCATTTTCTGATTTGGGCTTCTCTTTATCTTATAGTTTTTGGTGTATTTTAATAATATCCTGGAGAAGGATGAAGCTATCAAAGCTACAGCTTCTTCCAGTGGAGTAGAAAAAGCCCTCGCTGGGTTGTCAAAATCTTTGGAGGAATCCCAGCAGAAGTATGAGGATGAGAAAGTTGTTTGGGAAAATAAAATCAAGTCTACTGAGATAGCTCAACAAAAAGTTATGGAGGCTGATAAAGAGGTTGATCTAGCTCGGCAGAGATCTATGAATGCTGCACAAGAGGCTTTAAATGCTTCCAAGGAGGCAGAGGAAAAATTGAAGATGGTCGTTTACAGTAAGGAGGAAGCTGAGGGCAAGCTTGAAGAGGCTGAACGGCTTAAGAAAGATCTTGAACAGAAAGTGCAATATGTTGAAGTCCTTTAGCTTTGGCTGGGACAAAGGGTGGAACAAAGCCACAACTGCTACCTCTACCCAAATGGAGTATGCAAGTTTGAAGTTCTTTAGGGATGGATGGGTTGCAGCGTTGAAGGAGTTGAACGTTGCTAAGGACTCTGAACTATTTTAGAGACATATCCATGGTCCTACTCCTGCTATTGAAGAAGAAAAAGAAGATGAAGCTGGATCGGATGAATCGTCTTTATTAATAGTAGAATAAACTCCTGCTACTATTATCCGTCAGTCCTCCGAGCAAGTTCAGCAGGCAACAATCTCTACTGAGCAACGCCAGATGCCCACCGAGCAACTAATTCTTTCTTCAAAACCAGTTGAGGATGTTATTGGGAATAAGGAGTAGGTGTCAAGTTGTTCGACAATTTGTTACTTTTCTCTATTTTCCCTTTTTTTTGTACCTTTGGTTGTACCCTCTTCTCTTATGATCAATAAAATGGACTTTGCTATTTATTATGAGTTTCTCCTTTACAACTATGCTGTTGTTGATCTATTTTTACTTTTCCTTGCTAGTTTATTGTCAGGATGGAATTATTGCCAGCTCATGATACAGAGTTGATGAAGAAGTGTACTGATTACTTCAAAGATGGTCGTACAGACTTCACTGAAGCACAAATAATTGATATTCTTGGATCTGATGCCTCTAGGCGAGCAATTGATGCTTAGTAATATTTAAAATGTTTACTTGATCGGGATGTAGCAAATAATGTGGCTTACTATGAGATGATAGAAGATCTTCAAGGAATAATTGAAGAACTTCAACTTTAACACAAGGAAGCCACTACTCTTTTACATGAAAGTTATGAGAACAAGTACTAACAGTTGAGCGCTGATTGGGGCTATGACAAATTTACCTCAACCCATAATAAGAGAGAGAGTGTGCTAAAGCTTGAGGTATAAGATCACAGAAATATTGCCAAGTTGATGGAGGAAGAAAATAATGCTTTGAAAGAAGAATTGAGACAACTAAAATCTACTTTTTCCTCTGTAGCTCTAGTCCTAATCAATGATGAAGGTTTTTCCTTTTTGGAGACTGATAATGCTTCATTAAGAGAAGAATTAGAAGCTTTGAAATGAACCAGACCTACATCCTCTTCCTGGGGTAGCGCAAGAGCTGGTTGGAACAACAACGAAGAGACTATGACTCAACAGGCTTTTGAAAACCATGCTTCTCAACTGAAGGCAAAAAATAAAGCTTTAGCTGAGATGTCCTAAAAAAAATCAAACTCTTACCGATCAACTTTCCAATCAGAGCTTTACATTGAAGAACAAAGAAAGTTTGGTGAAGAGGCTTCATCAGCATGTTGAAAGATTGACTTATTAATTCCACAAGAAGCCCAGAGAGCTTTGGATGGGGGGATACGACGAAGTTTTATGTCATATTGATGCCAGGTTGAAACAATCAAACAATGAGGGATACAAACAGGGATGGTTAAATGCCTTAACTGTAATGAAGGTTGAGCATGGAAATGAGTTATGGGATTGGTATGACCATGGATTACTTGATCTGTTAGTACCTCCTTTCAAACTAGACGTTAGATGGATTCTAGTTAGACCCATTCCTCAGTGTTTGATTTCCAAATACCTTGGTGACTACAATCTGCACGAAGATTTTAAGATATCTCGACCTCCATATTTGCTTGACTGACCATGTACGAGCAATATTAGAATGCTGCGAGATTTGAACTTTGTCAATTCTTCTTTTGCTTTAAATGATCCTCCAGCTGGAATGAATTCTATAAACTGAAGGAAAGAAACCAGTAGAATAGGCTATTTGTATTTCGTTAGTGATTGTGTAACGAAGAAAAATCATCTTTTTGTAATTTTGTTTCCTTGGAAATAAATTAACTGTATGATTTTTATCTTGTTATCTTGTCAATCTTTATGAGATCAACTATAATAATGTTGTACTTGTCAGTCACTGAGTATATATATAAATAGATAATTTATCCTTTATTGATTTGGTTGCTTAGACAATGGAACTTTGCCCCATATGTTTGCCAAGTTGTAGTGACTTATCACCCATAAGTGCCTAAGCAATGGAATTATTTTTATCCCATGTTCCTACTTAGTTGTAGCATTTAATTTAAGTAAATAATTGCCCTGGTGCCTAGGCAGTGGATATTTTACCCATCTTCTTGCCTAATTTAGATGCCACTTGGGTCACCCATATTCAAACAGGCCTTGCCTTGTTCGATTGTTGTACCAACATTGTTGGTTATGTTGATACCAACCAACTTGTAGTTGGTGATCGCTGATGTCGACCAACTTTGTTGGTGTTTGTGATGATGCTGACCAACTTTTAATTGAGAGAACGAAGGTTTGTGTTGTGGCAAAGGGAGTTAAGTGTAGTGTGTTGCACTAGTACTCCAAAAAAAATAACACAAACGAATATTGGGAAATCCTCATTTTCATTCATATTGAAACAATGGGGTATATGTATAGTTACATTACTGATAATAATTTCTCAGGTGTTCTGCATTCCAAGGATTTTTGAATTCTTTCCCTTCTAGAGTTTCTATTCTATAGGTGCCAGGTCGAACAACAGCTGTGACATGATAGGGCCAATGCTAATTGGCTTCCAACTTATTATTCTTTTGAATTACTTTCTTGAGCATACAATCTACTTCCTTGAGATCTCACTTCTTAACCCTTTTATTATAGAACATGGCAGTCCTTTTCTAATAAGATGCATTTCGAATTGTTGCTTCTTCTCTGACTTCTTCGAGCATATCCAAGTCCAAGCGTCTCATCAATTCACTTACCGAAAAATTAAAATTGAGCACCTTATGAGTAGGTAATCCTAATTCAATCGGTATTACTGCTTCACTTCCAAAAGCCAACATGTAAGGGGACTCTCCAGTTGCTGTTTGGGGAGTTGTTCAGTAAGCCCATAACACTGAGTGCAACTCGTTGATACAATTCCATTTAGCACCGTCCAATCTTTTCTTCAACCCCGCCAGTAGAGTTTTATTCGTTACCTCTGTTTGTCCGTTACTTTGGGGACGGCCTGGAGTGGAATGGATCTTTTGAATGTTGTAATGTAGACAATACGCGGTAAACTCATCATTGTCAAATTAGGTACCATGATCAATGATAAAATCATGTGACAGACCATATCTGTAAATAATATTCTTCCAGATGAATTGATAGACCCTTTCATAGGCTATATCAATGAGAGTTTCAGCTTCCACCCATTTGGTAAAGTAAGCAACAGCTACCACCAAATATTTAAATTTTCCTCTTGTAGTGGGTAGAGGCCCGATTAAGTATATTCCCCACATAGAAAATGGCCAAGGTGAAGTGATTAGTGTTAACAGTGCCTGAGGAGTTCTTTGTATTGTAGAAAATCGCTGACACTTGTCGCATTTCTTGGGATAAGCTGTACAATCAGGGTGCATTATTGTCCAATAGTACTCCTGCCTATTTATTCTCTATAAAAGAGTTCTACCTACTATATGTGCTCCACAAAATCATTCATGAATTTCCTCGATTAGATCTTTGACTTCTGCTGAATGAACACATCTTTGCAGACCAGCTATCACACCTCTTCTGTACAAAACTCCATTGTTTACGACGTATCTGGCAGCCTTAAACTTCTACCTCTTGGCTGCAAGGTGGTCGCCTGGTAAAGTGCCTTCTTTGATATAAGCCCTGATGGGATCCATCAAGGAAGGTCCCATATCTAAAGCAATAAAATTCACCATTAAATCTTCATCAATACTTCTACTTGCAAGTACCTCAATGGGAATTATTCTTCGTAGCTCGGTGTGTGTAGTTGAAGCTAACCGAGCAAGTGCACCTGCCCTTGCATTCTCCGGTCTTTGTATTCTAATCACTCAGAGAACTGGCAAATTGGATATAATCTTCATAGCTTTAGTTAAATACCTCGACACGAATTCCCCTTTTGTTGCGTAAAGACTGAGCATCTGATTTACCACTAGTTGTGAATCACTGAACACCATAATTTTCTCTGCATTCAATGATTTAGCTAAGTTGAGGCCCATAATTACTACTTTATACTCAGCTTCATTGTTGGAAGCCTTGAATTGGAAACGCTTAGCATATTCTATATATATTCCATCTGGACTATTGAGTATAATTCCAGCACATGAAGAACCATCAACGTATAAATTCCATATAGGGATATTATTATCAAACCCTTCGTCTGACAAAATCCCTTAATGGAATATCTTGTCCTTCCTTTCTTGATCCCTTAACTCTGGCCTCTTACTAGAAAATTCTGATTGATCGGCTGCCATCCCTTCTCGCAATTCTGCTGCTGGGAGTTAATTGGGGATAATTTCTATTGATCCTCTATCATCCTTGAGTTGCTTTGCATTATCCCCCTATTGATCGGAGATATCTGGGTAGGTAAATTCAACAATGAAATCCGCCACTGCTTGCCCTTTGAAAGAGGATCTTAGCTCGTAGATAATGTCATATTCCTCTAATTCCAATGCCTAATACATCAATCTTCGAGACTTTTTCAGCTTATGTAGAAACTGTCTGACTGGCATATCAGTATATACCACTATCGTATGGGCTTGAGAATATGGTTTTATCCTCCTGTTCGCCTCAATCAGTGCCAATGCAAACTTCTCCAATTTTGGATACCAGATCTCTGCTCCCCTGAATGCGTTTCTCGTGTAGTAAACTGGTTTTTGCACTCCGCTTTCTATTCGTATCAAAGCCGAACTAACTGTACTTTTAAAATAACTAAGTACAAATATAATTTTTCTCCCGCCACTGGCCCGGACAGTAGAGGAGGTATTCCCAAGTATCTATTCAACTCTAAGAATGCCTTCTCGCATTCGTCGTTCCACTCAAAGGTCCTTCTAAGCACCTTGACGAATATAAGACATCTATCAGTTGCTCGGGAGACGAATCTGTTGAGAGCTGCAATACGCCATGTAAGGATTTTCACTTCCTTCTTGGTGATTGGGGATTGTAATTCTAGCAAGGCTTTTATCTTATCAGGATTTGCTTCAATCCCTATTTGATTCACAATATACCCGAGGAACATGCCTTCTTGTACGCCAAAAATGCACTTGGTCGGGTTCAACTTCATCGGTACTTCTCCAACTGGTCAAATATTTGGCTCAAATCAGCTACATGGTCAGATACTTTCTTACTTTTGGTCAACATGTCGTCAATGTACACCTTCATATTTTTACCTATCTACTCTGCAAACATCTTATTCATCAGTCGCTGATATATAGCACTTGCATTCTTAAGACCAAAAGGCATAACATTGTAATAATATATTACTCGTGGGGTAATGAAAGAGGTACTTTCCCTATCTTCTGGCTTCATTTTAATTTGATTATATCTGGAGTAGGCATCCATGAAGCTTAGCAATTCATGCCCCGAAGTTGCATCTACTAGCTGATCTATCATAGGCAGAGGGAAATGATCTTTTGGGCAAGCTTTATTCAGGTCTGTGAAGTCCACACACATTCTCCATTTGTTGTTCTTCTTCTTCACCATCACAAAATTAGCTAGCCAATCAGGATACTTGACGTCTTCGATGAAAGAAGCCTTTTGTAACTTTTCCACTTCCTCTTGAATAGCCTGATTCTTCTCCGGACTAAAGAATCTTCTTAGTTGCTTCACTCGTTTGATCTCTTTATTGACGTTGAGCTCGTGACATAATAAAGCTGGGTTTATCCCCGGCATATCTTTATGACGCCACATGAATACTTATTTTATGTACTTCAGACATGCTGCTAGCTCTTGCTTCAATATCAAGTCAAGTGAAGCACTAATCTGAGTTATTCTTTCTGGTTGCTCGTCATCCAAAACAATGCTTTCTGTTGCCTCCATGACTTGGCCTTTAATGATCCATGTTTCATCTCTTGGGTCTAAGGTTTCAATCTCAGACTCATCAGATTCATCCACTTGATAAGTAGTAGTTTTCTTCCTGGCGTCCTCCAATTCTTCTTGCTCGATAGATGAGTAGTAATATTCCCGAGCTACTTTTTGATCACCCTTCACAATTCCAACCCCAAAGTTGGTTTGGAACTTTAAACACTGATTACATTGGATGGAACTTCTTTAAACTTTTTCAAACCTACTCTCCCCATGATTATATTGTAGGCTGATTGGACATTTTTATCCATCACAAAGAAGCGTACCTTTTTTTGATTTGTAATCAGGCCAGGTACCAATCAACATGTCTAACTTGATCGTCCCCAGTGAAAAAACTTTTTCTCCAGAGAACCCAATGAGGGGCCTATGATATGGCTCTAATTGACCATGTTTTAAGTTCAGACTATCGAAGCAAGGATAGAACATGATGTCTGGCGAGATAAAATTATCCACCAGTACTCTTAAGATGATTACATCCTTCATTCTCATTTTGATCACTAGAGGATCGTCGTAAGGATTCAAAATTCCTTCCAGATCATTTTTGGATAAACCAATGACTAGTTTATCTTTGTTAACCTTCCTCGAGCGATCCTCTTATGATAGATTTATCTGTTGTATATAGGAATAAGCTTGTGCCTCATTGAGATAAGATTTCCTCTCAGCGGTATGATCACCCCCTCCTGCATCTCCACCTATAATCATGTTACAATCGAATGAACCAAAATGAATTGAAAATACCTCACGCTCAGGTTATCTTGGCCTTTTTGGCTGATCGGGGTCATCTTCATGGCCCCTTTTCTTACCGTCTCTTGGTCGGTAAGGAGATTTGGACCTCTGCCGATCTCTGTTATTGGTCATCCCACCATTTCAGCGATCAACGTACTTATTCATCTTTCCTCATCTAATGAGTGCCTCTATCTCATTTTAGAGAGCTACAGACTTCTTGGTCGTGTGACCGTGATCCTTATGGAATTCGCAATACTTGGATTTATCTCTTCTTTCAGGAGCTATCCTCAGTTTTTCTAGCCAATTCAGTTCCTCAATGTTCTTGATCTCTTCCAGAATGTGGTTTATATCCACCTTTAAGGGAGTATAAGTTGCATGCTTCCTTAGGTGTTCTAATGTTTATTTGACTTTCGAATGCTTGCTCCTACCGTTATGCTTGTGATCTTTCCTCTTCGATTTACCTTCAGCTTTAGTTTCTTCCTTTGCCTTAGCATTCATCGTTGCAGCCATAGCTTCTTTGGCATTCATAATTTTAGTTACTTTGGTCATCAATTAAGCCATAGATTTAGGGGGATCCTTGTCCAAAGTGTAGTACAACTTGTCTGGTAAAAGACAACTCATGAGAGCCGTGATGGCTGTCTTCTCCTCATATTCAATGACTTCCATTTTTTATTATTAAAATGAGTGATATAGTCCCTCGAACTTTCTCCTGCCTTTTTTCTTACATTCAACAAATGTGCTACTCTTTTGACTGGCTTTGCACCAAAATAGAAATTTCCTATAAAGAGCTCGGCCAGTTGATGGAAGGTCACAATCTTTCCCCGAGGAAAACTGTTGTACCATATCTGAGCGGATCTAGTAATGGTTCCTGAGAATGCTCTACACCTCATTTTGTCTAGGACTGCATAGATATCTGTTGCAGATTAATATTTCTCTATGTGGAGAACATGATCGGTTTTGCCATCATACTTGGGCGTAACCACAAGAGCCTTGAACTTTGATGGTGTGGAGAAATCCATAACTATATGTATAAATGGAGATCCTTTGATAAAGGTTCTTTGGAGAGGGTTTTTGGCCTTAACCATTCCCCCTAATCTATTTTTTAGTCTCTGAGTAGACCCTTTCCAAGCATCATTGCCAGCCCTTGACCTGTTTATATTCGCACGAGCAATAGATCATGCAGGATTCTCCTCTTAGGATCTTTCTGTACGAGCTACGGGCCTGGGATTGGAATGTGACTGGGCTGAGCCTTCCCTTAAATCTTTTGGTCATTGAGAATTTCTCGACGCAATCCAAGGAGGATTTCTATTCCTCCTAGGTCCCAAACGATTGAATGGAGAAACTCTACTCAACCTTTCCAAAGCGCTTGCTCATTCTGGAGTTAGAGTAACATCTTTTTTAGAATCCAAAATTCTTATAGGTGAAGTTAGGCCAGGGTGATAGGATGAATCACTTGAATTCTCGACATGACGGAATTCAGCGTGTCTAGATCGTGAAGACAGTGGACACATGCTTCTATGAATGCTTCGTTGTCTCGATTGGGTAGATCCTCCATTTTGGATAGTTTGAATGAACTATCACATGGTTTCCTACAGAGCTGTTTGTCCCCTGGATAAATTTGCCAGGATCCTAGTGATATCATGTGTGTTTGGAGGAGAAAAAGGGTTTGGATGATTCCCGTCATTATTCCTATTACTATATTCTGGGATATCAGCCATTTATGATAAGTTTTTAGTGAAAAACTCTACGTATAATCGTTCCCATGGACGACACCAATCTGTTGATGTAAAAAACTAGATTTGATCTAATTAATTAATCACAGATAAATATAAATAAAGAAATAAGATAAAGAATTTTTAAAGTGGTTCAGCCTTAATGAAATGGCCTACGTCCATTGTTTTGTATTACTGGGTGTTTTACCTTAATCTTGATTATCTTATCTTATGATCGCTTACCCTGCCATAAGGGTATTACAATGTATTTATAGCCCTTGGGCTGCCCATATGAATAGACAATACTACGTTATTAAATAGGCATATACATCGGTACACAATAAGAATATTATTTGAATCTGTCTTGGTCGTTAAATCTTCCCAGCTAGTTGCTCGGTATACTAAGTACCTCGGTACCCTGAGTAGATCGACGCTTTAAGTTTCTCGATACATATATTTATGCCATGCTGGATAACACGTGTCTTAACATAACTGGTCCACGTCAGCTGACTAATTTTTATATCAACACCTGGATTGGAAGATTCCAGTGATAGTGTAAGAGGTTAGTAAAAGATAAGTAGGATGCCCACTCAGGGCAGTAATTAAACCGCGCTGGGGGTTTGGAGAGGGAAGGGAAGGTGTATAACAATAAAGGACCGTGGTCAAATCCAGCATTTGGAAGATGAGAAATTCGGGTAGTTGGGTACAATGACAATCAACTCTCATTACCAAGTCCTCCGTCAAGTCGCTCTCTAACATGGTGTCCGAGAACACTATTGGCTTTCCAAGCGAACGTAGGCCCACTAAACCCTAGATCTTGGATATTGCATGAATGTATAAAATTTTTAAGATGTCGTGCACGCGTAGATTGAAACGGACACCCCCCATTTTTCATGTTGTCCTAAAATAGCATTAAAATCTCCCAAAAGAAGCCAAGTTTGTTGGACAGAAGTGTAGAGGTGGTGAAGGGAGTTCCATACCTGGGTTTGTTCAACAGGTTGGGGTGGCATGTAGACAACAGTAAATTATGTAGGAGCCACCGCAGGGTCATGTTGAATGAGCATATGAATGAAGCAAGTGGAAATGACGATGTCATGAGCAACTATCAGAACTTCAGCCCAAAGAATCCAAATACCACCTGATTGACCTAGAGTCGGAGAAATGACATGATTTTCGTAATGTAACCGACGAATCTCACGCGTTGATCTTTGAGCATCCATTCGAGTGTCCAAGATAACCAATATGTGGGGATGATGTGAGCCAACAAATGTCATGATTTCTGTATAAAAATGTGGCCTACCATCCCCTCTAGCATTCCAAAGTAGAATCTTCATGGGGTGTGTTAATGGGTGAGATCGCCTCAAGTTTCTCCCCTGACCGTTGTTTACAAATTCGTTTTTGCGGTCGGGATTGGGTGGACAATACTCATCGTTTGGGGTGGGGTGATTGCGTAGTATGTAAATCAATGCTATTACTGTGATAAACTGGTCCTTAACCTGATCTGCTATGAAAGGTACGTGGGTTCATAATAGCTCGGGGTTGGAGCCCTTTAGTGTCTTGAGGAGAGGGTGGAGGATCCAGTCTCTTAGCCCTTGTAGAGTAAGCTTGTCTCTTTCGGGTGGGAACTGTTGATTTTGTTGTGGAGTTTGACCCCTGTAGGTTAGGGCACCTCAGAAGCTAGTGAGTAGGGGAAGTGAGAGATCGTGGGGCTAAAAATTCGAATCCTGGTGGTAGGGATGGTTCTGGAGTTGAGGGGGAAGGTTCGTGGTGTGGGGTGTGTGGTATGGCTTGCTCATGGTGAGGAAGCACTCCTTAGTGGTGGTCTGTTGGAGGGAGGTTAATTGGTTCACAAGTTGGATCAGAGACTACATTGTTGGCAGGAGGAGAGGAAAGTTGGAGTATTTGCAGTCTGAGGAGAAGTAGGTACTACAGTAGGGGATAAAACAGAAACATGAGGAGAATCTCACAAATTAGGGTAATCGAGTCCTTCACACATAGTTGGGCAAGTGTCCTTAATAGGAAACGATGTGGTGGAGACTTCAACCGCTTGGGATGTAGTGACAGGGGAGTAGACCATGGGCTGCGTGATACGGTCAAATAGGCCTGTGTTGTTGGAGTGGGAGTGAATCGGAGCGGTTGATGGGTTCCTCTCCTCATGGTGTGGACTGTACTCATCATTTTGGAGCTGAGAAGTTGGGCACACATCATATTTTGGTTTTTAAATACGTTGCTTGGTGGTAGGCGTCTCAAATAGAGCATTTTTAGGTACTTGGATATTTGGGTCGAACCGAGCAGGATAACGATTAGAATTATTTATGGTGTCAATCCTTGATGCACGAGATCGATGATGGGGAGGATATCGGATAACAATACACCATTGTTGCTCCAGATGAGGTTGGTCATAAGTAGGGGTAGCGGTAGATTTCTTGCAAGGACAGTTGTGAAGATTATGGGCAACAATTCCACATGAGAAACAAATCTCAATTTTTAATTCATACTCCAAAGAACGGAGGATGCGACCAATCGTTATTTTCTGCGGAAGCAATTTTTTAATGTTAAAATCCACACAGATTTGAGCATACCTAGCCCATCCCACCGACTGAGTATGAATGTCAATCTTGAGTGGTGTCCCCAAGGACGTTGCTATACGATGTAAAATATTCATATCATAGTACTCCATTGGTAATTAGTTAATTTGAAACCATAAACTCATATGTTTAATAGTGGTCGTAGACGGCCGAAAATTCTTTTGCCATCATTGCACTGACAGATAATGATCCTCTAGAAACCATGGACCTCCCGAAATTACAGACATGTAATCTTGTTGGGAAGAAAATTTAACAAGAAAAAAATTATTTCCCAGGTCCGCAATAAAAATTTCTTTTTGTAATTTCCACAAGCGTGGCAGGTGAAGCGCAAGCTTTTGGAAGGATAAAAACTTACCCAGTAATTTTATGATGAGGGACGAGCGCCATTTTTGTCTGAGGATTTGAAGCTCCTGATTTAAAATAGGCATAGTAGGAATACTGTCTAGAGTCATGTCCTCTTACAAAGCTTCGTCATCGTAATTGTAGTCATTCGCAGTTGAATCCATATCCCAAGAAAGGAAAAGAACATGGGATTGTGTGTGTGGGGATTGAGCTAGAGTTTGAGGGGATTGTATTCCAGTCATGGGAGCAACCGGTTCGGAGAAATGGAGTCGTATTAACTTTTCTTTGTATATCGGAAAAGAGGGCGGGTTGAGGCTGGTAGAAGGGGGTTGCTGGGGTGAAGCAGGGGCAGGTGTAGTCAAAGGGGAGGGAGGCAGGGTGGGTATAGGGTTGGGAGGTTCAGGCGGTGGAAGTAGCAGCGGGAGAGAGAAGGCGACGGGAGGGTTTTCTCCTAAGTCGGTCATAGCAGTTCTTTACTTATTCAAATGTTGGCTAAGTCATATGCTGTACATTCCTTCCATAACTTGATTCCATATAAATGACATATGTGACAGTTATCTGGATCCTATGTTGATTGCACTTTACATCTCATGCACCGTCAAATTGTCAATTGATATTTTTAACTTCATGCTTACTTCAAAGAATAAAATTTTAGTTGGTTTTTATGCCATTGACATCGTTGGCTTTGCAAGCATGCTCATCTTTATACTTTGGTATGTTTGGAGTTAATTGCAAAATATTTCTCAAATTTGTGAAGTTTTTAAAACTTTTGGTTTGCATTTTAGAACCTTGCACAAAGTTGAATTTTGGCCAGTTTTACACAAGCATGTGAAGCTGCCCAAACTCAACCGTGTGAATGATTTAAAAAATCAGAGGCAGTGTGCATACATGTATTATCCTTTCTAATGAGATTTGCATTGTGCACATGGTAGCGATCCGTCACCATGAGAGGACCCGTGCATTTTTAGTCAACCTACATAAATGAGACTTGAATCGAATTTTCAAGTGCAATTATGGTGAGTTATAAAGCTCATTTTAGAGGTATTTTAAAGACTCTCTTTTGTAATTACTCAAACCCACCTTGTAATACCCTCTATTTTTAAAAGTAGTAAACAAATTATTTAATTTATAATTAAAATGAAAGTTTTGATTTTAAATAATTTTGAAATGATAATTTGATAATGATATGAGAAATTGGATTTATAATTAGTTAAATTTGATGTTATTAAACTTATTTGTAATTTTTTAAATGAATATGGGATTTAGTTTAATAATAATTGGTATTTTTAGGCTTGTGCTTTGTCTGAGTGGATTTGAACACTCTAAAATGGATTGGGGTGGTATCTTGGTAAAACCCTAAGATCAATCACATCTTTTGACCTTTTCTTGTAAAGTAACTTTCATTACGACAAATAGTAGAAATTGTCACGACTTTAGATTGTGACAAATTGCATTTGTCACTGTCCGGGACCATGACAATTTTAAGGGTGATCATTCATGGTCATGTTTTGTAACCTAAAGTTGGGAACATGGCCAGGGTCAATAGCCGTGACCTTTGATTGTGGTCATGAACTATGTCATTAATTGCGACCACTATTTAACTGGTCACTATTATGAACCTTGACTCCCTACTGAGAAAATAGGTCACATGGTCACGGTTTATGACTATGATCCTCTGTCGCGAACTTTAATTGATTAGATACGGTCATGAACTGTGACTCCCTACCATGGCTATAAATTAAGTGGTCACGATTCCTAACCACAAACCCCTTTTTTAACCATTAAAAATTATCACGGTTATGGACATTGACTAATAATACATTTATTTTTGAATTGTTTGCTTCCAAAAAAAATATTGTACATGTGTTCAAACCTATCATACAATTTCATTATAGAGCTAACTAATACATAAATCCAAAATCAATAATATTAAAATTATCAAGACATCAAATTAGTTACAAGAATCCAAAACTAATAATATTAAAATCCTTAAGTGTTCCTCACTATCCCCAAAGCATATGCAGTCTCATTATAATCGATATCCGTATCCCCCCAACTAAAGCTAAAAATATTACAAAACGATTCAAATGTTAATATAATATGATTTGAATGAAAATTTGTCCTTAATGAAAATTAAAATTTTCATAAAATGTATTGCATATAATTTATAAGCAATGAGTTGCCACCTTAATATGTTATCCTATTGGTTGTATCATAACTACCAACCCGAACTATTATTTTAACAAGTTTGTCATGTTAACTCGATATTGACCCAAACCAAATAAGACTAAACCATTAAATTATAACCAATTCAACTCATTCGGGGTTTCTAGATTCATAATAAGGCTATGACATGACATTGCTAAGCTTGAAACCCCGAATGAGTTGGCTAGTTATATTTTAAAGAAAAATTTCAAGGGTACTCATACAAATCTAGTTTAGTCTCATGTATATTCTCTATAAGCTAGATTTATATGTCTGCTTAGCTTTTATCATTTCTTTTTATTGCAAAAAAATTGAACATTAGTCAACATTCATCAATAACTTTAATAATTTCCATTCAGGTGAATTCCATGAGTTCGATCAATAACTATTTTCTCAACAAAACAATCACATTCCTTAATTTTTATATTTTTTTCTTTAAAATAGCAACCAACTTAAGCAAACAAATATCAACTTCGCAAATTATGAGAATAAATTCAGACGTGAACATAAATTAATCGTAGTCTAAATTTATAATAATAAGGAACAGTAAAATAATATATCGAAACTCAATCGTCATTTAAATTAACTAAAAGATCCTTCAAATTAGGATAGTTATTAAGAGCAGACTAATATTATGTACGGGCCTTTAATGCATCTTCATGAGTAGCCAAACTCTTTGGTGTATGAAAAATAACAAACCAATTGTCATTATTTATGCACATTGATAATATACATTCTTTATGTTTTGAAAGGCACAAACAAAAGGTTCGTCGACCATGATATCTTTACGCTTCATCTTACTTAGATAAATTTACCATGACAAGTTTTATGGAAGGATCAACTTTACAACCATTATAATTGTCCTCCACTTTCACCCAGTCACAATAGAAGACAATTTCTTTGAAATCTATGTAATCCAGTTTCTAGGATTTGTTTGATAATTCCATAATAGGTTAGCACCATATCCTTTGGATTTTTATTGCTTTTGGTATCCACACAAAAAGTTAAGGCATATATTAAAATTTCGTGGTTTTGTGTCAATATTTATTCCTCACATAAGCATGGGATGAAATCAAAACCATTGGCGTGAAAATTTTAAAATATTTCGCACAAAAGCTAGGACCTTTAGCTAGGCATGCGAGACTTGAAGAGACATCACCTATTTTTAAAAGATTTATTTATTAATAAATTTGTATTAGGGTATGTTTTACAACACATGCATAAGTAACTGTAACAAATGATGTGACAATTTTCTCTTTCGATACCCATGCCCTAAAATCATCCATCGCGTCCGTTGGACCTTTTCGGTTAAGATTTATGGCAAGATTGATTTAATAATTCCTATACGTGCTTATGAAATTGTAGAATTTATATGGAAATATAAAGAGTATACATACTTAAACATAAATACATTATATATGTAGGTACTTACTCTATCCAATCTTCAACTTCATCTTGTGTTTCAAAGACATAACGATTTGTTTGCTCGAATTGCAGATTCATGAGTATCACCTCTTTTAGGTTCCCAAAAGGCAATTCATCCTCAAACTCTTTAAATTCTCCGACCACTCATTAGCCACGAGTAGTGAACCTCCTAAGCCATTGTTCTGATATATGTTCCTGAGTGTATAGCGATGATTCTTTTATTACGTATTCTTTCTATATATGGTGTATTCTTAACGTAATCTTTGATTGTTTTCATCAATCACTTGAAAGGATACATCCAGCGAAATCTGACTGGTCCACACAATAATGCCTCATTGCATATATACACAAGCAGATAGACACTGATGTCAAAGAACGATGAATGAAATATATTTATCTAATACACGAGTCACCTTGGCTAAAGTTACCTTCATAGCTATAATGTTTTTTTTTATTTACAACTTGTTCACACATTAAGGTGAAGCATAACTAAGTTGCATAATTTCCCTACGAAGATCTTTATACTCATAAAATCAATGCCTAAACAACAAAGTGATTAGTTGAATAACGATGTGCTAGTCGTGAGACTTGCACTATTTCATATCATTCAATTGATAATTTACAACCTTGTGAAAATTACTGAAATAAGTGGCCGGAGTCTTCAAGTTAAATCAGCGTGTCTATGAGGATGTTTTTCTCACTAGTAGTCAAATTAAAAGCACTCGCGGGAATCTAATTTCTTCTTATCGTAGGATCATTTTTGTAACACCCCGTGATTTTTAAAACATTAAATAATTCATTTTGAAATAAAAATCGAAAAAGTATCTTTGGTGGAATTTAATTATTTTTGACAAAAAAAATAATAGTTTGATTTTTATAAAATGAGATTTTAATCGGAATTTAAATCGGATTAATTATGGGGGATTTTAACTTTCATAAATCGTGGGGGTAACACTAGGTCATTCAAGACAGCCAAACCGGTTCGGCCTTGGGGGAAAACTGGTTTGCTTCGTCAGTTGTTGCACAGGTGTCTGTTTTTGTTTAAGTGTTTCAATCTACAAATCCCTAGTTCCATTTAAAAAAAAAATATTCAACCCGAGATTTGGAGGTTCAAACTAGGTTTTTCCAAGATCGTCCAAGAACGCATTTTTGTTATCTTCTCAAGAGAAACGTGACTACCAAATCAGAATTCTCAAACGATTTTTCTAAGGCATGGATACTTATATTCTTTCTCTTTAGTATTATGTATTTTAAATATCGCCTAAACATTAACCTATACGATTTTCTTAAAATAAAATGGAAACCTTAATTAGGAAAAGTGAAATATATGTTGGGACTATTTTTATGAAAAAAAATCTTAATATGAATTAAGACTTATAACCCTTGTGTGCTTAGCGTAGAAGATGGATTTTCGTTAATATGAATATAGAGTTGCATGTTAGAAAATCATAGTAGCCTTATTAATTGAAATTGACTTGTAAAATCATATAAAATTATGTAGGTGTGACAAAAGCGAAATTATTGTTGTGTGCACCATAAACTTGCATGATGATGAAATTATATTAGTTGTATAAAATAAGTTGTTTAATTATGAAGATTGATTAGACGGACGAAATTAGGTTAATTTGTGATCTTATGAGAAATTGGTAGAATTGTTGATAAAATGTCTTATGCGACTTATCGATTTAATTATATTTGACACCGAAGGGATGAAGAGATTTTTGGGCAGTTATGCTCTCACCTTGATTTTAGGAGTGCTTTCTAGGTATGGGACTAGTAAGCATGACTTAGTAGTGGTTAACACTTTCTAGGTATGGGACTAGTTAGTATAGATTCCTACGGAGGGAATATTCCGGGATGGTGCTGATTTTTGTGCCGTTCCATTTATTTGATAGTCTAGACCCAAGACTAGGGGTGCTTGAGGATAAAAATTTATCCTATATGATAGGGTAGGATGCACTTTTCCTTTGAAGACCTCTAGGTATGTGGCTAGGGATGGTTTGAAGATTTACACTCGATAAAAGGGTGGGTCTAATAGAAATAATGAGAAATAATAAACATGTATGAAAATGGAATGGTGTTGCCAATAAGTGCAGGACTGATAGAGTACGAGTTGGGTGGATATTATGACATGGTTATGTGTTGGTGTCATCAATCAGTGCAGGATTGATAGAATACGGGTTGGCTAGTTAGAAATTATGGCGTTCCGTGCATGGAACCTCGTCAATAAGTGCAAGGCTAATGAATTAGGTCGGCTGGCTATAGCTAGGGGAATGTGGGTGATGAAAAGCTTTAGGTGGGCCCGAATAAGTGCGAGACTAATTGGAAGGTCGGCTTGCTATGACGGTATCGCTATAATCCTAATTGAATTAAATGGAATTATTCGCTTAATATAATTAAATGACAGAAAAATGATAATTGGATTTATATAATGGTGACCGGTTCATGTGGGCAATTAGTGGTAATTTATTTTACTTGCATCTTTAATATATATCTCATTTATTTAAAATACTCTATTGTGATGTTTATCATTTATAATGCTATTATCTGGGTTCACAGAACCTAATTGGAAAGAGTAGCTAGTATTCACGCGGTGGGCTCTGACTCACTGCGTTGACTAACGTTTCAGGTATAGCATTGGAGTAGCTGCATAGGAGTGATTGGAGATATTTTTAAAGATCCT
Organism: Sambucus nigra; assembly: GCA_949130495.1. NCBI lineage: Eukaryota > Viridiplantae > Streptophyta > Magnoliopsida > Dipsacales > Adoxaceae > Sambucus > Sambucus nigra. Next base: position 189,882,384 of record OX422215.1, on the reverse strand, counting down.
GCTGGAGATTTATTTTAGAGGATTTAGTAGTTTAGGATTATTTTCCATTCTGTTGCTTTTATAATGAGACTTATATTTATGGATTTAGTGGGCCAATCGGTTCCACAGTTGTTTATGGATTGAGTATGATTTTCATAGTTGGACTGTTTCATTGTGGTTTATTTACATATTTGGAGTTGATTTTTTGGAGATAGCATGGTGATGGATTGTTTTTATTGCATGAATGTTTTTTATGGGCTTACATTTGAATATTATCTTATGGAGAATTTTTTTATATATCTCATATATCTGTCACATGCTAAGAATGATAACTTATTTAGTGATGCCCAACGTAATTTGGCAGCGAGAGATGGACACCTCGCTTATCAGAATGCGTGGGGTGTTACAGATGGTATTAGATCATGGTCTTAGGTCTCATAGGTCGTGAGTCCATTTTAGCTTCCACATTGCCTATCTTTGATTCCTTTTGATGATTTGTACTCTTAGTTATTCTGAGTCTAATGTTAATTTTATTCCTATCTTTTTAGATGGACAACACTAGGAGATCTGGAGATAGGTTAGAGGTCTAAGTTTTCGGTCCTGCGGCTCCGGGGAGGCAGGGTCAGTTTGTTTTAGGTGCTGAGGAGTTAACAACTATTTTTCGTGGGGCCACGACGACCGGTATTGAGATCGAGAGACAGAGATGAGTGAATCTAGAGGAACAATAGTAGGGAACACCCGCTTTGGCTTGGGACAAGGTGAGGGCCAGTTTTCATAAGGCAATCCTCCCACCTTTGTAAGAGGGTCTGACCCAACGATTACTCACCAGTGGAGGAGAGACGTGGAGATGCACTTGAGGATGGTGGACTGCACAGATGTGCATAAATAGATGTTAGCTACATTTAAGCCAATGAGAGATGCATTGTAATGGTGGGAGAGTTTCACCACATCTAAGGATAGGATGGCCTGAACTATATGGACTTTATACTGAAGTTCAATGAAAAATATTTTTCATATTCGATTAAGAGCACAAAAAAGAGGGAGTTTTTGGATTTAGAGCAGGGGTCGAAATGAGTTGTTGAGTATGAGCACAGGTTCACAAATCTATCGATGTTTGTAACAGAGGAGGTGAATACTGAGGAGAAGAAGATGGAGTGCTTTATTAAGGGTTTATTTTAGTCTATTAAGCATATAGTATTAGGGAATTAGGAGTACACTGCTTACACCCAGGTGGTGAACGTTGCATTGTTATTGTGGCAAGAGAAAATTAACTACCAAAAGAAGTTTGGAAAAAGACAGGAGCTAAATGGTTAAGGAGGGGAGAACAAGAGTCATAATGACCAGTCGTAGAAGAGACAACGAGCAGGACAGGAACAAAAGACCTTTAAGCAATGCAATGGTGTTCCTCAGGGTCCTCAAGGACAGGAATAAGGACATTAGGGTGAGCAAAACTCAGTTCGGCATCCCAGGCCTTTTAAAAGTGCGTGTTTTATTTGCGGAGAGGTAGGGCATCGAGCTTTTAGGTGTTCGAAGAAGGAGGTCCATCAAGGCCAAGGAGCATAGGGTCAGTAGGGCCAAGGGCCTCCATCATCGACACCACCAGGTGCACAGGGAGTGCCAGCAGTACTCGCAGTGGGCATGTGTTATTTACTTTAGCCTCGAGAGCCTCAAGAAGGATAGGCACTGCAGGAGCCAAGGCGTAGCTAGGAGGATAGCGTGGTATATATTATTTTCCAAGATAAGGCGTATATATATAGCTAAGACGTATATTGTATCTTTGCTCGTGGGGTAGGTACGTATGGGATTGGGTGTATGGTGGCTTAATCGTGTGGGTAAGCATATGTAAGCCTTATTTTATTTTGCGCATTTAAGCTTCGTCGAATTTCGAGGACAAAACTTATGTTCTAGTAGGGAAGTATGTAACACCCCGTGATTTTTAAACCTTAAATAACTCATTTTGAAATAAAAATCGAAAAAGTATATTTGGTGGAATTTAATTATTTTTGAGAAAAAAATAATAGTTTTATTTTTATAAAATGAGATTTTAATCGGAATTGGAATTGGATTTATTGTGGGCGAACTGGTTCGTGTCGTCAGTTATTGCGCAGGTGCCCGTTTTGTTTAAGTGTTTGAGTTTAATTAAAACACTTCCACTTCTTAATATAAAGGTATTTCGAGGTTAGACTTTTAAAAATACATTTACATAAAATCTAAAAGAAGTAAACTCATTTTTTTCATCTTCTTTCATCTATAAAACCCTAGCCCCATTTAAAAGAAAATATTTCGCCCAAGATTTGGAGGTTCAAACCGTGTTTTCTCAAAATCATCCAAGAACACATTTTTGTCATCTTCTCGAGAGAAATGTGACCATCAATTTAGAATTCTCAAACGATTTTCTAAGGCATGGATACTTTTATTCTTTCCCTTTAGTATTATGCGTTTTAAATATCGCCTAAACATTAATATGTAGGGTCTTCTTAAAATAAACTGGAATCCTTAATTAGGAAAAGTGAAATCTATGTTGGGACTGCTTTTATGAAAAAAAATCTTAATATAAATTAAGACTTATAACCCTTGTGTGCTTAGGGTAGATGATGGATTTTAGTTAATATGAATGTAGATTTGCATGTTAGAAAATCATAATAGCATTATTAATTGAAAGTGACTTGTGAAATCGTGTAAAATTATGTAGGTGTGACAAAAGAGAAGCTATTGTTGTGTGCACCATAAACTTGCATGATGATGAAATTATATTAGTTGTATAAAATAAGTTGTTTCATTAGGAAGATTGATTGGACGGATGAAATTAGATGAATTTGTGATCTTATGAGAAATTGGTATAATTGTTGACAAAATGTCTTATGTGACTTATCGATTTAATTATATTTGACACTGCGGGGACGACGAGATTTTTTGGTAGTTATGCTCTCACCTTGATTTTAGGAGTGCTTTCTAGGTATGGGACTAGTAAGTATGACTTAGTAGTGGTTAACACTTTCTAGTTATGGGACTAGTTAGTATAGATTCCTACAGAGGGGATATTCCGAGGTGGTGTTGATTTTTATGTCATTCCGTTTATTTTATACTATAGACACGATACTAGGGGGTACTTGAGGGTAGAAATTTATCCTATATGATAAGGTAGGAAGTAATTTTTTTTGGAGACCTCTAGGTATGGGACTAGTGGTGGTTTTGAAGATTTACACTTGATAAAAGGGTGGGGCTAATAGAAATAATGAGAAATTGAGAATTAATGCCGAAGATAATAAACGGGTATTAAAATAGAATTGTGTCATCAATAAGTGCAGGACTAACGAGGTATTGGTTGGCTAGATATTGCGATGTGGGTATGTGTTGGCATCATCAATAAGTTCAGGGCTGACAGAATACGAGTTGTCTTGCTGTTATGGTGTGTCGTGCGTGGAACCTCGCCAATAAGTGCAGGGCTAACAAAATTGAGTTGGCTGGCTATAGTGAGGGGAATGTGAGTGATGAAAATCTTTAGGCTGGACCGAATAAGTGCTGGACTAATAGGACAGTCGACTGGCTATAACGGTGTCGCTATAATCATAATTTCATTAGTTGAATTAAATGGGATTATTTGCTTAATATAATTAAACGACAGAAAAATAATAATTGGACTTATAGAATAGTGACCGGTTCATGTGGGAAATTAGTGGTAATTTATTTTACTCGCATCATTAATATATATCTTGATTATTTAAAATACTCTATTGTGATGTTTATTATGGATAATGCTACTGTCTGGGTTCACATACCCTAATTGGGAAAAGTAGTTAGTATGCATGCGGTGGGATCTCATCTATTGCGTTGACTAACATTTCATGTATATCCCTGGAGTAGCTGCATAGGAGTGATTAGAGATGCAACTGGAGATTTATTTTATATTCTTTATTAGTTTAGGATTACTTTTCATTCCGTCGCTTTTATTATGATACTTATATTTATGGATTTCGTGGGCCAATCGGTTCCATAGTTTTTTATGGATTGAATCTGATTTTCAGAATTGGAGTGTTTCATTTTGGTTTATTTATATATTTGGAGTTGAATTTTTAGAGATAGCATGGTGATGGATTTTTCATATTGCATAAATGTTTTTATGGATGGGATTACATTTGAATATTGTCGTGTGGAGAAAAAAATTATATGTCTCATATATCTGCCACATGCTAAGAATGATAACTTATTTAGTGATGCCTATAGTAGTTGGGAGCGACGGCTGGCCACCTCACTTGCCAAAATGCCTGGGGTGTTATAACATTTTATCCATAATTTTTTTTTAATTTTCATCTCCTTTAGATTCCGGCGCACATTTTCTCTATCTTTCAAATTAGATCAACCCAATCATGTTCCTACAAGATGTTTAGTAAAATTTGTCTTAATGTGCATCACATTAATTACATGCCTTAAACGGTGCACTTTCCAATACAACAATTCAAATAACATTGATTGTTTAGATCATGCTTTCATTTTACTAAGATCTTTCCAATCCAATCTTACTTTTTGCTTTTGGCTTGCAAACTGGGGGCGTTTACCGACAAACTTATTCCTTAAAGTCATTGCCTTCACCTTCGCCTTTGCCTTATTCTTAATTTGGTAACAAGAAAGTTGAACAGGTTGAGTCCTACGCACGTGACCCGCAGGTAAAAAATTAGACTTATCATTCCTAAATGAGGGACAGTTTGGCATAAATATATGATGAATGACATAATATATCTTACCATTATGCTTTAGTCAAGTGAATTCTGTTTCCTCTAAATAGACGGGACATCCATAATCACCATAAATATTGGAACCAAACAAGGACCAACATGAAAGAAAGTCATGGATTTCCTATCACCTCAATTCTTTAAGTTTGAACTCTTCACCTTTATGAGAGTCAAAAGCCCTTATGCCTTCATCCCATAGTTCTTTCAATTCTTCAATTAACTAGGCTAAAAAATATTAATATCGTCACCAGGAGCCTTCAGCTCGGGTATCAATGACAATAATAATGTGAATTATTTTCTCATGCACGGTGTTATAAAGAGACTTAAAGGCGCCAAGAGAACAGGACAATACCTCTGATTAGTGCTTAAATTACCCAAATGGTTAAACCCGATGGTTGATAATTGAAGTCGAACACTGCATGGTTCCTGTAAAAATTTAGGATGTCATGTGTTTGAAAGTGTAATGCCCTAGCCCAAATTTATGGATTACCCGTGGTCAACCCGGTTCGACATGAATGTTAGGTGTGAAATACAATGATGCAACCTAAATAATATTACTAGTCCAATTTTATTTTAATTAACATTTCACTTGTTTAACATGCAATTTCAATTTAAATCAAAATATGTGAGGGGTTATTGGGAAGCGTCTCGGGAATCCAAGTGCACAAAGCTACTAACATAAAATAAAAATGACACTTACCTGCATAACTCCCTCAAAATAGGAAATCGCACAGAACCTGTTGTAATAAAGAGGAGGGAATAAGCCGAATGCCCAATGGGAAAAATACGACAATGCAATAGAGAAATGAGCGGCATAAAAGAGACTCTAACATGTTTACCTATGTGCACATGCAATTACTTTGTATACATATATAGACGTACATATACATTAATGCATGAAATCATTTTATTCCAAAAACGTTACTTGTTCCGATTAATTCACCTTAATCTTATAAAAGAACCCCCTTTTTACTTGACTTGACATTCATTTCCCGATTTAACACACCCAATTAAATACGTTGAAAAAAATACCATTTGTTTAGGAAAATGAACTTCTTTTATCAAACTTTTCCCATTTTCTTACACCAAATTTACCTTGGTATTTTCCTTGAAAATCACCTTTCAACACACGCAAGCATCGTGTTAGAAAATAATTATCTTTCATTGAAGATATTTTATAAATACATACTTGTGTTAATTATGGGTGGAACCTCTTTAGGTTGATTAATTACCCACTTAATCACTTCACTTTACCATTTCTTTTATTTTATGGATATTATCCAATTTCTCACATTGCTTATCCATGGTATCTTTCAACTAGAACATGTATTCATTTTATTCAAGTTAGGTTATTTTTTCTTACTTTCACCACACAACCCATTTCTTGACATGTTGCACTTTAATTATCTTTTTCTCGAAATCTCCAAATATCCGCATATTTTAATGGGATCCACACTGTCGGCTATGCTACCATATGCTCTGGCCATTGATTTTGGGTCATTTACCCCAGCGCTTCGGTCCGTTCTTAATTATTCCCAGTCTCAACTGAGTCTATATTAATGTGTTTTAACATTTATCCAATGTCCACATTATTTCACTTTTATTGGTCGAAGCCAAAACTCGGGGATCTCATCCCATCTCATGTTACACTTTGAAAATCACTATTTCTTGTCCTTTATACACTTGCTCTGATTTGATCCCAAAACTCACATTCATTTAGGGACATTTTGTGTAAAATCTTTTTCAAAATTTTTATTTCATAAAAATGCTCCACTTTACGCAAAATTACCATTTTAACCATTTGTCTCTAAAATTGTCTTTTCCTCCATTTTCACAAGTGTTATTTTTCAAAAACATTATAAAGTTACACACACTAACTTCTTAAATTTTTTTAACTCATTTACACTTATTCAACACTTTGGTGTACATACTTCTCAAGTTAGAAATCTCTTTATTTCATTTCTTTCTGTATCAAAGAAATCATTTGGCATTTTAAAGACTAATATACAAGGAAATTACCATTTTCCTCTATAATTACATATAGTCTTGAATACATACCCTTATAAAATATTTCACACTTATTAACAAACTTTAAGGCCTCACTACACCAAAACTGGTAACTTGTCACGGTAAAAAACCTTGACAAGGAAGACTTGTCACGGTAAAAAATTGTGATAATTTTTGGGGTGATAACTTCTTTGTCACGATCAAAGTATGTGACATGAATTGTACTTGTCACGGACTTTGACCGTGACAAGTTCATGACAAAGAAAAACTTGTCATGGACATTGACCGTGAAAAGTCCTTGACAAAGACAGACTTGTCATGGACTTGTCACGGTCAAAATCAATGACAATTCTGGGCAAATTAAAAAAAACTGCTAGGCAGTATGGCCACTGCCACTGCCACAGCCCAACAGTATCTTTTAACTTGTTACAACATATTTTAACCTATGAAAGTTGTATATATCTCAAGCAACATTCATCAATTCATAAAAACTGAAGCCATACGCATTAATTCAATCATATTGTCAAACAATAATAAAAAAAAAATATTTAACATTCAATATTCATAACCAACCAATAAGTACAAATGAAATTATTACAAATAATTGTCATGGGTCGAGTTTTCAACAAGTTAAAGAAGGATGGTAGTCCACACTACAAACAAATTAAGACAACCCTCAATTCGTAGAATGCCGCATTATTTGTCCAGCCACAAGGGTGTTCATTCTCTATTCCGAGCACAATATGCATGACGTGGACCCTTACCTCAATTGGTTGCAACAGACGCCCATGCACGAAATTATCTGGGTGTGTGTTCGGGTCCCTCAACCCCTAGCTATGGTCGCGCCGCCCTATGTGTCTACTATATACACACTCGGCCAACTAATTATAGACACAGGTCATTTAACGGGGGTAAAGGTGGCAAATGGATTATTTAGAGGCGACGAGTTGGTGGGCATCTATAAGGGGTGCATATAAGCGGTGAGGGTGAGAGAGATGGAGCAGTGGCGTCCTCGTCTACCGCTTTCCCCTTGCGCTTACACGAGTTGAACCCCAACCGATGCTTCGTGTATTCGAATATATTTTGGATTGTCGCCTTCAAATTTTTTAACTTATCTCTGTGGGTGTCCAGTTTACAAGCCAGCCCGGTGTTGCTCGTCCCAATCCTGGCGAGCCTCAACTTCCCCACCGGAGAGCTCACCCCCTTGTTCGCCCCTTATGATTCGATCCGTGAACTTAGCTTAGTGTGTCCGTAGCCAAATATGCCTTGTCGGTACAGACTGGGAGTTGTACACTTCCTTAAGCTTTGCCTGAAATGACAAAAAATACACGATTAGATAATTTAATAAAAAAATATAACATAATTAAAAAAAAGTAAACAATTGTAAGATAATTGTATAACTTACAATTGTGACTGTCATGCTTGGGGACACCTCCTTATCCTTGCTATTCTTTGTCCAAATTGCCACTATGCATCGAGCCTATGTGTCCTAACCCCAGGGTCACTCCCAATCTATTGAAATAAAATAATGCAAAATTAATAAGTAATGCAAAATAATGCTAAATTAGAATAACATAAAACTACTCATAGAGTCCTTCGACTACAATAAATGAATCTACATAATCTATGACTTAGACTACCTTATGGTCTCTCTTATCTTAAATCATGGTCGGTCATATTCTAAACCAAACTAATCTGATCATTAAAATACCAACTTGATACCCAAAGGTTCCCTTTGATATACCCCCGGAGAAGCGCATTGTGCACACTAACAGTGGTAAGGTGAGGTTAAACGATAACGGCCTCATGCTACTTAAACCTTAAAAAAGGAACTTCATATGGTTTCCAATCCCCTATAGGAACCGGACTTCACAATTCCCTGTACCCAAGAGATCATTATCATCACATGAACTCCCTTCTGAACCTGTGAATCAAACCTTCATTCGTCATCTATTTCTCTTTCTTATTTTGGCAAAACTTCCCATTTTCAATTTCGAACACGCTATCTTGCAAGGTGTACTAACCACAGTTTGACACCAATGGCTTACATAACTCGTATTTATAATCAACTTGGTTGATCTTTCTTTAATAACACCAAATGGTTCATTATCCCCCTCAAACCCCTGAACCGTATCAAAATCAAATGGGTATACTCTCTTACCTCGATACACTTACACCTACACATTCCCAATTACTATTTACATACCTACTCCTGGTATATTTCAACATTAGGGCATAAACTACCCTTAATAACAAATCTGGGTGTAGGGGACACCCCTATAACACTATTCCGTCCTTTGGAACTCCCTCAAAGTAACGCCATTTCTAAATGCTCAACCATCTAAAAAATTATGGTGTCTAATCCCACGAAAAGTTTACTATCACTGGCAAAGTCAATTTGATGAAAATTCCCTCACGGCCGACCCAAAGCTAATGCTAGTGTTTAAGGCAAAATTTTATCTCTTATGTAGGTGATAACTAAACACCTATCCTAAGAAAAATAAAAAAATCTCGGACTATCAATGAGACCTCCACCTGACCGTATTCCCCTATAATGTACTCACATTCATACATATGGAAGCATGGCAGCCCTTTATCCTGAGCCTAAGCATAACCACTCAAAGAAATCCTTTCCCAAACACGACATAAAAAGCTTACCCCCAGTTGGTTAATATAAGAGTAAAACATATCTATGCACTCAAGTTCAATAGTAATACGATAATATCTCATCTAAAAATCAGTAAGGCATTTGAAATCGAGCCGACCAGTCCAACTGCCACGTCTATATAATCACAACGTAAGTATCGCCCTCTTGGGTGAGGATAACCACAAATACATAAATCTTAAAGGAAATTTATCTACCTTATATTTGTATTACACACACTATAAATAAAAATGACAAATCCTCGATTTCTAAAACAGACTCATATGCACGAGCCATAATGTACCCATTAAAATTTTTCGGAGGTACCCCAAAAAGTTGGTTGCCAATAAGTCATATAATAACTAGGTGGTCTCACCTGCCACGAGCATAACACCTTCCTTTTAAAGAAACTATCGAAATGGAGGCCCCAATGGTAGCCCCTCTAACCTTACATCATTGGCCGTAAATTCTAAAATTTACCTCATTTACCCTAATCTCATACGTCGTATCTCTAATAGCCATAATTACCCTAGCCCTTCTAGCAAAATTAATCACCCAATTTACTCTTAGAAACTATCTTGGGGTCATCTCCCCTTAAACAGTTCCTTCTATTGGTGAGCTATCCCTTCATGCTACATCATCCCTATTTATTATGCCTACTTTAGCCCCAATCTTCTAAATCATAGGGGCTATATCCCCATAATAGTCATAATGCTCCTACTGATGTAGGAGGGTAATTTTAACCACCCGAGTGCAAGTGGTAAACAATGGGTTACCTAGTAACACTTGTCAAATCCTTCTTGTAAGGTTTTTGCCAACTCAAAAAATCTTTCTCGTACTAGCTGATAATGCAAACATCCTTCTTCGCCTTCGTTTCAATCTCTCCCAGTGTAGAAAGAGTAAGATAGTTAAATTTTTCCTCATACTGTCCATCACATGGTTGCACAGACGAGGTCTTTGGAAGCTTACTTCTAATGCCGTTATGGATGGTGAGTGAAATTTTTTTCCCTCAAGCCATATGCTAATCACTTTCTAAAGGTATCACGTAAAAATCCCTTAACTCCCAACTAAAGTCGACCTCATGCTTAGGATGTTTTGAAAGTGAAATCAAATAAGGAACACTCCGGATACACGTGGTTTATCTGAGTCATTCATGAAGAAATAATGGCACAAAACCTCCTGAACGGTCATCGTTATAAAGAATACAGACCCTAAGCAATAAGACTCTAAATTAATCTAATAACGCAATGCGATAAAGTGGCGAATGCATTCAAGATTCCTTGGACACTTGAACTTAGAATGCTTCGATACCAAATGTGACACCCCAAAAAATCCATAAAAAGATTGATCAGATTTACCATAAATCATGGGAATCAACAATTTTGGTTACATTCTTAGCAAAAGAAATAAACAGGAATAGAAAGAATAAAGAAAATGTAATGCAATATTGGATCGACATAAAACCAACTCCAATACCAATCACCAACATAATAATAAAAGACGCCACTGAATGTAAATACACAAGTACAACCAAATTGAAAATAAAATAGTAGAATAAAAGGATGAGATACATTTGATCGAGTCCTACAATCATAAGAGTAAGAAATAGGACGTCGCTAGAGATGCTCCTCCAACGATTTTGCAACTATAGGAACTACAGTAACAAGTACGTGTAAAACATTTTTTAAAAGAAAATGTAAATAACTAGCTTATGTATAATTTAATAAGGGGAAGATCATAACTACACATCTTCCTATTGTGTTTTAACATATTTTAAGTTATTAGTTACTTAACCCAACAACCTAAAATATCATGCGGTTCTAAATCCCAAAATCATATGTAGCCCATGCGATTAAAGCTTTACATATTCATTCTTTAAACTTTAGTTTCATCTCTTTAATTTTAAAACGTAGGTGGTGGTGTAGTATCAAACATATGATTCATCACAACAACTAACCAATATACCAATAATAGGATTATATCTCAAGTCTGTACACATTAGAGTATCAGATACGAATAATATAATATACACCTCTCAAATATATGTAATACACAAATGTAAATCATAAGTATGTAGGTAGACATCACTACTATATGTCCTATACGTCTCTAACATAGGAATTACACAAATTCTAAACATAAACATGTAGGTGGTCATCCCTACTATAAGTCATATACATCTCTAGTATAATAAATAAACCAGTACAAATATCTCTATTACAACCATATAAATATCATATATTATAGAAGAAAAACTTTACAAATAAATAAGCATATCTTGTTCCCACACATAATGAAGGCATACTCTTATTGCCTTCAGGGTTCTCTTGCTTGTACTACGTATAGTCTTAGGGCATCCCAAACCTAAGTCCTCAGCACATCAAGGGATAAATAACCATGTCTACCAATCAGTCATAAAGCCTGCCATACCCAAGACTTTATGAAAGAAATCCCCTAAAGACCCACTCGGTTGTGGGTACCTAGACGTGTGACTCAGAGGTAAAATATAACCAAGGAAGTGCCCGTCTAATCACCCTAGTACTAGCACTATCTGCGTCGATTTTTCCCCTTCTCATGGAATCCCTCACCGAGATACCAGTGCAGTCCGCATCGCTTGTTTACCCTCTTATGCAATCCCTCCTAGTATGCTACGCTTCGAGCACTCACACATGGTATGCATTGCACATAAAGCATACAAGTAATTTTTACCCTCATTAATGAGCTAAAGCATACACATACATAACCCTCACAAATGGGTTATGATATATCACGTAAACATACCAACCCTACGCTATCGGGTCATACCAATATTGTTATCATAGAAAGGTATAATACACCTATAACCTCATATTCATATCATAACTCATTAACCCTAACCTCCCAGGTTCTCAATTCCATGTTTAGTCTCACTCTATCAAGCATTAAAAACCATACATTAACTATATTCACTTTGGATTAGCCCTAGTATATTCTCCCAAGGCATCGCGTCTAGATATAATCGCACACCTAAATTAAATGAAACCACATTACATAATGTTTACCTTCCTCAATGGAAGTTATAACCCAAACCTAATTTCACCCAACGAATATTCATCCCACGCGTACATCACAATGATTTAAATCAATCCTAGATAAAAAGATGAATCCTATAACTTTCCAATTTCCCATAAACAACCCATTATTCTACACTCGGGTCTACCCTCGAATGTCAAATCCTCCATTTAACCCCTTTAAATCAATGATTTTACAATTATATCAATAACCTCAAAGACCCATCCTTAAACTCTCACCTCGTTAGAATTCATATCCATTCTAAAAGTATAGGAAAACTTAAGGTCAAATAACCTAACCCTAAATCCCAAAACCCAAAAATCCAACCAAACAGACAAAATCCAGAACTAGGCAAAACATGCTACTATCGATCGATCGATGACCGTGTTAATTGATCGATCAATCAAGAACAACCCCAAGTCTCCTTTGTTATGGTATTCTTTATGTTCAACCCCCATTTTTCTCACTCAATCCTCTATTAATGAACTTAACAACTTCACCCAAGCAGCCACACAACATTGAAATCATAAAACACATCATATACATAATTGGAACATATTTCAATCCTCAAATTCCAAATCTACACCAAGATTCAATAATACCCAATTCAAAATCTAATAACCCTACTTTATCTATTTCTTCACAATTTCCATGGAATGATTCAATTAAATATAAGGGTTTTATTTGTTTAACAATATAAAATATATTTAAATCATCATCTATTAATTTTAATCTAAGTTCGTGAAGAAATCAATCATTATAGGTGGGAAATTAACTTAATTAACATTTAGACTAGGTTAATTACAAAAAATTACTAATTAATTATCTAAAATAAAATTTATAACATAATTTGACTTATATTTGCAATGAAATAGGTACAATGTTTGCATACATACAATCATAATCATATTCTATACATAACTTGCTTTATGGATTTATTGAGAAATCAATCCCTAATTCTCCCAAATCTTCTTTTCCTCTTCGGGATTCCTCTCTCTAGCCCGTTTATTGTTTTCCCTTGTGTGTTGTGATAAATTGAGATCCCTAATGACCTCTTACAACCCTTCAATCCAGAAATTAGGTTTGGGTACCAAATGGGCCTCGCCTAAAAGAGCCAAAAAGTAACTCTAAATGAAATAAAACCATGATCGAGCCTTATATTGACCCAATAGGCCTTTAAGCCACAGTTTTAAACTATAAACAAACATTCTACACGTACCAAAACCCAATTATCAAATATACCCAAAATAAATAAATAACAACTTTGTTATTTGATAATTTCTCAATACGAGCTCGAATATTAATTAATTAAATTAATTAATCACCATATCTTAAGTCCAAATTCCAATCTAACTTAAATAACACATAAAAATATAAATGGTGACATATCTAGCCACATCAAGCACACATAATTAATTTTCATAATTTAATTATTTAAATAATATGCATAAAAATACGGGTATTACATTCTTCCCCCTTAAATAAGGAATTTTGTCCTGAAATTTTAAATTCATTATATTACTACTTGAAAATATAGGAATATCGCACTCGTAGTGTATTCCCATTACTATAAATGAATCTATTCATTCTATGACTTAGCTTATCTTATGGTCTCTCTTATCGTAAATCGCGTCCAGTTATATTCTCAACCAAACTCATCTTATCGTTAAAACACCAACTTGACACCCAAAGATTCCTTTTGACACCCAAAAATAAATAACTAACACCCAAAGATTCCTTTTGACATACCTCTGAGTCCCGTGACTAGGCGGTTAGTTCATATGAGTTACATTAGTTTCGTGCGAGGTGTACATGCCTTTTACGAGGCTGTTTGGTGGATGTTTTGAGTTCTCTATCTTTATTAACACTTTTTAAGCCTAAGTATTGAGATTTACAAATTATCATCATATTATAAAATTGGGAGTCTCGTGACTTCGCGATTAGTTCCTATAAGTTAATTAATCCTGTGTAAGGTGTTTATACCTCTTATGGGTCCGTTTGGGTGTTAGTTTTATTTTCACCCTTTAACGGCATATTTTTCGGCCTAAGTCTATATATTTGAAAATTATTAACATATTCTCAAACCAAGAGTCCAGTGAATACATTCCTACAAGTTGCGTTGGTACCGTGTGAGGTGTTTGTGCCTCTTATGGGGCCGGTTGTGGGCTGTTTTGAGTTTTCACTCTCTAACGGCATGTTTTTAAGCTTAAGTCTAGATATTTTCAAATTATCTTCATATTCCTAATTGGTAGTCTCGTGAGTATAACTTCAATTCCTACGAGTTAATCGATCCCATGCGAGGTGTACGTGTCTCATACGGGGTAATTTGGAGGTTGTTTCGGGTTTCCTCCCTCTAACGACATGCTTTTATACCTAAGTCTAGATATTTCCAAATTATTATAATTTTCTCAAATCGGGTCCCATGACTATGCGGTCAGTTCCCGCGAGTTACACCGGTCTTCTACGAGGTGTTTGTGTCTCTTACGGGGCCGTTTAGTTATTATTTTAAGTTTTTGTGCTCTAGTGGAAAGTTTATAAGTCTAAGTCTTGAGATTTTCAAATTATGATTAGATTCTCAAATTGGGAGTCCCTTGACTATGCGATTCGTTCTCATGAGTTACATTGATCCCGTGAGAGATGATCGTGTCTCTTACAGGACCGATTAATAGATGTTATGGGTTCTCACCCTTTAATAACATTTTAAGCCTAAGTTTCCATATTTGAAAATTATCATCATATTATTAAAACGGGAGTCTCTTGACTACATAATGAGTTCCTACACCTTATATTGGTCTTGTTCGAGGCACTTGTGCCTTGTATGGGGCCGGGTGTTGTTTTGGGTTTTTGCCTTCTAACGGCATATTTTTAAGTCTAAGTTTAGATATTTTCAAATTATCGTCATATTTTTAAATCGTGAGTCATCATATTTTTAAATCGTGAATCCCATGAATATGTGAACAATTCCTACGAGTTACATTGGACCCGTTCGAGGAGTTCGTGCCACCTACGAGGCTGTTTGATTATTTTTTTAGGGTTTTGCCCTCTAAAAGCATTTTTTAAGCGTAAATGTCAAGATCGAAAAATTATCATCATATTCTTATAATGGGAGTCCCTTGACTATGTGATTAGTTTCTATAAGTACATTGGTTCCGTGCGAAATGTCTCTACCTCTTAAAGGTCTGTTTGGGGGCCGTTTTGGATTTCCGTCCTTTAACGACATGTTTTTATGTCTCACTCTTGATATTTGAATATTATCAACCTATTCTCAAACAGGAGTTTAGTCACTACACGGTCAATTCTTATGAGTTACATTGGTCCCGTGCGAGGTGTTCATGCCTCTTAGGTTATTGCCCTTTATCGGTATATTTTTAAGCCTAATTCTTAATATTTACAAATTATCATCATATTCTCAAATCGGGAGTCCCGTGACTTCGCGGTTATTTTCTATAAGTTACATTGGTTCCTTGCGAGGTGTTCGTTCCTCTTACGAGACTATTTGGGGACTATTTTGGGTTTTTGCCCTTTAATGGCATATTTTTAAGATTAAGTGTTGATATATGAAAATTATCATCATATTCTCCAACTTCAAGTACCTTGATAATGCGGTCAGTTCCTACAAGTTACATTATCCTGTGTGAGGTGCTCGTGCCTTGTATGGGACCATTTGGGGTTGTTTTGGGTTTTCGTCATCTAACAATATATTTTCAAGCCTAAGTATAAATATTTGTAAATTATTGTCATGTTTTTAAGCTTAAGTCTATAACTAAAGTCCTACAGATCAAAAATGCAAATCATGTTCAAGTGCTTCAAGAGTTGAACATGGTGTGTATTTGTCAACAAGCATAATGCTATAGATTTCCAAAAGAAATGGAGATCTAAGACAATAACTCATTTCACACATATAAAAAAAAATGGACCATGACCATTTATTTATTTGTTTTTAAATAAAAGTGGGATCAAGGATTTAGGTTGTGATCATATCCATTTAAATAAAAAAAATTATTTTTAGGTAGCCCCCTAAAAAACTTGTATTCAACAACCGCTTAATATACAATTAAACAATATTGTAACCGTGGAGTAGACACTTAAAAATAAAGCTTTGTGTTATCCTAGTTAATTTATGAATCATACTAAAAATTCATAATTCAAGATGAACATTCATAAATCAAACTCAACATACTAAAGTGCCAATATCATCATAGGATACAATTTGGATACAAATAGGATTGTAAAAGGCCAATATAATAATAGGATACAAGTCGGATTGTCAAGGGTAAAATAATATTTTAATACATAATCTTCCTCGTAAATCAACCAAAAGATCCTTCAAATTAGGGATGTCACTAAGAGCAGACTGGAACACTTAAGGACCCATTAGTGTGTCTACTTGAGTTATCATACATTTAGTGCATGCACAACAATAGACCAATTGTCATTTTTTATGCTCGTTGAATAAAATACCTAATTTATTTTAAGATAGGTACAAATAAAAAGCTCGTTAGCTATGCGGTCTTTACTTTTCTTCTTAGATAAATCAAACATGATAAGTTTTAAGTCAGGATCAACATTACAAGTATTCTTAGTGTCCTCCACTTCACCCAGTCACAATGTAATACAGTTTATATGAAATCTAAATAATTGAATTCTCGAATCTTTTTTATAATCCCATAATAGGTTAGCACCGTATCTTTTAGAATTTTATTGTTTCTTCTAGCGACATAAGTAGTCAAGGCAAAATTTGAAATTCCTTTGTTTTTTCGAAAGTTTTTCTTTACATAGATATGGAACGAAATAAAAAATGTTCGTACGTAATTTTTTAAACTCTTTCGCATGAAATGTGGGATCATTTACTAGGCATGCAAGTCTTGAAGAGACATCACCTCTTTTTAGAAGCTACATTTATTAATGAATTTGAATTAGGGACTATTTTTTATCACACGTTAATAAATAACCACACATATAAGAGGTGGAAATTACCTTTTTTGATATCCTTTATTTTGGGCAATTTTATTCTCATACTGAGATATCGGTTTCGTATAGATAGTCCGTAGATTAGGTTAAGCAAGCACAAATTCCATTTTTAATAAATTTTATCTTAATTAATAACTAGGTGTGCATGCAATATAATGTACAAATTAAATATGCCAAACCAAGAAAATAATCAAACCAAACGAACACACGAAGAATATTGAGGAATAATACCTTTCGTGCAAAATTTAGATTTCAGCTATGTTAAGAAATCGACACACTCAAAGAATTACAGACTAATTAGAGCTCGACTAAGTTTAAGCCCAATCTTGATTTCTTCAACAGATACGGCACAGT
Organism: Sambucus nigra; assembly: GCA_949130495.1. Lineage (NCBI taxonomy): Eukaryota > Viridiplantae > Streptophyta > Magnoliopsida > Dipsacales > Adoxaceae > Sambucus > Sambucus nigra. The sequence goes on along the minus strand of OX422215.1, from coordinate 189,864,648 downwards.
CCATCACCGTCCATAAGAAGCGATTTTCCCTTGGCATCCACCGATCAGCCTCAGGATTCACGATCATTTCTTCGTTAGTCGTAGACCCTCGACTCCACAAATCAACAGTAGAGTAAACTCTAAAAGGGTTTGGTGTCGCAAGTATGGAACATGGGTTTGAACAAACTCAATACATAATATATGGAATGAATGATTTGGAAAAGATAAGTGTTATTCTAAACACAACTATGAATACTTTTGGGATAGATATTAATAATTCGTTTTCGCCAAAAGCCTACAGGAAAATTCATCAAAATAGGCTTTTATAGAAAAAAACATGATTTTTGAGGCGACGATCTCGTTCAAACAAAAATGGCATCTCGTTCGAACGAAAACACCAGTTTCATTCTAAAGAGACCAATTCTTCTTCGAAGGGCAACCCATTCTCATTCGATCAACCTTTTATCGAACCTCCAACAACTTTGGGTCTGTTAAACAAAGGATACTCGTTCGATGATCGCTCGAAGCTCGTTCTAATGAAAAGGTACTTTCATTCTAATGAGATTAAAAAAAAATAAAAAAAATTCAAAAATCATTTTATCAAAAAGCCCCGATTTAAAAGGTAAAGATCCCAGAATGTAATTTGAATAAGAAATAGAAACCACAAGTCGAACTCCTTCATAAATACTTTGTGACAAATCTAATGTCTTGAAATCAAGAAACTACACTCGATCACTAACTCATCTTCAAATGATCATGGAGGCAGTGCGGATGTAGTGTTTGGTTTGAAAATCTGGTTTGTAACGAGATATGTCAAAATATCAAAATGCCTAAGCTATGAGCAAACCAGATTTTCTCTTACAAATCTCATTCCTTACAAATCTCAATCCTTCTTACAAATCTATGAAAATCATAGCTTAGGCAATTTTGTAAGAAGGATCAAAATGCCTAAGCTATGAAAATCTTTGTCATCTTCAAAATTTGATTTTTGTTTCATATTTAGTTCCCTATTAAGAAGGATTGAGATGAGAACATCGTATACGATACATGATAAGCAAGTACAATATTCAAAAAGTCTATGCACGTGTGCAAGAAAGGTGACAAAGAGTCTAGCATAAAGAAAGTAATCATTAATAATCAATGTAATGCTATCCACACATTGTTAAGCACACTAACGAAACAAATACATGTCTCAAAACACCATGAAAAAGTCACGTGAATGGACGGAATATAGGGGTGATCCGAGTATTTTAAATATACATCCATATATGGTGAAAAACGAAACAAAAGACTTTTTGTTTTTTTCAATTTTTTTATCAAAAATAAACTATTTTTCAATTTTTAAAACTTTTTCTCAAAAATCAAAAATCTTTTTGGAATTTTCAAAATATATCAAAAGAAAAACTATAAGAATAAATATAAATACAATCTAGAAATAGGGATATAATATATGAACATGATAAACACCCACCAGTATAAAAAGTACCCAAACTCAATCAACTGAGTAAATAATCAAAGATTTCCTAAGATCCTCAAATCTAATTGCATCTAAAGCTTTCGTGAAAATATCGGTGCTTATAAAGCTGAAGGGCACGACCTTCTCCTAAAAAAGATCATGAATAAAATGCTCATGTATCCTAATGTGCTTTGTGATGGAATGTTGGTCCGGATTAAGGAATATATGAATTTTGCTCATATTATCACACGAATTAGTCATTATGCCTTAGGAGATCCCATAATCTTCTAACATTTATTTCATCCATAAGAGTTATGTGCAATAACTCCAGATGGCTATATAACCAGCCTCCATCATGGATAAAGATGTGGATTTTTTCTCCTTGCTTAACCAAGAAATAATTGAACTCCTAAAGTAAAATCCCCCACCCGAGGTGCTCCTATAACCATCAATATCCCCAGCCCAATCGACGTCCGAATATACGGACAAACGATAATCAGTATTAAAGGAATACCAAATACCATAAGAAAGAGTGTAACTCCATTATTTGATGATATGTTAAAAGGTGATCAAGTGAGACTCTTTTGGAATTGTTGGTATCGTTCACAAACTCCAACGCTAAATGGCAATATCGGGATGACTAACGGTCAAGTAGAGAATATTACCTATCACGACACTATAAAGGGTTTACTTTACGTCCTTACCTAAATAATTTTCTCTAAGCTTAGTGGATGTGCTCATAGGGGTGCGCGAGTGCTTAACGGAGTCTAAACCCAACTTTTTCACTAGGTCTCTAGTATATTTGAACTAAGATAAAATATCTCATCCTCAAGATGATGCACCTGAAGACCTAGGAAGAATGTAAGCTCACCAATCATGCTCATCTCAAACTCGCTCTTCGTCTCCTTCTCAAAGGGGTGAGTATGTCAAGATCACGTGGATCCAAATACTATGTCGTCCATATAAACTTCGGCAACCAAGATAGCACCACTCTCTCTCCTCATAAATAGCGTCTTATCTTTCCCCCTCTCTTAAAGCCACGAGATAAAAGATAATAAGTGATCCTTTCGTACCAAGCATGGGATACATGCTTCAAACCATATAGGGACTTCTTAAGATAAAAGGTGTGTATCGGATGCTTTGGGTTTTCAAACCCCTTTGGTTGTTCCACGTAAGCTTCCTCCTGCATAATTCCATTAAGGAAGGCACTCTTGAAATCCATTTTATATAACTTCCTCCTATATAATTTCGTTAAGGAAGGCTCTCGTGGCATCTATTTAATACAACTTAAAGCGTAGATGAAATTCTATGACAAGTAGTAAGTGGATGGACTCAAGCCTAGCAATAGGAGAGAATGTCTTGTCAAAGCCTACACCTACAATCTATGTGTAGCCTTGAGCTACCAACCTAACCTTATTGCAAACTATGGTACCATTCTCTTCCATATTATTATTATAAATCGACTTGGTACCTATCAAATTAGTCTCGTTAGGTCAGGGGACTAATCCCCAGACATCATTCTTGTGAAATTGAAGCAATTCACATTGTATAGCGGTTACCCAATGCTCATCCTATAGTGCTTCTTTTACATTCTTGGGCTCGACTAAGGAGGTGTAGTAAAGGTAGATAACCATATTCTCAAGTTGAGTGTGAGTCTTAACACCTAGTGTGGTATCAGCAGGTATAGCAGAAGGTTCATGAGTCTTTCAAACCTAAGAGGGTGGATCCTCTAAATCAAGAGTAAGGTTTACATGGATAGTATGAGCTACGATGGGATTGACACCAAGGGGTGCATCATCCTCACATAGAGGGTTAGGATCAATATACGTCGATGACTCGTAACTCTAATCATGATATTTATTGACTCTATAACCTTAAATATTGCAAGGTTAAACACCCTATGAGCCCTAATCGATAATAAATAACCTAAAAATATCCTCTCGTCACTTTGGGAGTCGAACTTTTTTAAGTTCTCTCTATCTTTTAAGATATAGCAAGTACTCCCAAAGACACAAAAATATGATAGGTTGGGTTTCTTTCCTGTCCACAACTCATAAGGCATGTGTAATGTGTGTTAGCGAATATATAGCCTATTCACCGTATGGCATGCACTACTCAACGCCTCTGCCCAAAAATTTTAAGCACGTTTCTCGCAAAAACAATGGATCTAGATATTTCTTTAATTATTTAGTTTTTCCCCTCAACTATCCTATTTTATTGAGGAGTACGAATGGCCAAAAACTCATGTTTGATTCCCACTCCATCACAATATCTATCCACTTTAGCTTTTTTAATTTCAGTGCCACTGTCACTATACATCTGATTAGTAGTGACACCATGTTGGTCTTGTAGGACATGTCACTTGGTTGTTAGGAACTCAACCGCATCAGACTTTTCCCTAAGAAACCCCACAACAGAGTATTTCGAAAAGTCATCGACCATCACGAGAAGGTATATCCTACCACCTTAACTTTTTGAGCGAGTAGGACCCATAAGATCCATGTGAATCAACTCCAACACACGTGATATGGTAATGGTATTCAACTTTTAATGGGGACTTTAAATTTTTTTTCCTTGTTGGAAAGGTCCAAAAACTGAGGAAATTGGTTTCCCACGAACTAGTTCGTTTTTCACTAATCTGTTAAGATCTTTGAAGTTCACATCACCTAGTCATTGACACCAAATGTCCATTAAGGAGATCGTGGCATTATTGTACATAAAGAGGATCTGGGAATGATCCAATAGAAATTATCTCTAGTCCTCACTCCTTGTACTAAAAGTTCACCGAATTGATCATATAAGTTACACTCAGACCTATCGAACTTTATCACAAAGTTTGTTTCGCATAATTAGCTTATGCTAATTAAGTTTTCTTTCAACTGTTTTACATGCAACACATTGCCTAGTTTAGGAAATTCGGTCATCTTAACACATCCACATCCTAAAATACTAGACATACTCCCATCCTCAAAGATGACTTTATCTTCGTGGAAATCCATAAAATTTGTAAAAAATGATATTTCACAGGCCATGTTACTAGATTACCCACTATCAAAGTACCATTGAAAAGTATTTTGAACCTTTAGAGCAACATGAATAACACGGGCTTTGTCATCTTACTTAGTTACCCAAGTGAAGGTAAACTTTTGTTTGCCCTTACTGTTGTTGGCTCTAGTCGTAGCGTCAAAAGAGTTCTCAAAAGTCATAGACATCCATTGAAAATTTTCCATTAAGCTTTGTGAAGTCACGACTAGGAACTCAAATTTCTCTCTAAGACAAGAAAAGTCACTATGGCGATGTCCAGAAGTACGTATATATTTAGTTCTACTTAACTTGTATTAAAATTCCCTATGTTGACCTCTTCTTTTGCAAAGGTTGAAAGCATAGACTTGTTTGCCTCTACCTTGGTTCGATCCTTTAGCTTGAACTCTCTTTTGGGGTTTAGGTCGATGCCCATAAGGATCTACCACAAATTGAGTAACTAGTGTCGGTGCGGCATGTGAAGTTGATGCATCGTCATAACCTATTCCCCATCTCTTCCTAAATCGTAAAGCAGGACCGAAGAACATCTTTCCAACCTTCTTCGATGTATCCTCTATATTACCTTGACCTCCCGGGCACGTTCAAGATCTTTTTCAAGCTGGGATACAAGGGCATCCAGTTTCTCACGAGTCTCTAATGAGGATTGAAGATCTCTCGTAAGACTATCCACTTTACTAGTCAATTCACCATTTTCCCTCTTCAGTAAAATGACTCTCCCTCCCCCAAAAAAACTCTAACCTAGGACTCTTTCTCTTTCGACCCTTTCAACTCCCTCTTTTAAGCTAAAACCTGAAGATCCAAAATTTTGCTTTGCCTTTTCATTTTAAAGAAATCGACATAAAGCTCGGGTAAGCACATTGAAAGTCAATTTCGTCCTCACTTAAAATGTTAACTCCCTTACTCTGTTCGAAAGGACTAAACTCACTATCGAGATCATCATGTTTGGGAACTTCCTCATCGGCATGAGGTGTACTATATATACTAACATGACTGACCATGAATGCAATAAAGTTACGTCCATGCGATGATTCATCCCCAAAATTCACTGACTCAACATCTCTAAGGAACCTTTGCCTTTTCCTCATCTCTTTAATATCGTAGCACACTCGTGAGCTTTGTAACCCTTACCCTCTCACTCGCTTCACCTTTCTTAGGTACTCTCTTCTTGCCCTTTCAAAAATTTTCTTGCCCGATTTATATTTTTTTTCTTTCTTAAAACGTTTTTTTTCTTTGGAAGTATTTTCCTTTCTAGGTTTGAGAAATTTTTTAAATTTTTTTAAAAAAATGGCAAGACCATTGAGATTAAAATCATACTCAGAGTCAAAAGAAACATCCTATTTATTTTTAGACTAAATTTAAAGAAATTCCTTTTTCCTTAGGTTTAATAGTTTTGGGAAACATGTCGATCTCATAAGTTTAAAGGTCTCCTATGAATTATTCTAACCTAAGCGTATATAAAATTCCCGACGAATTAAGGACAGCAGCCTTAGGAATAAATAGGGATGGAAGGGATCTCAAAAAAAAATTCATAATATGTGTCTCAGGAATTATCTCACCTAAATTATAACTAGAGATAATGATATCAGACAATTGTGCATAAAATTCATCAAATGATTCAAACTCTTGCATATATTCTCAGATTGTGTATTGAGGTTTTGAAGCTTGAAAGATTTCACAATTTTGATACCCTCATGAGTCAGCTATAGGGTATCCCAAACTTCCCTAGATGTGTTGTCCATCATGATGCGTCGGAACTCATCAAGGGTGACAACTCCAAAAATGGCACTTAAACTGTGTGAGTTAAAATTACTCCATTATAATTCATCCTCCATCCAAGTGATGAAGGGTTTTGGGCTTATGACATCCCCATTAGTAACTGAGGGAGGTGTCCACCCTCTTTCACATACAATCCAAACACGCCCGTCAATCGCTTTTAAAGCTGACCTCATTTAAGCTTTCCAATAAGCATAATTTGACCCATCAAATAATAGATAGTTGATTAGGTATAAATTCTTCGTATTTATCCCCTTAATTTTGAGGTTTTTATCATCTTTTGAAGTGTAGATTGAGTTGATTTATCTAATATTATTACTACTGACCTTATCTATGTAGTGAATCGAGTTTCGTGTATTTCTCTTACATTTTTCAGATACTTCACACAATTGGAGAAAAGATGAAACTCAAACTCAAGAAAGTTACAAGTGAAGGAAAGTCAAGGGCAAAATAGTAATTTTACACCTAGAATTCGGACATGAAACCTAAAGAAAAGTTGAGAACCTCGAGTCCACAAGCACTAGGAAGAAACGACATCCAAATTCGAGTCTCGGGTGAAAAGTTATGGATCTTTGAAGTTGAGAAGAAATCAAGGAGAAAAAGGAAAAAAAATAAAAAGTCATAGAAACGAAACGATGGAGATTTCACTGGACCGGTTCCAACACTGTGAAGCAAAGCATCCGGTTCGGTCCCCTCAACTAGCAGACACCAAACTAGTTCTCCCATTAAAGAAGCAGAAGTCAGACCGGTTCAGCTGGGCGGAATTCTGATTTTTATTTTATCTTAAAAAGAGTTATGCATGCTTCAAACTCTAAAAATAACGTGATGTATTTATTTCTTTGTCATACCAGACATTAGAGAGCTTCTTTTTAGTTAGTTTTCAGAGGTTTTTGAATCCAAGAGGTGTAGGATTCATATTGTTCAAGAATTTGCTCATGTTTATGCATTAATTCAAGGCATCTATTCATTCCAAGTAATTTCTTCTTTATTTCTTTCAATTGCTTTCATATTTTCTGTAGGTAATTCATTTTTCTTAGTTAGAATCCTTCCTTGCATATTTAATTTTACTTTTCATGCAATTATGATTTCATGCATCATAAGTTACCTTGGTTAATTATAGTTTCGTCATGTCTAGCTAGATTTCTAAGGGTTAGGATGCATGAACCCAACCCGATGTGGTTTGGATGGAAATAAAAGTAATTCTTCGAATTAAATAAATGATTGAATCGTGTTGATTAGTTGTTATAACCGTCGTAGGGCTTTTAACCTCATTTGCCCTAGGTAACCGGGGTGTTTAAGAGTGTGATGCGCGTGTCAGCTATCTCGACCCATCTTTATTGCTATTCTTGATTATGTATGATGGGCTTATACCCTCATATATGTAATGCTTGAAATTAATAAAGTCTGGGTTTGATTAATTATTTAATTTATAATTGCTTTTATAACCAGTAAACATACCAGGGTTCGGGGGATTGTAGTCCAACCTATTTGTCTCATTCATATTTATTCAATAACAGTAGTTTACTCCTGCATATGTAGCTTAATTATTAGCTTAATTAATTTGCATTTAGTTAGTAGATATAAAATTCCAAAAATTCAACACCTTTTTCTAATTCAGCTTAGGATTAGTCATCTTACCTATCGTCTTCACGTTCTACTTCCTATTTTCATGAGGATTCGAACCCGTCTTACCGAGTTTATTACTTACACGACCATTTTACACGTGAACCGTAATTATCACGCACTAGAGACACATTTTTAGTCGCGTCAAGTTTTTGGTGTTGTTGTTGGGGATTTAGGTAGACTTTTAGGCTAGGTCAATTTAATCAAAAATTTGACTTCAAATCTTAAAAAGCCCAAAAAAATCAAAAGCCCAAAAAAAATTCAAAAAAAAAAGCAAAAAAAAAATTCTAACATCTCTCAAGGTCCTTTCAAGCAAAATCTGCAACAAACTCCTCAATCAACTCCCACTCACATTCATGAGAATCCGAGAGTTGGGTATGATCTCGATAGCCCACACACTCATAATGCACCACAGTTTTAGGTTTCACCTCCTACACCGCTAAATTCCATTACGAGTCACACTTCTAGGACACAGAGTGAGGATTTCGAGTCATTTGGAGAGAGAGCCATGTCGGATAACGCTAGCTTTGGTACGAGTGAGGGAGATATACCATATCATCCCACGAGAGATCTTTTATATCATGGGTGAATTGTCACCCCTAGATGCATTCTACTTTCATACAATGCATGACAGTTCCACTTTCATAATGGGATGATGCAGATTCTTCCTATTTTTCATGATATGGATTCGGAGAAGCCTTACCTCCACATTCATGAGTTCGAAGAGGCTTGCGATACATTTAGCGATCAATCTTGCACTCATGATGTCATTCACCTCAAACTTTTTCCTTTTTCCTTAAAGGATAAAGCTAAGACCTGGCTTTGGTCTTCATCATTGAACTCAATCGGATCATGTAGGGAGATGCGGGCCAAGTTTATTTTAAAATTCTTCCCCCAACACAAAAAAAATGCCATCATGGCTAAGATTCAAACATTCCATCAACAAAAAAATGAGCCATTCGTTTGATGTTGGGAGTGTTTCCAAGAGTTGCTTAGTACATGCCCACACTATGGTTTTGAGAAGTATCGTCTGATATATTTCTTCCACCAGGGGCTAAATATAGCGTCTAAATAACTCATGGAAACCATGTGAGAGATACCATTTAGGGAGTTAGATGCTAACAATGTCGAGGCCCATCTCAAGTATGTCGCTGAGACTACTTAAGCATGGGACACATCCAATCGTAAGACCAAAAATTGGGTTTGACAGACGTCCACTGCTCCTTCCATGTCTGGTCTTTATCACGTGGATAAGGACTTTGCATGGAACCTTTGATTTAGTCAACTTGAGTAAAAAATGGAAGACGTACTTGAATCACGGTAAAGGGAAATTCTCAGATTCACTCAATTAAGAGAGAAGGTGTGTGCCATTTGTGAGGTGGGTCATTCAGCAGAGGAATGTTCGACGATACCCGCCTGTAAAGTTATGCTTCAAGAGAAAGTGGTGGCGATAGGAAATCTTACGGGTAATTTTAATGCCCCATACGAGAATTCTTATAATCCTTCATGGAGGAACCACCCTAGGTTTAGTTATGGGCAATAAAATGTTATGTTGAATCCCAATTCACACGTTGCCCCTCCTCTACCATCGCCTCCCCACTTTTAACAAGCACCACCTCCTACACCATATATCACTCCACCGTGGAGAAATATTGAGGATATTATACACCAATCCATCCAGTCCCAAAATACAACCAATGTTAAGTATGAGCGCATGTCTACCGAAATGAATGAGAATATCTCTAGGTTGCAATCATCTTTAAGTATCCAAGAGAAGGGTAAGTTTTTGACCCAAGGTCAAAGACCTCCCCAAGGTCAATCTAGTGTTAGCACTACATCCCACGACCATCCAGAGCAATGTAGTGCAATTACCACTCTACGTAGTGGGAGAGTTATTGATTTATCACCTCCCCCACACGACGAACCCAAAGATAATGAGGTTTCGCCCGGCACGAAAGAGGCCAAAGATGGACCCTTAAATGAGAGTAATAATGAGGACAACACTAGTGGGACCAAATTCATAGTGAAACCACCCATTGTTGTGTCGTTCCCTCAATGGTTGGTTTCATCTCAAAAAGGGACCTCCCGTGAAGATGTGCTAGATGTCTTCAAGCAAGTAAAGCTTAATTTGCCTTTTCTTGATTCCATAAAGCAAATTCCCGCCTATGATAAAGTCCTTAAGGACTTATTGATGGTGAAAACAAGGCTAAAGTTAAAGAAAAATGTGTTCCTAGCACAAAACGTCAGCTCAATACTGTCAAGCAACCTTCCACCAAAATTCAAAGATCCGGGTACACCCACCATTTCACGCATCACGGGGAGGAATCGAATCAAGAGAGTGCTAATAGATTTAGGGGTAAGTGTTAATATTCTCCCCTACTCCATCTATAAGCAATTATACTTGGGGGACCTTAAGCGAACAACAATGACTCTCCAACTCGTAGATCATTTGGTGAAGATATCTCGAGGGGTTGTTCAAGACGTGATTGTCCAAGTGGACACTTTCTACTTCTCGATAGATTTTTTTTATTTGGGATGAGGATCCCTTCGCTGTATGGAGCAAACATGTTCCTGTCATTCTTGGCCAATAATTTTTAGCTACGGCTAAGGCACTAATCAACACTCAAAATGGGCGAATGCAACTCACGTTTGCGAATATGACCCTCGAAACAAATATCTTTAACATCATGAAGCTCGAGGGTGATGATAGCGAGTCACGAGAGACGGATCTTATGAAAGATATAGTACTCAAGCCCGAGAGGAATCACGCGGGAGAGCCGGTAAGGGTATATCTTATCAAATGAAGTGAGAGAGATAATCCTAACATCGTTTGAGAGGTGGGGGAGATGTGTTTAGTGACTTCTATTGAGAGCGAAAGAGAGCGCGTAGGCGTAAGAGGGAGAGAGATTTTAGATGGGAGTGTGAGAGATTATTCCGAGGATGAGAAAGAAATGGAGTTAGAAAACGTTAGCCTAGAAAATTTTGAGAAAGAATTCGGGTCGGTGGATGAGAACCTCACTATTTAAGTCCAATCTCTATTGGACTGCCTTAGTCTCTTAGAAGAGAGCGAATGGAAAGATAAGATAGATATATTCCTTCTTTAGGACCATCCACCCATGCCACCTAAGTCCTCGGATGCGATAGAGGAGAGGACTCAAGTCTCATCCGACTTAGAGCCCGACCCATGCATTCCCGAAGTGAAAAGAGATCTAGGTTTTGCATGTCCCTCCAATTTTGATCGAGATGTTCCCTACAAGTCGGGAGAAGTAAATTGAAATTTGATTGAGCACCATGAGAACCCCATTCATGAAAAATATCCCGAACCTCAAGGTGACACCATTATCTATGGAAAGGGTCCCAATTTGTTCCGACTATTAGTTTATGATGCTAGGACAGGAGAGACGATGAGAGTATCGGACACCGTACAGGGGGTCGAATGAGTTTTTAGTGGAGAAAGAGAGGTTGTCGCACCCCCGACGCAGATAGGGTGATTTTTGTTGTATTTTTGAGTCGTGTGTTGGAGTATACAGTATCTTTTTGCATTTTAAATATTTGCTTGTTTTATTTGTTGCACTAATTATCTTTTCTTCTTTAGCTTTGAGTCCTTTTGATTGAGGACAATGCAAAATTCTAAGTTGGGGGGATGACAAGTGCGTCTTTTAAAAACTTCACAAATTTTTAAAATGCCCTAAAAAAATTAAAATCCAAAAAAATTGAAAATTTTGAAAAAGCCAAAAATATTTTTCTTCAAAATAAATAAAAATTTAAATTTAAATTTTTCAAAAATTTCACTAAAATTTTGTTTGAAATCTCAAATTGTAAAAATTCAAATGCGCAAAGCCAAAATTGCCCAAAGATGGAAATTGAGCGAAAATTAACGACTTTACGAATAGGTGTGGAGATTAATCAACCCGGTGAGATTTTGAGCCTATCATTTTTTCCAAGTTTTTAAAATCAATCTGAGTTAATGGTTAACTCAAAGTTCATTTCAGAGTTTAAGTCGTTGAAGATCTCAATTCCTTTGTTTTGATCGGTTATGGGAAACGTGCGAGATGTTGTCTTGAATGCGCGCTAACATATCTCTAAACTCAATTATTCTCGAGACGCATATGGTACTGTGATTAGTAATTTGGATAACTGAAGTTAGGCCATCGTTTGTTTACCCAAAAATATTAGCCATAAAAAGTCGTGAAAAATTATACCTTTTGCAAGCGCACTTGAGCCTAATAGAAATATTCCCTTTTCATTTGTAACCCGAAAAACCCAAATAGCCCGGAGTTGTGAAAAATAAAAAAAAATAGAAAATAAAGTCCAAATGGTGCAAGAAAAAGGGGAAAAAAATAAAATAATGCTCAACAAAAATAGCAAGAAAAGAAATATGTGAAAAACAGAAAAAGAAGAGAAAAATGAGCAAAAGCCCGAAAAATCACTAACGGACATCATATAGACATTTTCCAATTCCGAATTTTCCAACCATTCCCAATTTTACCAGTACACCTTAAAACCCCAAAAAGTCCTAACCGAGTCCGAATTTCCAAATTAATTATCGCGTGGAGAGCTAAGACACAAAAAGATAATAAGAGAGATAAATTGGTGTGGATAAGAGGTGATTTTTCCTGTTTCCCAATAACCATGCTCCGATAATGAGATCTTTTCACCATAAAAATTCCGTCTTTCAAAATTGTGCGCATGAACTTGTGTTACATTACATTTACTCTTATAAATCACACATACCAGGAGAATTATCCATATTTCGAGTAATTCGTTTGTGAGTGTATCCATGAGAAATTGAATCAAAACGAATTTTCGAAAAGTAATGTAATGATAAATTGGTGGAAATTGGCGGTTTAATTTTTGACTTCTCACACACACCACAAATTGAGACTTGTGAATATAAATTAATGGTGGCTATATTTATAAAGGTTTAAATTATACAATTTTTAAGTATTTCAATTTTTTTCTTGAGTCAAAAATGAATTTAATGGGTATATTCACTAAAAACCCTCACGAGACACAACTCATCCTACTAGGGTAACCTAGGGGTTTAAAGGCTTGTTGAATATGCTAAATGCAATCGCTTACCCGCGAAAGAGGTATTTTATCCTAATAACACGTTTATTGAGTGTTGGACCTTGCTTGTATTCTTTTACATTGCTCGGGATGATCAGTAGCCTATTATATAAATTATCCATAAAACTCAAATTTTAAAATATCACACAAAAACTTAGGGTAATCGGCTCTAATACCAATTTGAGAAAGCGGTTTCATATGGATAGTCTGTATATTATGTTATGCACAAACAAATTCAATTTTAATACAAATTTTGTCTTGATTTATAATTAGGTGTGCATGTAATATAATGTCCAAATTAAGTATGTCAAACTAAGCAAATAATCAAACCAAACAAACATACGAAGAAAATTGAGGAAAAATCCCTTTCGGGCAAAACCTAGATTTCAGCACTATTAAGAAATTGACAGATTCATTGACTTATAAACTATTTAGAGCTCCATTAAGTATAACGCATAGTTTTTATTTCATAAACAAATAACACTATCCAAACGAAGCGGTCTTCCCTCGATATCTACCGATCAGCCTCAGGATGCACAATCCTTATTTCTTCAACCGTAGAGTCTCAACTCCACAAATCAGTAGTAGAGTAAACTCTACAAGGGTTTGATGTAGGAAGTATGGAAAATGGTTTTGAATAACTCAACAAATCATATACGAGATGAATGATTTCAAAAAGAGAAGTATTTTTCTAATACACAAAGATGAATACTATTGGGATAGATATTGAGAATTCATTTTGGCCAAAAATCTACAGAAAAACTCATCAAAATAGGATTTTATAGAAACAAATGTGAATTTCGAGGTGGAGATATTATTCAAACAAAAATGCATCTCGTTCGAACGAAAACACCAGTTCCGTTCTAAGGAGATCAATTCTCATTCGAACGATAACTCATTCTCGTTCGATCAACTTTCTAATGACCTTCCAACGACTTTGGTTCTGTTAAACATAGAATACTCGTTCGATGGTCATTCGAAGCCTGTTACAGCGTAAAGGGACTTTCAGTTTTTATGAAATTAATACCTCGTTCGAATGAGATTAAAAATTAAAAATAAAAATAAAAATTAGTTATATCAAAAAGCCTCAATTTATAAAGAAAACATCCCAGAATGTAATTTTAATAAATAATAAAAACCACAAGTAGAATACCTCCATAAAAAGTTGGTGACATATCCAATGGCTTGAAATTCGAAAATTATGCTCTGTCATTAACTCATCTTCAAATGATCATGGAGGCAATAAGGATGTAGTGTTCGATTTCAAACCCTAGTTTGTAATGGGATATGCCAAAATACCAAACTGCCTAAGGTATGAGTAATTATAAAATCTTGATCTTTCATGTACTTCTTAAAGGTAAATTGAAGAGTTTAGATTATAATATAAGACCAAACAAGAATAATTCAATTAATTATGCAGCTACTTACTCTCTCTAATGTTCAACTTCATCTTGTGATTCGAATACATAACGAGCTCCTTGATCCTATTATAGAATAGTGAGTCTCACCTCCTTTGGGTTCCAAAAAGGTAATTCATCCTCAAAATCATTAGGTTCCTCGATCACTCATTCTTTGTGAGAATAAAACCTCCTCATATCCTATTGTGGCATATGTTCTCGAGCATATAGCGATTATTCCACTATTATATATTCTTCATCAATTGACCCTCCAATATACCATGTATTCTTAATGTAAGTTTTGAAGGTTTTCATCAAGCACTCAAAAGGATACATCCCGCTATACCTAATGAGACCACACAACAAAGCATCATTGCATAAATGCACAAGCATGTGGATGCTGATATCGAATAAAAACGAAGGAAAATATTTATGTAATACAAAAATTGCCTCGGCTAAAGTTGATTTTGTAGCATTAATGTGCTTTCTATTTACCATTTTTTTTCACAGAGTAAAGTAAACCACAAACTTCTTTGCGTAATTTTCTGATGGAGATCTTTGCGATCGAAAAAGCAATGCCTAAACAACAAAGGGATTAATTAGATAATGTGCCAATCGTGAGACTTGAACTATTTCAAGTCATTTATTTGGTATCTTACTACCCTCATTAATTATTGGAAAAAACAGTTGGAATCTTTAAGTTGAACAACGTGCCTAGGAGGATTTTTTTTCTCACTAGCAGTCAAAGTGAAAGCAGCTAGGGGATAAAAATTCTTCTGGTTTTAAGATTATTTTAACCATAATTTTTTCATTATTTTCATCTTTTGTAGGTCGTGGTGCGCCCGCTATCCATATTTTGAATGAGATCCACTCAGACATTATCTATCCGATGTTCCACAACATTCTTCTCCGTGTGCATCACATGAATTACATTCCTTACACGGTGATCTTTCCAATATGACAAATAAAAAATATTGATCATCTGTACCAAGCCTTAATTTTACTACGGTATTTGGGATCCTCCCTAGATTTATGCTTCAGTTTAACAAATTGACGGTGTTTGCCTACGTCTTCCTAGTCACATCCTTCATCTTCTCCTTCTCCTTGATCTGTTGACCAAAAAGTCGAGTAGGTTTTTTCAGATGATCGTGACCAACATGTAAGAAGTTTGACTTGTTATTCTTAGAATAGTGACTAGTCGGCATAAATATATGATGAACCTTATAACTCATCTTACCACTACGATGTAGCCAAGTGGCTTAAGTTTCCTCCCCACATATGGGATTTACATAATAACCATGAATATTGTAATCGAATAAGGTCCTATAAGCAGGAAGGTCATGGATATCCAATATAACCATGGCTTTAAGTGTGAACTCTTCACCCTTATTAGAGTCAAATGTCTTCACGCCTTTATCCCATAACTCTTTAAGTTCTTCGATTAATATGGCCAAGAAAATATCAATATCATCATCAAGAGCCTTCGGCTCGAGTATCAATAATGATAATAATGTGAACTCCTTTCTTATGTATAATGTTGGAGGTAGACTTAAAGGCGCTATGAGAACTGACTAATAACTCCGATTATTGCTTAAATTACTGAAAGGGTTAAACCCATATGTTGATAATGCAAGACGGATATTGTACGATTCCTTTTCAAATTCAATGTGTTGCGCATTTGAAAGTTGTGAGATGATTGAATCAATTGGATAACGCATGAGATTCCCACCCATCTCTGATATTGTCATGTCATGGCCTCTTCTATCCATGGCATAGTGAAAAATAATTTTAACCATGGATCGAGGGTAAAATACTTCAAAATCTTATGTGGAACTTGCGAACACTTACGATATTTTACGGTCCTATCTTTTCCACTTTTAAAAGCCACGTATCTAGGATCATTGCATACATGACACTCAAGATTCTCTTCGTGCTCAATAAGGTATAGTATGCAATCATACTTGCATGCATGAATAGATTTGTACTAAACTTAAACCCTTCAACTCTTCTTCATGCCAAGATAATTGTCTCGTAACATGTTCTCATTTGGGAGAATGTCTTTAACCCATTTAAGAATTCGCTTACACTATTGCCCGATAAACCAAATTGACTTTTCAAATTATTCAAACCAATCATTTCATATAATACCAAGTGACCTTCATCGCAATCTTCATACAACAATTTATTCTCATCGACTTTCAATCATATGTATTCGCGATCTTCTGGTAATTTAGCATCAACTTGTTCATTGACTTGGTCATAATACACATTGTGGCCATCCCGAGGGTTTTCTCTTCCGGGGTTTGGGAGGAAAATGCATCTCCCGAGGTGGATCCCTCCTTCCTTCTCCTTTTTTAATGTGTGGGGGGGATTGCATCCTCAATCGGGGCGCTCGGCCATCATTTATGTGGGGTGATATGTAGAGAGAGTCGCTAGCCTATTTTGCATAAAACATGCAAAAGGAATATTGTTGCCTCGAGAGAACGACATCAAGGACAATACTGGTGCTTGAAAAACTAAATAGTTTAAGGGTACGGGGACTAAGTTACGGAATGGGATGGTGTTAAGAACCTATCCCACCCTTTCGATATCTTATGGGCATGTGTTAATCTTGTCATGTAGATCTCCATGATGTGTGTGCTTATGTGTGTAATATAAATGGAGGATGTAATCACTCGACTCACGTCATGGATAAAGGTGGAGCGAGGTCATCCGTGCGACTGTTCCCAAAATAATAATAAAAAATATAATGTAAGTGTTTGTTAATTCACAAGTCATTATGGAAGAACAATTGCGTATATCAGACAAGACACAAGCATATAAAATATATATATATATATGTATATCATGAATATATGAGAGAGTAAAGTAACAAATGTATGTGGGAGGACTCAAGTCTATGGATTTACCCTAGAAGCCTAGGTAGCCTGGGAGATATCAAAGTCCACGTAGTTTGAAGAAATTATGAGGTGGGGTTTAACCCATAAATATAATCGGGGAATTTATTATATGCGTGTGTGTAGAAAAAAAGTGTTTTAATATGAGAAAATGTGATGAGAAATCCCCATTTGGAATTTACAAGTGAGCCCTCGTTTTCTTGTTTTTGGGTTCTTCTTTGAAAATAAAGTATGTGTGAATACTAATCATAAAAAGATTGAAGTTAAGATATGTTGATGTAATGAAGTAAAGTACCAAAGTGAAAATTAAGTAACAAATACAAAAATATGAGAATTTAAAGGCAAAGGGAAAGAATTAGATATCTTTGTGAATACTTAAAGTAGATATTAATTGTAGATGTGTTGATCTCAAGATGAAGTGATGGTGGTTTGAGGATGTGGGTCTAAATACACTCAAAAAGGTATGAAAAGGATGGAAGGAATGTGGAAAATGGGCTTTTTAAGGAAAGAACAAATATGAATTTGAGGGAATTCTCTTTGAATTTCTAAGAGGGATGTTTAGGATTGCCTTTCAAAGTGAGGTCATGGACTATAGTAATAGGGCCAAGGGGGGTGCTAGTCAGCATGGTCCCAAACCTGCCTATTAGCATAGAATCCTAGACACACTGCCGATAAGTAGGGTCCTGGGTTGCTAATTAGTAGTCTGAGGAAGGTTTTTTGGAAAAATAGACATAAAACGCGAATCATAAGTCAGAATCGTGCATGGGGTGGATATTTAAAAATGGTATTCAGATCCCTTTAAGAAATCATTGAGCCACTCTCGGGTTTGGGAGTTGACCAAAGAAAACTGGGCCTGGAAGCGCTCATCGGTCACTAGATATAGGGAGTTCCCAAGGAGGAAATTGGATTGTTTGTCCTAATCGTAAGGCTAATTCGTGCACGTTATGGACCATTGGAAAGAGTATTTAGTTCCCTTCGAAGATTCATCCAGCTTCATTTGAGATATAGAGTATACATGACTCAAACGGACCCCGGGAGCACCCTGTGGCCTCTAGATCAGTTTTCGATTGTAAAACTGATCGTCCATCCAAATCATAAGGTCGATTCATGAATGGAATATACCATTATAAAGGGGATTCAAAGCCTTTTAGAGATTCATTAAGCTTCCGCTTAGCCGAGGAAGTTGATCAGAGTCAAACAGGGCCCGGGAGTGATCGGTGGCCTCCAAATAAGTTTTTCATAGTTAAACGGATTATTTGTCTGAATCGTAATTCTAATTTGTGAATAGGTCAGACCGTTGTGAATGGGATACATAGATCTTCGAAGATTTATTAAGATTTTTCTCAGATGAGAAAGTTTATCAGAGTTAAATGGGGCCCAAGAGCTTCCGGTGGCCTTCAGATCAATACTCGGGGTATGACATTGGGTATGCGATGAACGAGTGAGTGCTAGGTAAATAAGGATGTGCTTAAGGGGGTCCTAATATGGGGTTTCTATTGAGATATGGGTGAGCTTGGAATAAGTGAAGGTCGTTGAATGATAGACACGACATCGAAATTAGGGAAGATATTTTTAGGTCGATTCAAATGGCCTAGACGATGAGGTTGACCAATTCAGCGAGTAAGGGTCAGGTATGAGGACCTAAGGGGATGAGGATGATCGATTTAGCAGGTCGAGGTCTGTTCTGAAGACCTAAGGAGATGAGGATGACCTATCCAATGGGTTGAGGTCAGTTCTGAGGACCTAAGGAAACGAGGATGATCGATTTGGGGGGTCGAGATCAGTTCTAAGGACCTAAGGAGATAAAGGTTGCAGATTCAACGGCTCGAGGTCGATTATGAGGACCTATAGAGACAAATATAACTTATTTAATGGTTCGAGATCGATTCTAAGGACCTAAAGAGATGAAGATGATCGATTTAGCGAGTCGATGTCAATTATGAGGACCTAAAGAAATGAAGATGACCAATTTAGCGAGTTAAAAATGTGTTATGATTGGTTCTAAATGGCTAGGGAAAATAATTTGGCGGGTCGAGGTCGATTCTGGGGACCTAAGGAAATGAGGATGATTGATTCAGTGGGTCAACCTTAACTTTTGAGTTGTGCTGGGGATGACCAATTCAGCGGGTCGAGGACGATTCTAAGGGCCTTGCGTTGTGAAGTCCAATTCTGAGGGTCGAGATCATATCTGAGGACCTTAAGTTATGATGGCCAATTCTGAGGGCCGAAGTTAATTATGAGGACCATAAGTTGGAACAACCAATTCTGAGGGATAAGATTAATTTTGAGAACCTGAGTTGTAACGACCAATTCTGAGGCTTAAGGTCAATTCTAAGGACCTAAAGTTGTGATAATCGATTCTACGGGCTGAGGCTATGTGACAACCCGAATATAATTATGATAAATTATATTTAAATCATGCTTATCTTATGTGATATGAATAATGTGTTATTATTATATCTAATGTTAAGTGATTATGTTTATTATAATCCTACTTTCATAAATCATGAAAGGTCGCATTATTTACAAACACAAAATTTTGTTGTTTTCGGTAGAAATGTCCCTGTTAGAGACTAGTTTTGACCCTTAGCACATAACAATTGACTTGAGGTAAAAACTAGATAGTTGTAGACATGTGAGTTAGGGTTTTAACACAATAAACGGTGCATCAAACGGATGTGCGAGTAAGAAGTTAGGCCAAAATTACGAACAAGGGGCAAATCTGTCAATTCCCTCTAAGTAGTAAATTGTCTTTTATTAAACCAAATGGTTTAATTTGATTGGTTGGCTTGGGAGGCAGCCTTGGACGACTTAAAACTCTCCCTCTAACTTATTTCTTCATCAAATTAAGCCCTAGGTTCAGTTTCAAGTGTTGTTAGCTTGAGGAAATAGAAAGTTGATATTTAGGAAGAAAAAGTGAGGAGAAAAAGTGTAGAAAAATCCGTAGAAATTATGTAAAAGCCTGGAAGGTAATCCTAATTTCAATTCTTGTTATTTATATTATATTACTGATTTATATGATATAAATCATCATAGGTTTACAAAAGTTTCAGCCCTTTATATATATGTATGGTTAGATGCAAGTTTATGTTAAGTTGAATGTAGAAACCTTTAAAATTGCATTGTATTAAAACCCCTTGTATTCAAACTTGCATATCTCTTTGTGTGCTTATTGGAATTTATAAATTCTAATTGGATATGAAATTAGACTCATATATTTACATCATATCCTAAAATTAGAATTTATCTCCTTGTGGTTAGGCCGTAATGATGATTTCAAGTTGGTACATAGTTGCTGTTTGTGTACTTGATTTCGGTATGCCCTAAGTTTAGTCAAGCTTTTGAGATAGAAAATGAAGTCAAAAAATTATGAAACTTTAATTATGTACTATTCAGTATGTTTAATGGAAAGAGTTTGAAAATCATGGAAAGTTATGATGTAGAAAAATTATGAAAATTCTTGCAAGTTGAAGGAACAATTGAGGAGCTTGTAGGGCAGATTTCTTGTGTTGTAAAGAAATGGTCATAACTTGCTCTAGGAAGCTTGAAAAATTACACTGTCACTTGTACTGGAAATTATATTCATATATGTTTTCATATTGATAAGGTTGTACCCCTGTATTTATACAATTTAGGAATATAGGATGGTTAAGTATGTAGTACAATAATTTCAGGCCATAATAGATACCCCTTGGATGAATTTTGTATTTCATCCTTACAAAGGGTACTTTGAGTACATGTTTCATGTGTATATACCTTGAGAAGTATAATTTCATGTTTACTTGACTTTGGTTATAAATTCCTTATAAGCTATTTCCTACGTTTGAATGTCCGTAACCTTATCAACATGTATATCATTGTTTTGCCTTTACTTATGTTTTATGGAATGTGACTTAATTGGAATTATATTATTGATGTATAGTCATGGAAAGTTACATGATTATGTTAGGATAATATTCATGATTAAGTCTCAGTACTGATTTAGTTGGATTGATAGGTGTAAGGTCTAATCAACCCAGTTCAGCTCCACCAGAAGGAAACGTGAATACATAGTTGTCAACCAAGGTGAGTGTACTCACTGGAAAGAATATTTGTATCGTGTTGTTGATATGATCAGAATATAATTAATATGAGATTGTTCATTTCGGTTTACCGAAATGGGAGGTTACTCCCCTACCCGGAATGGTAGAGATTTGTCTATTAATGACAAGGGGTTACTCCTCGACTAGGAATGGGGGAGAATTGTCTATTTAGACAGGATATGTGAATCATGATTCGAAAAAGTTGGTCATTCATTATGAATGAGCTGGATAAGTTAATACATAATTATATGAACATGATTTATTGCATTTAAATTCATGTTGTAGTATAGTAGTGATGCATTAACTGGGCTATTTTTCTCATGGTTCCTATGTTCACATTTTTCAGGTAACGCAATGTCACTGCCAAATCTAGGAAGTCGGGTTAGGTTAGCCAGGAATAGGAGAAACAAAGATTCTGTTTAAATGTAAATGATGTAATTAAGTTAAATTATCCTTCAAGTAAGTTTGTATAAGTATGACTACTCTGATGTTGTAAAAAGGTTTTCAGTTATATGGATTTACAATGATGACTCTGAAATTAAAACTCTTGTTTATGGTTTGGTTAAATTAATCATGGTTTGACTCACTTTGACTTTCAAACTTAATTATAAGTAACCGGGTTGGGGTGTGTCAGGATAATTCTGAGGACCTTAAATTGTGACGATCGATTTTATGGGCCGAGGTTAATTCTAAGGACCTTAAGTTATAGCGACCAATTTTAAGGACCGAGGTCAATTTTGAGGACCTAACGTTGTAGCGACCAATTCTGAGGGTCGAGGTCGGTTATGAGGACCTTAAGTTGTAGCGATCGATTCTAAGGGTCGAGGTCAATTATGAGGATGAACGATTCTGATGACCAAGGGCAATTCTAAGGACCTTAAGTTGGGCCGACCAATTTTACGAGTCGAGATAAATTATGAGAACCTTAAGTTGTGACGACCAATTCTAAGGGCCGAGGTTAATTCTTAGGCCTTAAGTTGTGACGACCGATTCTGCGGGTTGTGGTCAATTCTGGGGACCTAAAATTATGACGACTAATTTTGAGGGTCGAGATCAATTCTGAGGTTATTAAGTTATGACAATCATTTCAACGGGCCGAGCAATTCTGAGGACCTTAAGTTGTAATGCAGGGAGTTTCTCTCCTGGGGAATTTTAAATTATCTTGGGGTGAGGATGTATCTATGGTTCCTCTTGGGATTGTATTGTTTTAAGACTCTATTGGGAAGGACTTATCTTTAATATTTAGGTTGGGGATTTTGTTATTTTGAGACTCCACTGGAGGATGTTTAGGCTGGGGAATTGTAATAAACTTGGATGCGGGCGCATCATCGGTTCTGCTCATGGAATATGTTGAGAATAGATGTGAAAGATTAATCATGCTGGTGATTATGCTAGAAATAAGGGTGTAAGATTAATCCAACTGGGGATTTTAAGAGTTTAAAAGGGGCTTAGTGCTCCAAAAATGACTTTCTTGAGAAAAATGAGGTTCCATATTTTTCTGGGAATTTTTCAGGCAATTTTTGGATTTTTTTGGATTTTTCTGTCATTTCTTGTACAAAATTTAGAAGGGGGTGCTGATAGGCAGTTTTGGGGGGGTACCAATCGGCAGGCCTTAGCCTTCAAGTTTTTAAATCTTCTTATTTCTCACTCTAAAAAATGTTACTAAGTCATTTTTTCTTCAAGACTTCAAATGGCTAGTTCAAGTGTGGTGTACAATAATGAGTGACTTACCGTTGATGACTGGGAGGGACGGGAGTGGAAGTTTAGGGTACCTCTTGCTTTGGGAAATGAAAATATCTTTGATCTATTTGAGCCTTTATCTGATGAGCGTACTCTACTACGTGAGCTGGATACCACCATTTGTCTAGGGTGAGGAACCCTAGTGGCTACATAAGTGCAGTGAATTTTTGTGTTTCATTTTATTTTTCTCTTTCTTCTTTTGTGCTAATGAAGGGTTTTTTTCTTCTTCTTTTGCAGACTAACATAGCTCCTTCAAGTATCTCCTCTCAGGGGATGATGGGGTTGAAGGAGGTTTGGGAGAAACTCCCTGTTGTGGTACGCTGGATGGTTTTTTATGTGGGTTTTGGTCGTATGGCAGAGGCTTTCGATGAGACATTGCGTTTTACTACGATTTTATATGATTTGGGAGAAAGGTGGTGGGACACTACCCACATTTACTATCTTAGACTTAGGGAGATAATAGTTACTCTCATGGAAGTTCAGCAGCTGACGGGGGTTAACTGTGAAGGATTTCAGATAGTGGTGGATCGAACACTGAGGGTGACGCTGAAGGCAATGCATGCAGCCTTGGGGGATTTGGGAAAGATCGTATCTAGGTATTTGATCTGTTTTTTTCTATAAATGAGACTCACTTAAAGAGGATAGTGGATGTAACTGACTGACGACAGGTGAGGCAGAGTGGTCGTCTATTTATTTTTCTTCTGTTGGGTGGCGACGAACGGCGATGTCGTCCATCTTTGGTTCTTGTCATATTTGAGGATGATTTATGACGTCTGGTTGTATGACTGGGGGAGACTAACCTTGGCGTCCCTTTATTCTTCTATGGATGCTTTCAACCGGTGTTGCCACTAAACTTTTACGGGAGCCACATATCTTGTGGAGATAATTTTGAATTCATTTTTCTTTTTGTGCATTTCCTTGCATTCTTCTTTGGTTTCTTTTTTGTTGATTCCTTTATTTTGTAGATGTGGTTCTATAAGGTGATCGGGTACAATGCAAGGTTGATACACCTAAAGGATGAGGGCTTGGGGTACTTTTATCGGATGTTCTAGAGGTCGAATCATTATTTGTCAATGGAGGATGTGCGACGGGCTCTGAATGCCCTGACGAGTGATAATGTTATCTTTCTATCTTTTGTGAGTCCTTTGGCATCTTCATTTCTTCAGTAGATACTGATTCTCTATTGGGGATTGCAGGTGACCTTCCATCCCTAAGGTTAAATCTATGTGATACGGATGTGACGGGCCTATATGCACAGATGAGGCAGTTGATCGTGCATGAATTTGGGTACGTTTGGTACCTAGGGGAGAGGGTTGTGAGACAGATTGTGGAGGAGGAGGTGAGGGTCCCATCGCCAGTTCCCCCATGTACGTGAGATGGGTGACAGAGATGTCGTATGATGCTCGGGTGGCGATGATAATCAAGGAGCCCTATACGCACTATATGGATACAACGACGAGCTATGATTATCTAAATTTTGTGATGAACTGGTTGATGCCCACTTGCATTTTTTATATGGAGAACATTCATCCACCTTCTTCGGCTTTGGGCAGGGGTACCTGTGCACCGGTGGGACTGGGCCACAACACAGGTAGTGTCACATCGATCGTGGTGGCATAGGAGGCTCCTATTATTTAGGTTACTCCTCCTTCCTATAAATTCTGATTGAGCAGCGGGGAGTCACTGACTGTGCCACAACGCCCTCATGCGTCAGTGTCTGGATTGACAGGGATTACGGACGATGCCTTTTGGCCTGAGGTATATCCTTTTTCTTTCTCTTCTTGTTCTGTTGACTTTCCTTTGCCTCTTGACAGATTTTCATTTTGATTGTTGTTTCTTTGTTTGCAGTATCTTCAGGTGTCGACCACCTGGCTGAGGGATATCAAGGATTGGAGGTCCTCCATGTTAGAGTATATCAAGATTTGGCTTCTTCTTGTTTTGTATTGCCTTACACTTCTGATAAAGCCTCAGGTTCTTGGAGTGGAGGATTCACCGCTCACTACAAGGGAAAGCACATTCGCCATGGGGGGTGAGAGCTAGAGAGAGAGAGTTTGTGGCTTTGGGAAAAGTCCCGTTTATTTTTCAGTTTTTTCTTTTATCTGCAAAATGTAACCCGGTGAAGCAATATATATGAAGAAATATGCAATTTTTTTTGGCATTTTTCTTGATTTAGTGACTTATCATATATGCACTTTTAATTTTCTGCTGAGATTGTTTATTTTTATGCAAAGATAGAGATGAGTATGGAAATGATAATGAAAGGAAAGAGGAATGTTATTAAAAAAAGGAGTAAAAGTAATTAACTCGAGGAGAAGGATTTTTTAGTACGAACTTATTTTGAGAGAAAATGATTTTCTTGAGAGAAAAAATGAGGGGGTTTCCAATCGGCATTACATGCAACATAAAATCATCAATACACAAACCATATGAAATAATACTAAATGATAAATCAAGTTCAATAAGAGTCTAAATGCATAGAAATAACTAGGTGTCGAATAAACCATTAGTCACCACAAATCTGATACAAATATCCAAAATGAAATAAATAAACTAAACACCACTAATGTATGAAAAAAAGGGCAACATGCCTAACTGATACCTAAGATAAAACCTTGTCTAGGAAATAATAAATGAAGTGGCTACACTGAACTCTGTCAGCGTCCACATCCACAACAGCTACGCATCTCTGGAACGAATGATCATCCATGGCGTCCCTATGGCTGGACACCTAAAAGTTTTTGGAAAATATTTTTGACACGGGTCAGAGCCCAAAATATTTTTTAAATATTTGCAACTGATTAAAATGCAGTAAATAAATATGGAGTGAATTTGCCATATTTAAGTCGATGTTGCTCTCTCTTGAGATACCCCAAACCTTTCATCTATTATGCAACCTAGCGCAGACATCTTAACCCGCCTAGTTATGATACCCTAGCTAAATAGCCATGTTGCAATTCTTTCTAACACACTACTCTAACCCGAGTACGTTTTATCATTCATTAGTAAACTAGTTTTCTCGTTAGATTATTTAATTATCTCATCAGTTCTCCTTGATATAACTTTACTCGAGTTATTTCTAAACATTCACACTTAATGTATTAAAACTTGTATATAATTTATCACTCGATTATATACCTATACGTACATTGTAAGAGTTACACATACAATTACTCTTTACGTGTTAAATCCATACATAAATTACCACACCATTATATACGTAAAGGGTATACCACAACAAGCACACATATATCACATATAATTATAGTCCCCTGAGTAATAACTCATTTGGGGTCCCTCGAGTAATAACTCATCAGAGATCTTTCTCTAAAATCCTATCATCACCGAGGCTTACTCACATCATCCCAGCTACCAGCGGTCGGACTCTCACACTAACTCGGTAAAATCACAAACATATTGGAGGCAGCCATAGTCCATAAATAATGAGTCATAACCATACCTGCAATTAACTCACTTCAAACTTCAACCCTCACAAGGGCACATGCGCGGCGCTATGACCTCGGGACTATACTCACCCTGCATTCATTAGCCAGGAGGATCACTCACATCGTGCAATCTGCACTAATAGCACTGGAGGGGTATGTTAAAAACAATATCATACACACAAATATTATCATCATTCTTATATATATATATATATATATATATATATATATATATATATATATATATATATATATATATATATATATATATATACACACAACCTTTATACCCGTATATATATTAATGTCATTCTGGCTAAACCGTGCATGTCGCTTAAATCACTAGCCTAATTACTATAAGTCTACATCCCTGAATCTTGAACATATATTAATTCTTATTCATAAATATGTAAAATAGTAGCATCACTCCACTATAACCTCGGACTTACTAAACTAACCCGTACGTCAAATAAATCACGAATTAACCCACACAATTCATTAACAAAATTAATCACTAATTTGTTCTCACATTATAATGATTTTTCATTTTAATTACCAACTCAAACTGAGGTCATATAATTCTACCAAAATTAACCAGCGAAGTTTTCTCATCATTACAGGTCAAAATTTCTATTGAAAACCCTCTAAATTAACCCATAAATTAAATAACAAAACTTAGAGTGTCAGGTGGTCCGAGCCGATTTGGCCAAAGACCCGAATAGGTTCCCTCAACCACCCCTGACTGTGAACCATCTTTTCCAATTCGT
The DNA here is from genome assembly GCA_949130495.1 of Sambucus nigra. Classification (NCBI taxonomy): domain Eukaryota; kingdom Viridiplantae; phylum Streptophyta; class Magnoliopsida; order Dipsacales; family Adoxaceae; genus Sambucus; species Sambucus nigra. The sequence goes on along the minus strand of OX422215.1, from coordinate 189,837,379 downwards.
TTCAAACTTCTCCCATATGCTAGCCAACCTCCATCAAATCGCATTAAACATAATGGGACACAAATATGATGATTTTAACACTTCTAAATCAACCTAACATCAGAGATTGGACAAATATTAATGATTTAATAAATCAATTGGTTTATTTTCAAATCTCTCAACCAAAACCCTAAGTTAAATTCACAAATCTGAATTTAGATTTAATCAATCTCTACATCTCATCGAATCTAAATTTCCCAACTGTTATGAGTCCTCTAAATTCATCAATTTATCATTTACATCAATTGAACATCGCAAGAGATAGATTCAGCCCCAAAATCCCCTATTTGTGTGAGAAGGTTAAAATATGCAGGCATGTCAATAACTTAGAACTCGATGGTAGGATTGATAAGTCCAGCCCTTATTGTGAGTTTTATGGATCACATTACCTCTCAGCGGGTATTGTCGTAAGCACACACAATGTCAAAGTGGGAGTTAGATCACCAACATTGAATCCCGGGCAATTGAAGGTTCTGAGAGGATAAACATTAAGAGTAGATCCGTTATCAATAAATGAGGGTGGGACTGTCTTTCCCATTACTTCAATGAAGATATTAAGGGCATAATTATGATCAGGGACAATATTTGGTATCTCTGCTTTAGAAAAGGAGAGAAGCCTGAAAGAGGTCAAGGACCCAACCATGTTTAAGGATTCTTCAAGAATGGTGGAAGGAGGGAATATAGGCCTGGTTAGGAGGTTTATAAGATCATTTTGGTATAACTGGGAAGACATGAAAACTACCCATATGATGATATTGTCTTGGGTTTTCTTTATCTGGTCAAAGACTTTACTTTATTTAATGGTTATTTCTAACATGGGAAGTTATTTGGTAACTCCCTTTCCCTTATCTATCTCAATCATATGAGGACTTGGGTCTTTGTAGTGTCTCCTTGGCCTGGTTATGTGATTTACTAAGGCATGGAAGAACAAGAACCCCGTATCTTCATCTACCTTTGGCTAAATGGCCACCTTATTTATTTCCCCAACATAACTTCAAAGGACATCATTCTACACAAGCTTCCTACTAGACTGGTTTCTTCTCGACTAGGTTCATCATTTGAATTATCAAAACCATCCCCCATCTAGTGGTGACTAATCCTCTTGCAATGAAAATCAATACATTTAACAACCTCGACGACTTTATAATATAAAAATTCCCACTCCACGGGGAGGTGCATGAGTGAAGGGACCAACCGTCTCCGAAGCTTCAAAGCGGTGAATAGCTCATCGATGCTGAAAATTTCACTTATTTATCAAAAAGCATTGGCCATTATCTGTACCACATCATCGAGATTGGATTTTTCAATAGGTACCACCCATTAATCTGACTCTCAAGCTCATTTTCGAGCTTCCATGAACAAACCACTACAATCAACTATCATCTCGGTGCGTAATTTTAGCCCAAACTCCAAGTGTTGGTTAAACATAGCTGGTAAATCCATATCCTTCCCTTCGAACCAAGTACGAACGATAATGCAAGCCCTTATAAAGAGTGACAAAGCCTTGTCGATGAAGTAGGTAGGTTGTAGGAGAAAATATGGACAAAATTTGAGTGGTTTGGATGAAATTATAGGGAAAATAGGTGCTATGCTAGGCATAATTTGAGCAGACGGATCAAATTCGGGGTCACTTTCTGAAAAGATGGCATTTGTATGAGTTGGAAGTAGGTTATGAGTGGTATTGGGTTTAGGATTAGATAGTGTAGTGATGATACCCCGATCAATTCAACCTTAGATCACATATTGAATGTGGAAGAATTAGTTGGTAGTATGGCCAATAGACTAGGGGGAATTACAACGGTCATAGGCTTTGAAGTTCTTAGGGAGTGGATTCGGTAGTGGACGAGTGTCCAAGGGTTTGATGAGGTTACAGCTCAACAAAGCCTGGTAAACTTTTGATAGGGGAGCATAGAGCTCAGTGTACTCTTTTTTGGTAGGGTTAGGGCGACTTTCTAGTGCCCAAGAGGTAGTGGGTTGGGAAATATTGTTAATGGTTGAGACTGTAGCACTGAAGGGCTTCTTATATTTTTGAGGAGTGAACTTTCCCATCACTTTCTTTGGCAACTTTGACAATACCTTCCTTAATTTCTATGCCATCTTTTCAGAGGCCTCGGAAGTGAGGGTAATATTATCCTCCTATGGACGCTCGTATATGAGGCAAGAAATTTTTCTTCACAATACTGACTTGTTCCTCCTCGGAGCGTTTGTTGTTCATGGTAGCAGTTTTCTCTTTCCACCTTCCTATGAAGCTACTAACTATTTCCCCAGGGTTCTTCTCAAGAAACTCTAGATCTCAGTGTGTAACCTCTATCTCCTCATTGTACTTATACTGAAACATGAATTCTCGAGTGACATCCTCACAACTACGAATTCTAAATTTTTCAAGGGATAGAAACCAACAAAGAGCACGATTATGCGGTCGACGTGAGAGGGAAAAAGGTTCAAAATTATTTTTGAAAGAAAGGGGAGAAAATTTTGGGTATTTCGGAAAGAGGAGAAAAAAAGTTTTTGGTATTTTCGGATTCTCTGAAAAGAAAAAGGATAGGAATTTCAGCATGATTATTATTAGTGTTATTATTAGGTTCTCACTTGTATTAGGTTTGCTTAAATGTAGAAAAAATGTCGAACAGGACCCGAGCTTGGGAAAATGGTGTTTGAAAAATATGTAAAGCACAGTTAGACTTGTTTCCAGGCTCATAGACGGAGTCCTATTTTAAGAAAAAGGAGAAATTATGTAAAAATTCGGGTGGTATGCTAACCCAAAGTTTTGGCAGAGTTCTGCACGGTAATCAAAAAACTAAATATGAGTGTCCTTGGTTTGACATCTATATGACGTCTATGCAATTTTTGGGTTAGTGGAAGGTTATTCCCTTAGGCCTGACTTCCACGATATACCTCTTGCCTATAAGGGGAATCATTCATAACTACGTGTGGACACGCCATTTGATATACCTAAGTGTACATGAATTGCCTCACTATATACCTTATGGTAACAGTATGTGTGGAAAAGAATTCTATATACTAGACATACGTGAACGAGTTTCGTGCTATATACCTCCCATCGTGAGTTCGGTCAAGCAGCACGATGCGGGGGGAACTGTTCCATATGTGTCCAAGGTACGAGGCAAATGGAAGGTGAAAGTCATAGCGCTTAGACTAACTGCGACTCGCATGATCAACCCCATCAAAAAGTGACCCCTCGGTACGGGACAAAATTTAGGTCAATATTTCCATGCTTTTAGTGATGTAGTTTGCAAAAATGCATGAGTCTTGATCAACATCTTTATGACACCCCGCCTAATTAAATACCGGGTGATCAGTCCTATACCGAATTAAATCAGAGTATACAATTGGTTCATTCTCAACATCACTATCAAACAATAATTTTTAATTCACCTAATAATTAATTAAGATAGTGTCAAAAAAAAATTCATTTTAATCTTAACTAAAGCCACTTCCACAATGTGTAGTAATAATAAACAACATAACATCACAACTGAAGAAGAATAAGTATGACTGGAATAACTCTCTAGTTAAATCATTTCATTACCATTAAATAAACTAATATTAACCGTACCGACATAACTGATTACAAGCTCTAGAATAGAAGTGACATAATTAGACTCATAGGCGTCATGCTCTAAATAAGAGGAGATACTACGGATATGTGAATCAATAGAATAGAAGCGTCTACACAAAATTTGTCTCTCCAGTAGCAGCTATAACTCATCGAGATATACATATCCTATACCGGTATCCCTAATACTGGATACCTGATGTGCAAGATACAGTAGAGAAGAGAATATGCAAGAAAACGGGTCAGAGACCGATTGTAAAAGATTTTAAAAATAGCAAGTGCTTAATAATTACAATTAAGCAATTATTATGTACATGTTAGTTTCTCGGGCTCTCGCTTGAGGATTCTCACCTCTCATCTAGTGTGCACGCCTAGCGTACCTTATTATCTCCTTAATTAAGGTTCTCAATTAGGATTCTATGCAATATTATCTCCCCGTATTTTCCATGCAATTTGTATAATATAATTAAACATGTTCATTTCTATTTAATATGAACTAAGCTTTTAAGGATTTAAGATTAAGTATTCACTTACTTAATTCAATCATATTTTATTATTCATATCTATCTACAATTTCACACAGTAGAGTTCATCACAGTAAATACGGTTTAATCTACAATTTCGCACAATACATTTCATCACAGTATATATATTCATTAAACTATTATATATACTAATATAGCACCTCCCAGACACAGCTGCGGTGCATGCATACTCTGCTATCATGTCCTGATACATCTCACGCTATATAAAGGACAAATGGTTCGACGTCTCTCACGAACCATCAATATCATAACACAAATATTGGAGGTGATCATACTCTCAAGTTAAATGGGTCACACACATACCTATGCTCCCATTCAACCGTCGAAACTATCATTCACAACGATATAATGTACCATGGTCCTATGCTCAGTGTACGAATCTAAATCCCCCCAAATGGGTCCAATCGAGATAAGACCATGCACAACATGAAACCTGCACCGCGTTAGCAAGTAGCGTAGTTATGACATTCACACAATAAATAATACTTTAGGTATTCATCCCACCTATATAATAACAATAAGGTGCACGCACAACCCATATAAATATTTTCATACGTAGTATCTTTATCTCACATATCCTACGCATCTACAGATTATGACTTTACTTCTCAAATAATATTCCCAAGCTTCTCTTATTACTCGAAGCGTAATCATTTATTTCTCATGTCAATTCAGTAGGTAAAAACTCATGCCCTACTAGCACATGTCATCACAACTCTCGAATTTCTATGAATTAATATCATCTTCAATTAGGTTTATTTCTCGATAATCCATAATTCAATCTTAATCCTTTTATATCAACTATTAGGGTTAATCCCACATAAGCCTAAGGTTATTCCGGTAATAATAACTTCCTTACTATTGGTCCTAACCTTAAATCATCCTTTATTCGATTTAAATCCCAATATATATATTTTTCCACCGTAATGAATTATATTCACACTTGTTATTTTCCCCCAATCCACCCCATACAAAATAATATTTTTAGGGTCTTAAGTACTACCTACTGCCCTTCTCTAAGTCCCAATATGTTCAATTAATCATCATCAAATATTTCTCAAAGTTGTGATTTAAACAAATATTTAATAGGAATTAAATCACATTTCAGGAGGAGTCGATCGATCGATCAGTCGATCAATCGACAGCCCATATTCTGCATTAGGATACCGTACGGGTTTAACCATTTTTCATCCTCAAAATCATATTTAAACATCTCCAAATTTATATTCATTTATCCCAGATCATATATACTAACATATATGGGCAAGTTCTAACATCTCCAAATTAATTAAACATCACCAATATGTATAATTCTACTTAGATTTCATATTCAATCTCAAGAATTATAATTTTAACTTTATCATCAATTTAAACATGTAAATCCTAGATTTTTTCACCATTTAATTCATACATTTCATGGAATTGATTCTAAACTCAAAAAGAGATCAATCCTATATATTTCTCATCTTAAAGATTCATAAAAAATCATCTTATTTCATATGACTTTTCAAAATTTTCTAAACAACCTAACATGGACAATATACATGCTAGAATTTATAATGGTTAATCAGTTGCCTCTAATTCGTAGGCCTGAACCGTTGAAGAAGAATTATAGCCTCCATGAATTTCCTTCACTCCAGGTTTGTTCTTGCACAAATTTGTCAAATCCTCCCCTTAGACTATTGAAATTCTTTCTCATGTCTCTCCACTTTCTCTCTAATTCTCTGCATAATTTTCTTAACCTTTGGGTTTGTGAAAGTGACTCTTCCTTAAGCCCAATCTTTGATTTTAAAGGTGAAATCCCATTTTTGGCTTTTCACCTACCATTAAAAAGCCAAAAAACCACTTAAATAGGTCTCGATTAATCTCAAAAACTCCCAATACCCGTACATAACCCCCAGGTACTTAATTTTGACAATACAAACCCTTTTGGACACATTGGTGCAGTCAAAATGACCATTCGGATAATATAAGAATAATTTATTTTTTGTTTCACTTAAATATAGTTCTGATACGACTCACGCGCTCGTCCCGACTTAATTTCCATAATTGTTCGTATTCACACTCGCGATAATTTTATAAAATCATAATTATATGTAAAGTCATAATCATATATATTACTTTTAATCACCAAGTAATATTTAATATTCAACGTAAATCACATATTACTTTACTCCCGAGTACTATTTAAATCCGGATTAATTTTCAATTATCTCATAATTAATTCTAATTAATCACATTTTAAAAGTCGTTAAAAATACGGGTTGTTACAATCTTATAAAGAGAGAGAGTATTTTTTATCATTTTTTATTAGAATGATGAGTAAAGGGAATACTACACTAAATGAGGAGCATACATAAGTATATCTAGCAGGAAACTATACTAAGCATGGATACATGTGAGTGAGTATGTGACATGTGTAAAAGGGAATATATACAGGTGTAGGAAGTGTGGTTGTGTGCTAGTGAAGCCTAAGCATGGATATTTTAAGTGGTGTGTGAAGCATGTGAGTGTAAAGTAAAGCTAATTGTAAGTGTGCGAAGTGTGCATGGAGAGTATATACAAGTGTGTGAAGTGTATAAGTGAGTGAAAAGTGATATATATATATATATATATAAAGGTAAATAGATGAGAAAAGAGAATATACAGGTAGGTGCATACATACACATAAAGAAAAGAATTACACCTATGAAGGAATATAGTCTAGTCCTCTTATAATAATCCCCAGCAGAGTCGCCAGTGCATCCATCCTGAGGGTTTTCTCTCTGAGTGGTCCGAGAGAAAAATGAGTCTCCCGGGGTGGATCCCTCATTACTTCCCCTTTTTTCGACTTGTGCATGGGATTGCATCCTTTATCGAGGCGCTCGGACGTCGTCGATGCAGGGTGATATGTAGAGATAAAGTCGCCAGCCTATTTTGCAAAAAACGGGTAAAAAGAACGTTGTCGGCTCGAGAGAATGGCATCAAGGACAATATTGATGCTTGCAAAACCAAATAGTTCAAGGGTCTGGGGACTAAGTTACGGAATGGGAAGGTGTTAAGCATCCATCCCGCCTTTTCGATCTCTCATGGGCATGCGTTCAATTATTTCCTATAGAACTCCGTGATGTGTGTGGTTATATGTGCAATATATAAATGGAGTATGGAATCACTCGACACGCATCATGGATAAAGGCAAAGCGAGGTCATCCTTAGGAGTGTTCCCAAAATAACAATAAAAAATATAATGTAAGTGTTTGTCGATTCACAAGCCATTATGGAAGAACGATTGCGCATATTTGACAAGTCATAATCAAGAAAGCATATAAAATATATAAATCATGAATATATTACGAGAATAAAGTAACAAATGTATGTGGGAGGACTTGAGTCTAGAGATTTATCCAAGATGCCTATGTAGCCCGGAGGCATCAAAGTCCAGGTAGTTCGAAGATAATACGAGGTGGGGTTTAATCCATAAATCCAAGTAGGAACTTTATTATATGTGCGTGTGTGTGTAGAAAAAGGTGTTTTAGTGTGAAAATGTGATGAGAAATTCCCGTTTGGAATTTACAAGTGAACTCTTTTTTCTTGTTTTTGGATTTTTCTAGGAAAATAAAGTATATGCAAATACTAATAACAAAAATTTTGAAGTTAAGATTTGGTTATGTAATGAATTAAAGTAGTAAAGTGAAAATGAAGTAACTAATGCAAAAATAAGAGAATTTAAAGGAAAATGGAAAGAATTAGACCTCCGTGTGAAGGCTTGAAGTAGATCTTGACTGTAGATACGCTAATATCAAGATGAGGTGATCGTGGTTTGAGTAGGTGGGTGGGAATTTACTCAAAAGAGTATAAAAAAGATGGAAGAAATGTGGAAAATGGGATTTTTAAGGAAAGAATGGCCCTGAATTCGAAGGAATTCTCTCTGAATTGTTGATATGGATGTTCAAGGGTGCCTTTCAAAGTGAGGTCATGACCTTTATTTATAGGGCCAATGGGGGGTGTCGATCGGTATGGTTGTAGACCTTCCTATAGGCATATAACTCTAGACACACTGTCGATAGGCAAGGTCCTAGGATTTCCAATTTCCAGTCTGAGGCAGGTCTTTCGAAAAAATAGCCATAAAATGTGAACCGTAAGTTAGAATTGTGCACGAGGCAGACCATTGGAAAGGGTATTCAGATCCCTTTAAGAATCCATTGAGCCACTCCGGGTTTTGAGAGTTGATTGAAGTTAAACGGGGCTTGGAAGTTCTCGTTGGTCACTGAATAAGGAATTCTCAGAGGAAAATGGACCATTCGTCTGAACCATAAGGCTTATTATTCACGGGACAAACTGTTGGAAATGGTATTCAATACCCTTCAAAGATACATTCATCTTCGTTTGAGCTGAAAAGTATACACGAGTCAAACGAAGCCTGGGAGCACCTAGTGGCCTCTAGATTAGTTTTTTATAGTAAAATAGACCATTCGCCTGAACCGTTAGGTCGATGCATGTACGGGGTGGACAATTGGAAAGGGAATTAAGAGACCTTCAAAGATTAATTGAGCTTTTGCTCAGGAAAAGAAGTTGATCAGAGTCAAACGGGTACAAAGAATGCCTAATGGCCTCCAAATTAATTTTTAACTGTAAAACGGACCGTTCGTTCGAATCGTAAGGCTAATTTGAGCACGGGTCAGACCGTTGGAAAGGTGATTCAGAGACCTTTAAAGATTTATGTTCTTTCACTGGGACTAGAAAGTTAACAAAAGTCAAACGGATCCTGGGAGTGCCCAGTGGCCTCCAGATCAATACTCAGGGTATGACCTAGGGTTTGCAGTGAACGAGTGAGTGCTAGGGACCTAAGGAGGTTCTTAGGGGGGTCCCTAGGATGGGGTGTCTACACATATCATATGCATCCATTGGTTGGTAGTTTCTATGATGGTGGTATCCATAAGAATCATCAATTAGGTTCGTCAAATGATAATGCGTTGGATAATTATGTACCACTTCCACTCGGTAGGGTTTCGTTATGCATTAGGGTACCGATAATTCTTCAAAAAGATAAGGTACATTCTTTTCACCATGGTATGTCCATATCTTATAGTCTTAAAAAAAATTCTTCACTTTAGTAAATTCAACTCAACATCGTCTAAAGACTTATATTTTTCGTTCATATAACTAGTGCATGGAGACGGAATCTTATCACTTTTAGGATATCTAGATGTGTATCTAACAAATTCTTGAATGCCTTGTCCATGATTATCAGATATTTTGTTACTCTTAGCCATCCATTCTTTGTGCCGTGGAAAATCCATTAAATAATCTTTAAACTTCAATTCACCTATATTAATAGGTTAAAACAAAGATTATGTTGCATAGAATAATGTACAACTCATAATTTATTCAAATTATTCAACACAATTTAAACTCAGATTAAACAACTTATACTTAAAATCATGTCGCATACACTAAAATAGAGAGAACCTTTCTTTAGACCAGGCATGTAGCATTCAGAAACTCCATATTGAATATATATTCTCGAGACAAAAAGCTCAGGATAAATGCATTAGAGAGGGGTGTAGAAACACTAGATTTTTTCATAATTCAGTTAAAGCTCGAAGGAGACAGCTGGTGATTTCAGAGATCAAAGATTCAGAAAGATTAATCCAAAATAATGAGAAGTCTATCCAAGATACTGCAATCTAGTATTTTGAAGATCAATTCAGATAAGAAGAAGGTCCCCTTATTTCCATGTATGATTCTTTCTTGGAGGTAATTCCTAATTTGGTGTCCATTGATTCCAACTCTAAATTGTGTACAGTACCTGACAAGAATGAAAATTTTAAAGTAATTAAACATCTGAATCAAAACAGCTTCCCTGGGACAGATGGCTTTCATGGTGTATTTTTGTGAAGTTTTGGGATATTATAGAGGTTGAAGTGGTGGCTTCTATTTAGAGTTTTTTCTTAGGTGCCTCATTACCTAGGAGCATTACTTCTACTTTAATATCTTTTATTCCTGAAGTGCAATCTCTTAAAACTTTCTCATATTTTAGACCAATTAGTTTGGTCAACTTCTTCAACAAAATTATCTCAAAAATTATCACAAATATGTTAAGTATTATCTTGCCTAATATCATTTCTCCAAAAAAAAGTCGGTTCATAAAGGGTAGGGATATGTTGGAAAATGCTATGTTAGCTCAAGAGATGGTTTCAATGATTCACCCTAAGAATTTTGGAGGAAATGTAGTCCTAAAGATGGATTTGGAAAAATCATATGATAGGGTGTCTTGGATTTTTTTTATTCGTGTTATGAGGAGGTTTGGTTTCTTTAAAACTTGAATTGATTTGATATGGAGGCTTATTTCAAATTTTTGGTTCTCAGCCATCATTAATGGATCTTCTTGTGGTTTCTTCATTCCTTCTAGAGGTCTGAGGCAGGGTGATCCCCTATCCCCTAGCCTATTCATTATTATGGCATAGGCTTTCTCTAGTAATTTGAATTCTCTTCTTCTAAATCTTTATGGTTATAAGCTTCCTTTGGGATGTCCTAAATTTAATCATCTTCATATGTAGATGATGTCATAATTTTTTCTTCAGGGGCTTTCAAGGATTTAAGCTCCATTATGAAGATAATAAAAGAATATGAAAGAGCAGTTGACCAAAAGATTAATATCTCTCAATCTCAAATGTTCCTGTCCAAAAAGATTTCCACTGCTGCTGTCAACAAAATCAAAAGGATCACTGGTTTTACTAACAAATCTCTTCCTATTTTATACTTGGAATGTCCTTTATTTGCAGGTAGAAAAAAGATTGCTCACTTTGAATTTATTATTCAAAAAGTCATAATGGATCTTAGTGGATGGAAATATAGATATCTTTCATTGGGTGGGAATTTTGTTCTCCTCAAAAGTGTTCTTACCACAATCCCAATTCACACTATACCTGCTTTTAGTCCTCCCAAGCAAGTTCTTCAGAAATTGGAAGCTCTATTTGGAAGGTTTTTGGGGGGTTCTCATGATGGTGCTTCAAAGCATCACTGGTGCAGATGGAATATTATTTCTATGCCAACCAAAGAAGGAGGTTTAGGGGTTAGGAAGCTTGAAGATATCAGTAGATCTATGTCCATTAAGTTGTGGTGGAAGTTCAGGTCTGGTAACTCTTTATGGGCTCATTTCTTAAAGGCAAAATATTGTAGGAATTCTCATCCTAATGTTGTCAGGCCTAAAACATTTTCCAATACTTGGGGTAGAATGTGCAAAGTTAGATCAGAGGATAAGAAGCATATGAAATTGAGAATAAGTTCAGGTGACATTGACTTTTATTGGGACAATTGGTTGGAACTAGGCCCTATTGGTGAAGAATTCAACATTCCCAAGAATTCTAGAATAAATACTTTTGGTTGGCTTACAGAAGGTGGGATCTGGACATACATAAACTTATTTTCCCTTTGAACCTCATCCAAGAAATTACTCAAAGTAAAATTTAGAATTTGGGAAAAGATTATTTCGTTTGGACAGCTTCTAACTCAGGGGAGTTTTCTTTTTCAACTGCCTGGAACATATCAAGGTCTCATTATCCTATCCATAGATCAACTCAATTCATTTGGGATTCTACTATTCCTCTTAAGATGTCAGTTTTAGCTTGGAAAATCCTTCGATATCTGCTTCCAACTGGTGGTAAAATCAAGTCTATTGGGGTCAGAGGCCCTTCTAAATGTGTCTGCTGTTTAGACAGCAAAGAAGAGTTAGTTGAGCATTTATTCTCCTCTAATGTAATAGCAGGTAAAATTTGGGATTTCTTTGGTGCTAAGCATGGTGTTCGACAGCAAAGAAGAGTCAGTTGAGCATTTATTCTCCTCTAGTGTAATAGCGGGTAAAATTTGGGATTTCTTTGGTGCTAAGCATGGTGTTCTAAGTCCTAATGGATCCATAAGGGAAAGATTTATAGTTTGGTGGCTTTGTTCCTCTTCTTCAGATAATTCGATGTTCAAAATCATCCCCATTCTTATTTGTTGGCACATATGGATTAGCAGAAATTGGGATAATTTGAAAACTCTTCCATATTCTTTCCCAAAATTATTAAGAGTATTCAACATAGTTTTTTTATTCTCTGTTTAGGTCCAAAAAATACTAAGTCCAAAACTATTCTAGTTCAGTGGTCTGCTCCTCCAAAAGGTACCTTGAAGCTGAATGTTGATGGGAGTTCTTTGGGTAATCCTGGTAAAAATGGTTATGGTGGGGTCTTGATAAATCATAGAGGTGGATTGGTTTGGTTCTTCTATAAAGAGTTAGGAATCAAATCAAGTTTAGAAGCTGAAGCATATGCAGTTCTTCAAGGAGTTACATTCTATCAAGATCTCAAAGACTATGATATTATTATTGAGTCAGACTCTAAAATTTTGATTGAGGTTCTTCACAAGAATTCTTCATGTCCATGGAAGATTCAATGGCAAGTGGATTAAATTCTCTCCTTAAGTTCTAAATTCAAGTGTAGCTTCATTCATGTTCACAGAGAGGCAAACATGGCAGCAGATTTCTTGTCTAAGATTGGTAGCATTCATAATAAATCTTTGATGTCTCATAATATTGATCTTCTTCCCAAGCAATTCAAAGGCATTTTAAGATTAGATAAACTTCAAATTCCTTACCTTAGGAAGGTTTCCTTTTAATTTCTTTTGTTATCATTGTTTGTAAGCCATGGTGAGGGCTCTTTTCAACAATATTCTCTAATAAATTTTTTCTTCTGTTAAAAAATAATACACTAAAATTATGGACAAATAAACCACAAACTTAAAATAACTTAAATAAATAATATATTACAACTTGTTCTCAAATTAAACATTTTTCATGGCCTAGGCTTGAGCAATAATTATACTGGCCAAGTGATAAAATAATTATGATAGTATTTCAGCAAGGTCCCTTTTCCTCTATCAACGTACATAGGCATTTCTCCACAACTGGTGTATATTTTATCAACCATTATCTGAGCCTCACCAATCTACAGAGGGACATTGTGAACTAGAATTGCGATATACGAGGAAATGAGTATGCATGTGCCAGTAATCCTAGGATTGGTTAAGTCCATTATATAGTATATCTTATCATAGTCATCATAAATGGATGTCGATGATATAGGGATTGTGGCAAGAGGAGGCATTTAGGAGGGAAATGTGTTAGGAGGAGGCACTGGGGAGGGTAATATTGAAGGAGGCGGCATTTGGGAGGGGAAACCTTGAGATAGATGATAGGGAAGACCATGAGAAGGAGGTAGGGGTGACCTTGAGGTGGTATAGGGGGCCAAAAATCTTGAGTAAATAAGGACACAAGGTGCCCAAACTCATTCGTCATCACTCCCAGGTTACTCGTAATCTTTTGTACATCCCCATTTGTCTTGGACTCACTTGCCTCTTAGCTCGAGATGTGATTTCTCACCGAAGAGATCTCTCCCAGGAGAGGTGCAATATGTTTGAATTTAATTTTTGGGATATATGATTTGAAAACTCTCGTCCTCCCTATTTTGTTAATTCCAAAGGTTAGGGTCAAGGCATAATCTTCAATGTGCTTATAAGGGCTCGATGTTGATTGACTGTTAATAGCTTCGATCGATTCCTATAGTGTGAAATTATATTAGTGTTATGATTTTAACATTATTTTATATAATATGGGTATTTATATAAATAAATGGTCATACTCACCATAGTCGGAGCTAAATGTGGTAAGAATTTATTATCTTTGTCCGGTCGGGCATGCACATACAAGTTGCCCCGATTAGGTATTTTACTGGCATCTGGACCACCTTTTGTCCTTTCTGACCATTCACTCATTAAATATTCATATGATTTAGACCCCATCCTATGGACATAAACTTTGTTCGCTCTGTTTTGTTTATTTTTTCCCCTCTGGACCATTCTTTTGACTATCGCCTCATTTTTCAAAAACATGTTCCACTGATATACCGACATTTCAATATTTGGAAGGGCTCTGTCTTTCATAGCCAAAATGTTGGAGCTCGATACCCCTTAGGGAAATGTCTCTGCCAAAGGTTCCTCCGATATGTCCTCATTTTTTAGTTAGTCAAGAAAGAACCTTTTGCTTTGAATGGCCAGGGAATGAAAAACTCTTATAAAGTTATTCAAAAATGTAATCCTTGACGGGTTGATCAATTGTGTTCCATTTATCTACTACCCAAACTCCAACATTCATTATCTCAAATGATAAACACTGGGATTTAAAGATCTCAATATCATTTTTATTGTCGTTGGGATTATTCCCAAGAAGGGAGAACCCAATGGGCTTCTTCCCATTTACTTGTGAGGTGTCGAAAGTGGCGGTGGGGTATTAAATTAAAAGACATTTATTTCCTACTCGTATATGGAGTGGTAGAGTGAACCATTATTAGAGAAGAGTATTTTTTACCTAGTGGTGATGAGAATCCAGGTCAGGGTACAGGAAATGAGAATCCAAGAGGTGTCCCATCATCATTTCGTACGTTATCTCCTTTGCCATTCAACATTACCTACAATAAAAAAAAGGTGATGGATTCATTATACTAACATGTTTATGACTAACTAATCATGTTTACGACTATATATATTTATATACCTTCTCATAAAGATCTTAAAATATGTTCAATGTGTCTGATTTCCATTCGTTCGGTATTAGTTTCTAAAAATCTATGCATTTTTACACGTGGCCAAATAACAGGAAGGGTATCTATGATTGATGCATAGATGTCCGTGAGATGAATTCGAAATCCTTTCTTCTCCAACTTATTGGCAAGATTTAATTTAGCGTGCATATTTTAAAAGACATCATAGTCTTGGTCAATGCTCTCTTTACGTAGTTGTGTGCACAATGGGTGAATGCTTCTTTCTACATTCTAATAATGTAAGTAACGTCAAGGCTACGTCGAGATTATGTAGGCGAAACGTATTTTTTACTGGCTTATCCCAACTTTCTAGTAAGGAAACAAAATATGATTGAACATGTACTCTTTCGAGAGATGAACTCCACGATATGCAAGGTAGTTAAAGTGTTCAATCTTCTTATTCTTATAGTTGTAAATAATATTACCCTCCATATAGTGAACACTAATAAATATGTAAAAATGCAGTCATTTGAAACCTCTCGTACTCTCGTTGCTAGTTAATTATTACGGGCCTCATTTTTCTTGAGAAAAATATATAAGGGTGCACATATGAGTCCTACAAGTAATGGCTATAATTAATCATTAACTAGTTACTATTTTAATTCGATCCAATTTAAGTTTATCTTATTTTATTTAATCTTGACATTGTTATCCTTCTGCCTAGTTACGTTCACGTTACCAGTATCATCAAGTCCAAATTAAGTTTATTTTATGTAAAAGAAATGATAAGTAAAGCTATCTAATTAAAAGAAGCACCTATAATTAGTTGAACTTTTGTTATTGTTCTCTAATTGCATGCACACATGAAACGAGGTGAAAACACGTTTAAGCATATATATATATATATATATATATATATATATATGTGTGTGTGTGTGTGTCTGTGTGTGTGTGCGCGTGTGTGCACGCGCGCGCGTGCATGTGCATGTGCATGTGCATGTGAGTTATACATGTGTGTGTGTGTGTGTGTGTTTGTGCGTGTGTGTTGTATATGTTATACATGTGTAAGTATATATCAAGTCGAGGGCATATTAAATTATATATTCTCTTATTAAAATCAATCCATTGTGTGTGTGTCTTTTCTCAATCACTATTTACACCACCATTCTATCACACACACATACTCTAATTCATACTCTCTCACACACATATACAATAAATTATACAAATCTTTTAGTTGAAAAGAGTAAAAGAAATAACCAAAGTTTCATATCCAATTAATGTGTATAAAATCCCAACTAAACAAATGATGTACCCACTTTTAAACTCATACATGAGAACCCTAACAATGTTTCTCATATATGAAAACCCAATAATGTTTAAAGGACATATTATCATAAATAAAACAATATTCAAAGGAAACCTCATACATGAAAACCCCAACAATGTTTAATAAATCACAAGAAAACAAACAGATTCTCTAATTAAGTAACATAAGAAGAAATGGAGATATGGTATTTTGGTATAAAAATGGATAAAAACATAAATGTTGGCGAGACACGTAGAAACATCTATCATTTCTTATGAAACATTAAAAGTAAAAAATTCCCAACCTTGCTTTGCCAAAAAAAAGGATAAATTTAGTCTTCTTATTTTGAAGCCTTTTCACAAACACAAGACTTCGTCAAAAAAATTTATTACGAATTTCCTAATTCGAAAAAAAAAATCATTTCAAAAATCATGAATTCTATAAACCCATACCATTCATGACCACTGTACAATACAAAGAAAGAGAAGTAACTCTTATTTAATCAATGAAAAATTCATATTATAATTTTATGGAAATGTACAAACAATCGAATATAAACCATAATACCCAAAAATAATTACCTCCCACTAATATTACAACCTCTATTAGCAAAACCAAATGCCTAATCAAAACAATAACATGAATTCAAAAAACACATAAAAACAAATTAAAAAACACCATGTATAGAGATTATAAGACAAGTTGTGGCGGAGGAGAGGGAGAGTACCTGAGAGAGAGAGAGAGAGAGAGAGAGAGAGAGAGAGAGAGAGAGATGTGGCCAGAGGAGAGATGGTGGAAGTGGCGGTGGCGGTGGCCAGAGAAGGGAGGAGCAGAGGGAGGTTAGGGTTTAGAGAGAGAGATATTGTGAAATATTACCAGCGATGGGAGTGTTTATATGTATAGGTGTTTGATCACGATCCTAGACCATGACTAGAATCCATGACTATTTTAAAATGGCCACAGTTCTTGGTCATGACCATTCTTAACTGAACCCAATACATTTGTCAAGAATGTGGTCATAGTCCATGTCTATGACCCACTTTAGCGGTACATTTGGCACCATTTGGTCATGGGCTGGTCACGGACCTAAGTCATAACTCCCGTGGTCAAGACCATTGGCTATCACCCTTTTTCGTGGTCACGGTCCTGGTCACGTATTTTTAGGTCTAGTCATGGCCTAGTATCGTGACTCATATTCCATGATATTTCTCAATTTATAGTGTAATAAAGAGGACAGAATGAGGGATAAAATTGCTCAAAGGGATGCCACCTAGGAAGTTAAGCTAAGACCTAACCCTGGTTCAATAGCTTATGCCACACACAGAACTCTTATCAAAGAGAGATGGAACTTTATCTGCAAAAATCAGAGGTTCGTGGTCGCCCATATAATATTCCAATCCTAATATGACCAATAACGATGGATGAGCATTTGACCCCCTCCCCATGGACCCGAGACACGAGTTTTCCCTCTAGGTACCATCCACATGATACAAACGGGATCCAAGATAGTATCGATCTTTCTCTATTGATAGGTTTGAAACCTTGGTTAAATACCACCATGGAAAACACTACCTTCCGTAAAGCAAAGCCTATCTGAAGACCTTTATCCCCTAGACTCTAGCTTACTGTAAATTTAGTTACTACACGAGACTATGTGTTTATATGTTATGATCTTGCGTAATTGAAGTGTGTATTGATTTGGACTTTTCAATTCTATAGGTGAGAGTCTAAATTGAACACATTTATATTTTATTTTCATTATAACACTTTGACCCACAGCACAACCATGGTGTTATGTTGTATTTATTTCAGGCATCGATTGTGTAGTGTTCGGGTAACATGGAATATGTGTGCACATGCATATTTGTATAATTTTGTATTCATAAATGATACTAATGATATATAAAGTTACTATTTATGAAGCCCAATCTACCAATTGGTTAACATGCATAGTACTACCTAAATTAGCAATGCAAATAAGAAACTCAGTTTTGTTCCCTTTATATGCTTGGTGAGTCCAAAGTATTCTCATACTATAAGTAGTTTGGAGAAATATATAGTAGTCTCCAAGTAAAGTGTTAATGACTTTACTATGGTACTTTTTTCAATTTAAATGCTTTAACATCTTTTTTGTATAATAATTCTACTATTTTATGCTTTATTAAACACTTGTAGTAATAAAAAAAAGTATTCTTATTTTTATTTTATATTTTGTTTATCTTTAAAACTTGATTTATTTAAACTTAAGTTATTTCACTATCTTTCTTGTAAATTGACTCACTAGACTGAAACTTAGACGACAATGTTTGTTTTTCTCCTCATATTGATGATTTTTGAATTAATCTGCTAATTACAGTTTAGAAATTAGATATATGAAATTTGTGTGATAGGTTTTTAATTTTAATTTAGTTTGGTTAATAAACTAATTTATAGAATGTCACATGTGCTAAGTATTTTTTATTATTAATACAATGACATATATACTAAGTTTATGGATATCTTCACTCTAAGAACAAACTGTTTGATGTATCTCATGATTGACATTTGATTTATGGTGGGAATAAATTGATTTTTTGCTCACGACATAGGTATATGATTAGCTTAATTTGAGTTAATTCATTGGATACATGCCTAAAAAGAAGTGTGATTATTTTTTTATGGTTGTTTTTCTTCTTTCAATCTATTGAGAGTTTAATATAAAGAGCCATATTTATTTAGACCTTGAAGTTATTTTGGAGACATATTTATTTAGACCTTGTGAGGACATAAGTTTATAAATGTTCATTATCAATTGGTATGTCGTATACCGCTACAATCGTCGAAGAATGTTCAAAATCACCTATGCAAAAATACGGATCAGAATATTAAGTTTCTTCAACATTCAAGCCTCCGTGAAATGAATTTGGCAAAGGTTGTGTTTTTATTCCTTAGCATTTCACTTAGAATATTGGGATATTTTTCATCAAAAATTTTCTAAGTGTTGGAGCAGAGTTTTAATTTTTTTGTCAAAATTATTTTTTGAAGTTTTAAGGCGCTGCATTTTCTGGGAAAAGTAAAAGGAAAATATTTTTTAAAAAGGCTCGTTCGAGCGACAGCCCCTGTCGTTCAAATGACATGCCATCTCGTGCGAAGCTCACTCGAGCAACGCGTGTCACCATTCGAGCGAGATCCGCTCTCGTTCGAGTGATATGTCGCCTTAAAGTTTTGTATAAATACACGTTAAACGAGGCATATTTCGTCAAGAAGACTTTTTATTTTTCCTTCTACAAACAGTGCAAATCGGCAGAACTTTTGGCTTCTTCATTTAGGGATTTAAATCCCTTTTTTTTTAATTCATAAAAATTCCAATGTTTAGGTGAATTGTTTTGGAACCCAAGAACATACTTTTCTATTGTTCAACATTTGTGGAGTACGTCTCTACACCGAAAGACTGAGGTTGTTGAGGTTCACTGCGTATGGATCTTTGTTGAAGATTAAACTGCGGTTCGTGTGGGTTCGTTGCATGGAATCTATTGGTGACTCTAGGTTGCATGTCTATGTAGGTTTGCTGAAGTAAACTTACTGCATATTTCATTATAATACGTGTAAATTGTGATTTGCAAATTATTGTGAAATAAAAGGTTTTGCCCTGAGGGGATTTTTCCTGAAATCTGTGAGTTAGAATATTTGTGTTTGTTGGTTTGACACATGCACACACGTAGATATTTTTTTAAGGGTTGAATTAATTTGATTCAAAATTGACTCTAATTAAATAAGTTTGTAATAGGAATTTGCGAGTTTATTTTAAATCAGTATCGCACACGGAGTATCACTTTTTACAAATTGGTATCAGAGATTTTTTAAAGAGAGTGCATACCCTTTTCAAATTGGTATCAGAGCAAGTTACGCTAATTTATTGCGTATTCCTATTTTTCACAAAATTGTGTGATATTGATTTTTTGAGAAAAATCTATTGTATGTAAAATTGAAATTTTTCTAATGAAGCACTTATGTAATCGGATGCCCCCTCTTAATGACACGAGTCAGAATTTTGATGATTTAAATAGTTTGAATTTGATGTTTGCCAAAAGAATTGATTTTTTGGAAAAATAGAATTGTCGTTTTAAATCCGCTATAAATCTTTTATAAACGGTTGAAGATCAAAGAGATTTTTATCATGAGAAATTTATTTCTTTGGACCATGAATTTAGTGTGTTAAAATTGTCCAAAAAGGAGAGTGATGATAGATTCCTAGTTTTAGAAAAAAAGTTAGAGCACTTTAAAACTTCTAGGGTTCCTATTTGTGCCGTTGAGGATAATAGTTTAATTAATAATTTTACGACGCATAAAAAGAATCTTAGGGATAAATTTGTTTTAATTGACAGTGAGCGAGATAACCTTTTAGGTTTGAATGATGATTTGAAAAAGGAGTCCTTCAAATAGGAAGAGTTTAATTTTTTTCTTGAGTCTAAAATTTTGAAGTTGAAAAATGATTTGAAAGACTCGAGTAATTTGTGTAGTGATGGTAATGGCTCGTCTTGTTCTCATGCATCGAGTGTTATAACCAAAACCATAGTTTGTTTTAGAGGGTCAACCATTTCCAAGGATGTTAGAAAAGGTCAACCCATGGGTGTCGTTCCACCCACTTACACATGTTCACATTGTGGTAGGAAAGGTCACCTTAGACATTTTTGTTTCAATCTTTGAAAAGGTCCTAGGAAGTTAAAGTCTACTATTACCTTGGTTCCCAAAAACCCCATGCGTCATTTCACACCTATTTGGGTTGGGAAATCACTTTTAGAGGAACTAGATATTATATTAGTTGATTCTTGGTTGCTATCACATGATTCTTCTCTTGCTATATCATATAGATGATTGTGTTTACTTGTTTGTCATACACTAGTTGTGATTCATGATATAAGTTTGTTAGTGTTATGACATGTATACTTTTTCTAGGTCCATTCATATATTTTTTTGGATCATATTTGAAAAATGCAAAAAGATTTTATTTTGATAAATTTTTTGAAAAGTCAAAAAGAGTTTTGTATTTTGTTTTGAATCGTTTATGAATGAACATTTAGGATGATCGAGTCACAATTTTATTCCATATCCACGTGACGATTTGATAGTATTTTGATATGCATCATCATTTTATGTTGTGCTTTACAATATTTGGAGTCATTGAGATGTGATTAGTTGTTACTACCTACATATTTGACTCATAAGTTCCTTTAATGCACACTTGCACGGATTTGTTTGATTATTGTACTTGTTTATCACATACTGGTCGGAGTGTTGTCATCTCAATTTTGTCTTTAAAATGAACCATATGCGATAAAGATTGACAATGGAAGTAATGCAAACCGTTTACCATGAGGAATTTAATTGCAACAAAATATGACGAGTGAATCACGGGATAGGGCTACCAGAGTATAAACTTAACTCGTAGTGAAATCGACTGTTTCAAAAGAGCCCAAATTTATTTTAATCCAATAAAAGGATAAATATGCCAAAAAGGGGCCACCTCAGAAGAAAAATATAATGATTATTATTTATGAGGGAGTTTGGATGAAAAATAATGAAAAGTGGGTTTGCACGTCCTGACAGCGTCTTAAAAAAGCATTCATAGTTTTAGATATTATTGGTGTGGGAATAACTTTTAACTTTGATGTGTTGATGGATTGAGTCGATGTCATTTAAATTCAACACTTTCAACACCTAAGGACAATCTTGAGATTCATTCAATAGGAGTACACATATGTATCGTGCACATATGTTATCTTTGATTGTGTTGATTTGCCTATTGAATATGTTCACACCTATTCATTATGTTTCCATGATTTGGTTGTTTTAGTATAAATTCATGGTGTGATTTTTGTTTTTCTATGAAAAAATTGAAAAATCAAAAATAGTTTGTGAAATATGTTTGATTTTCGTTTATCGTGAAAACTCCATGCTTGATTTGTTTATTCGTTTCCATGTCTATTTTGGTCAAATAAAAAGGGGGAGAACGAATTATTGGAGTTTTTGCATTTTGGGGGAGATTTGACTATAATGATTGATGTCTTTTCATTAAACGAGGCGTATTTCATCAAGAATTCTTTTCATTTTTCATTCTACAAATAGTAAAAATCGGCTGAACACTTTTGGCTTCTTCATTTAAGGCTTTAAATCCTTGTTTTTTTAATTCATTAAAATCCCAATGTTTAGGTGAATTTTTTGAAACTCAAGAACATACTTTGCTATTGTTCATCCTTTTCGGAGTGCGTCTCTACACCAAAAGACTGATGTCATTGAGGTTCACTGCGTGTGAATCTTTGCTAAAAATTGGACTGTGGTTCATATGGGTTCGCTGCATGGAATCCATTGCTGACACTAGGCTGCGTGTCTATCTAGGTTTCCTGAGGTAAACTTATTTCATATTTCATTGTAATACGTGTAAATTATGATTTGCAAATTATAATGAAATAAAAGGTTTTTTCCTGAGGGGATTTTTCTTGAAATTTGTGAGTTAGCATATTTGTGTTTGTTGGTTTGATACACACACACATAGATATTTGTTTAAGGGCTGAATTAATTTGATTCAAAAATTGACTCTAATTAAATAAGTTTGTAATTAGAATTTGTGAGTTTATTTTAAATCACTATCGCACACGGCACATCACTTTTTACAAATTGGTATCAGAGCTTTTTTAAAGCGAGTGCATATCCTTTTCAGACCTTGAAGTTATTTTTCCTTTTATGGATAAACAAGCTTTGATTTATGGAGCTTGGAGTCATATTATAAGTAAAATATGGTTTTATACTAGCACATGACTTTCGAAATGAAAATTCTTTCATTTTGGTTATACCATATTTTCATCTTCGGTTTCTCTGACCTGATCTATAGGGTAGTAGACAGAAGGTTAAATGATGTTATATTTAAACCATTTTCTAAACAAAATAAGTTTTGTTCGGTGTTTTAATATATTCCATATGTATTATTGATTAATCAAAAAACTTATATATTCACCAACATCGGTGTGGGTGTGTCGTAATCAAGTTATACAATGGGGGTAATTGTGATGTATCCGTTCTGATTGACAAAGTATTATGGACTCTTACAACAATGACAATTTTAAAGTGTCCATCTTTTTCTTCAATTAACGTATTGGTTTGAGATGAATTAGTAATTATATATGTTTGAACAAATTTAAGAAATGAAATCAACTAAGATTTGTTAATTTCATGGTTTTCTCTTCATGTTAGTAGAAATTTATTTACTTTGAACCTAATTTGGATAAATAAAAATAGGCTTTTAAGATTAAAAAATTATTCTTGAAGTACGACATTTAGTTTATGAAACATCTTAAATTTCACTCTCTAGACCAAAATGGTCAAAAACTAAATTATAAATTTGTCCTAGAGTTTATAAAGTTTAAAAATGATAAAGGCGTTGCATCTATATTGGGACAAAGGTATGATAGAGCCATTTGCACGGGCATAAAGTTGCGGTCTACATTTATTCCTTTACTTATTTTCTTATTAAAGTGTTGTTTTCATAAGTGGTGTCTGATTTTCCTTATAACTTTTCCATTTGAATATCGTTTGTGGCCAATATTCTGAACAGTGATTATTTGGTTTATGAGATTGAAGTTATACATTTCATATAAGTATATATAGTTATAAAAAAATATGTTATCGATATTGAGCATTATGTAATCTAATAAGTGTTTTAGTACGATAGTCCAGTCCAGTAACCATTATCAATAAGAACATATTAGCACATTCTTGTAATCATACTTGGATCAGTTCAGTTCTTTTTTTGAATAGGGATTTTTGTAATCTATCCTGGATTAATTTATTTTCATTTTTTGTAAGATGAATACTTTATGCTGAATTAATGTGAGTAGATATTACTATAACATCCAAAATATAGTAGGGTCACTGAAGGTGTATATAATAACCCAAAACATAGGAATGTCACTACCATATATGTAGTGGGGGTGTAGAAATTAAAGACTTAAGTCGAAATATTTAGGGCTGAATTATTGGAAATTTTGTCCATTTAGGTTTAGATGGTTAGAGTTTGGTTTACATATTATTTTTTTGTTTTATCTCATTGTGCTATTAGTTCTTTCTTTGGAATTTTTTTTGGGTTCAGTTCGACCACATGTTTATTCTACATTTTAGATTGGGTTACAAATGGGTTTGCGAAATTAATGTTTCTTATGACATAATGTTTATAAACTTACATATGTATGATATTATATCGTCTTTTTTGAATTATTTTTTTTAATCAATTCATTTTACAAAATTTCATTAGTGTGTAGCTTTGTCACTCTTGATTTATTTTTCTTATACACTTTTCACCATAGTTGATTTAGGTTTTTATTGACATTTGGATTTATTGAATTCAAAGATGATAGTTTAATATTGGTCCAAAATTGACATTTCATTAGTGACATTTCATTATTGACATTTTTAAAACTCCGATATATTGTGTGGTCTACAAAAGTCATGTATCAGTCTTGGTTACAGAATACAAATGGGAGCATGAGGTAATCTTATCAATATGTTTACATCAACCATCGCATATATTAGTAAGAACTAAATGGTTTATGAATTTATATCTTTCCATGGTTGATTGGTATGTGTTTCACTCAATGTTTAATGCTACATCATACATATGAGATTTTTCCATTTAGTTTATCCTTAATAAATAGTTGTGTTTTTATTTTTAGTCTCCCCCCAAATTAATAATTATATTTATAAAATAGTATATAAAACTGGGTAAGGTTACAAAGTTATCCACCTAAACAATACCCTTAAGAGAACACCGATCCATGTGTATGTATTGCATTTAAAAAAGTTCACCATTTTCAAAAGACAAAGTTGGCAAGTAATTTTTTCATAAAATGCATTTAATTTCGAGTGTAAACTATTAATATGGGATAAAGGGAGAATGTGTTAAGACTGATTGTCAATAAATCTTGATAAAACCATGATGCATATTAAACTAATTATATTTATTTTTCTTATGATTTTAAGGATTGAAGGATGTAACAAAAATGACAAATTTAGATAAACATTGTTAAACGGTAGTTTGTCTTCTAAACCATTGTAATCAATCTCATATTTCGTTGTTTAGTGCAACCAATAAAATGGATATCCCCATTCAAAAGTTTATTTGGAGATCGATAAGATGAAGTAGTTAATGGGTATTTCAAAGTGAATTATTTTTTTATTTTTGCATTTTGATGCAATGGAAAATAACTCTTAAGACACAATTGTTTCTATGCTTATTTGTTTGTGATGCTGAAATTATTACATGATGGCTATGAAACATGGGTGGTGGTACAGTGGATCATTGGTTATATATGTATTTTTCAAAATATGGTATTTTCAAAAGGACTATAATAATTTGTTACTACCATTTGTAACCATTTAGAACCATTAGAAAATTAAATAGTAATATGAATGGTAAAACAATGAGTTACTTAAGTAATGGATTTGTTATTTGTAACATTTATTATCCGTTACAAATATGAAATTTCTAACAGTTTCAATCTGTTAGAAATACTAAATTTACTAACGGTTTATGCCCATTAAAAATCGTATTTCCAACACATTATTACTAACGAATATATCCATTAGAAAATTAATTTCTATCACTAAAGATCCGTTAGTAAATGGTCATTTTTCTATTGTGACGTTTTAAGGGATTCTCAAACTAAGGTCTCTAATCATGTTACAAAATAAACTAAAAAGCAATCAAATAATATTATGAGCGATAATAAGCATATAATTAAGGAAGTATAAGAACAAGTGGGGTCCGACTTGTAACACGGTTCTCGAACCCCACAACAAAAATCTTTGGATCAATTGAGGACCGAAACCTACCTTAGTATTGGCCCCTACCCATTTCTTTATTTTTATAGAAATAAATTGGCTATTCTTAACACATATAGTCCCAGGCCTAAACCCAGGGAGTGGGACAAAGACTGGATATGGTGAAAATAACTTTTAAGGGTAAATAATTGAACCAACCAAACTAATAACCCAGCGTCGGGGGGAAATGGTGGACAGAGAGACAAGCACTCTCTTATCCCCGTGTTAATTCCCCTTAATTGCATCATTGCTCGGGGCTTATAACAACACGTTAGCAAATCATCAAACCTACAGGATAAATTAAAACATTTTTTAATTTAAGAATTTAGTTAACCAATGATACATAATTAGTACCCCAAATCCTCTCAACGACACCCTAAAAGTTCCAAATTTTGGGTTTATTTTGGAATCTAGATTGATGAATATTTAGTGAAGTCTGATCTTGGTAACTTGAACATAAATATTTTCAATGACCTCTTGGACTACGACTCAAAGTGAGTTTTGGTCAATAGATTAAAACAACCTAAAAAGTGAAGGCAAATGAGTATATGTATGCTCTTAGATCATGTACATGATTTGATTGAAAATTTTTGGTTAACCAATTTTAAGCCTCTTAGCCCACTAATTATCAAATCTATATAACTTGAAACCTATAATTGAAAAGGTGATAGAACCCCCAATTTTAAATTTTCTTTTAAAATGAAATATTATTTCCTTAAGATGCGGAATAGAATGGTTAATACACAACACAACTTACAAATTTAATTTCTTACAAATTAAAATTAAACCAAACTAAAAGTGACATCAAAAAAATCAACTAACAAATATTCACTTAAAATAAATTAACTCAATTCAAGCCCAAAAATTTTCCTACACAAATAAAATCATTTTTCCAAATTAGGCCAAACCAAATTTTACCAAATTAAATTATCTTGACTTGAATTAAATTAAATTAATCTAAAATTTTACCCAAACAATATTAGCACCAAATTAAACTAGAGTGTGAATTAAATCATATTTTATCTTTTAATCCTAAGCATGCGTTCTAAGTGATTTGCAAGATAAAATAAATTCACAACCACTACGCCGCGATGTATAAGGAAAATCTAAATGGGAAAAACCTCGGACAGTCCTAGCGTCCACTAAGTATAGACAGATGACTTACACAACTCGACTCTACTCCCTTCAAGCCCCTGACGCGTATTCTTGTACCAACCTCTGCTTAGTCGACAATCCTAGACTCCACTAGAACCTTGGTATCCACCAATGAAGCTTTTTGGGAACCCGTCAACCACACATGATGCTTTTCACCGCATGAGAATACCGTAGAAAAAACATGGCTTCTTCTTTTATGAGAACTAGAAGCAAATCGAAACTTCTCCTTTTTGTGGTAGAGATGAACCAATGGTGCCAAACAAAACTCCAAGTGACAAATCTATATAATAAAGCAGGAGGGAGTTTTTCCACGTCATATAACTTGGAGACAAAACCTATATAAACAAGTTTTTGTATCTATCTACTCCCATCAACTTTGAGGGGCTTAAATCTAATGGTAGAAGAATCTGTCAAATGAAATTCTTTGGTTTTTTCTTTTTGCTTTCAAAATCCCGCTCAAACCATGTAAGTACTTCTTTTCAAAATGAGCGATCCCTTTCAAGTGTCAACAAAGGCACAAGGCTGAAGAAAAGGACTGTCCTTTAACTGATGGCCTAGACGTCTCTCTCTCCTCCCTTTATTTTTATTTTTTGCTATTTACACACTCCATCTCTCTCTATTTTTTCCCTCTCTATTTCCACATCTCCTATCACAAAATATATATACACTCTATACCCTACCCAAACATATCATATACTCCTCTTTGTTATCCCATCAAAGGAGCAACAACCGTAGCATAAGACGACGTCTTCAGTGGATCAAAAGCCCTGAGTCTCAAGCCAACGTCGGCCTAAAAAATCTCAACCATGGTCAGTTCTTATATTATATATAAATAGTCTTACAATCATTTTTTTTCTTTCTAATAGTAAATAGGTCACTGTTGTTTGAGGCTTGTGGTCGAATTGTGAACCTGATTTACGATTAGGTGGGTTTGCTATGGTCTGGAAGCTGGCAGCTTTGCCAGATAGCATCGGATGCTGCTGAAACCAATAACGGACCGCCACTGAAGGCTTATGACATTCGTCATGTTTCAAAGGATGAGAACTCAGCAGGGTCAAGCGATGTTCACTGGGTTAGGACTAGGCGTTGGTTCAAAAGGTCGGGTGCTAAGCCCAAGGCTAGCCAAGTTTGGGTTGGATCTATTTCCATCGGAGCTTTTCCTACGATTCAGAGGTTTCACGAACAGGTATTTTCTTACTAAGAACGCACTCAAATTTGAAATATTTGTATTTTATATCAGTCTCATTTTTTTTATATTTTGGTTTAGATTATATATTAATTGTCTTGGTTTACAAATGAGATTTGATTTCATTTTTCATCTAAAAAATGCACTGTAGTTATATTATTTTTTGCAGTAGCTTTCAAAGAATGGGAAGAAAGGACACAATTATGTGCCTAGGTCCTTTAGATTTATCCCTTATAGGGATCCTCTAAAGAGATTTATTAGTCAAGTTTTGAGGTATCTATTTTCTCTTGATATTATGTTTAGTTAATCTATTTCCATAGATGAAACTAAAATAAGCCTACAAACTTATTTAAAGTTGAATCTACTCTATACATTTGATTTTTTTAAGACATCTTCAATGATATTTTTTTCTTGCATGATAAAAGGGGAACAATCCTAGCAACTACAATAAGAGAATTTTTCATAGGGGGAAGTGAAAATGAAGAAATATATTTATATTTTATATTTTTCTTCTTTGTATTGTAAATATTTGTGATACCTCACCTAATAAGATACCGGGCGATCACTCCAATATTAAATTAAAACAGGAGTCTCATATGGATCATTCTTAGCATCACTGTCGAAAATCCATTTATTTACTAATAACCTATTAGGCCGGTGTCAAAATTTTAACTTTACTACTCTTTTTAACAATTACTAAATTAAAACATACACACAGTTTTGCGAAAATGAAACTGAAATGAAATAAAATAACCGAACACTCGGTCAAAATATACAACCATATCGAATGCTGAACTCAAAGAATAAATAAATGCAGTTGGGCCTTTGGCCCGAGTGTTTATACAGTACCTCCTATCTAGATTACAAGGATAAAAGCGTCTACTGAAAGTCCTGCATGCATCCACAGCTGCTGCAGATGACGTCAGACTCGAAAGATGTGTCATCCAGGCGTCCTTGTGTTTGGACACCTATATATATATAATATATATAGCAAGAAAGGAAAAGTAGATAAACGGGTCAGAGCCCGAGTTTTGAAAATATTTAGCAAGTGCATAAATGCCCTATTATTTTGAAAAAGGTTTTATCTCATATTTAAGTTTGGTATCGCACTCCCATGAGATACCCCTCGCCTCTCTTCTAGCAGTGCACTCCTAGTGCATCCCTCTAAACATCCTAGTCAACTAAGTACGGAATTTTAAAAATCCAAATGGGAAAAACCTCGAAAGACCCTAGCCCTAAGTCCACTAAGTACGGAATTTTAAAAATACAAGACAGATGACTTACACAACTCGACTCGACTCCCTTCAAGCTCCTAACGCATCTTCTTGTACCAACCTCTGCTTAGTCGACAATACCGGACTCCACTGGAACCTTGGTATCCACCAATGAAGCTTTTGGGGAACCCGTCAACCACACACGATGCTTTTCATCGGATGAGAATGCCGCAGCAAAAACATGACTTCTTCTTTTATGAAAAATATAAGTAAATCGAAACTTCTCCTTCTTGTGGTAGAGATGAACCAATGGTGCCAAACAAAACTCCAAGTGATATATATATATATATATATATATAAAATGCAGAACTTGGAATGTTAAACAAACTAAATGGGTGTATATCTTTTATGTTTTGAAAGAGTTTTAGCCATATAAATTAAACACACAAAGGGGAATTTTCCAAACACGAATTTCTCTCTCAAAATCTCTCTAGAGTAATGTGAAAAGTCTTAGAAAAAATCTGGTCCCGAAGTGATTAAAATCTGTCAAAAGAAAGTGGGACAAAAGAGTGTGAAAATTCCAAAAATGGTTCCCGCCTGAAATATCGTTCGAACGAATTTTTTGTTCAAATGAAATTTCGTTCGAAAGGCTCATCTAATGAAAAGTCGGTGTAGAAAAGGAAAACTCGTTGGCAAAACTCGTTCGAACGAAAATCTCATTCGAACGACATTTTTGAACAAAAAAGCAAGACATGAATTTTTTTCATTTTAAGCTCATAAAATTTTATATAAAATAAAATTACACCCATTACAAATTTATTCCAAGTCTCTACAAATATATATATAGCATTCATACTTATTAGAGACTTGAAATATGATGAATTATTGAGGACGCAAAAAGGCACTTGAAACTCGGTAAGAATAATGTCTTCATGTTGAACTAGGTCGATACGTCTTCAACTCAAACTTGTCATAGGCTTGAAGGATACACAAGAACACTATCCTATGACTCAAATGTTTTGTCCGGAATTGATCCAAAACTACAAAGGACTCAATTGGATATTTGTGTCGTTACAAATCTCTCCCTTTGGCTATTCCGGGACAAAAACGAAACAAAAATCTTAAAGGGACGTCAAGTGCAACTAGACTCAAAAACTTCCCACCCAAAATAAAAAATACAAGCTTCCCAAAATAAAAAATACAAGCTTGACACAAAACCCAAGGATGAACATCTTTGCCGATATAAAGTTGCCGCTAGAAAAATTCCTACACACTTAAGCAAACCATTAAATGCATAGGGAATATCAAAATATTAAATGCAATTAAATTAAATATTCCCTCCTCTTTATCAAATAAAAGACCTACTTAGAAAGACGTCTTCCCCTAAGTTAAATATCCCAAACTAATATACGATTACAATAGGATTAGATACCATTTCCCCCTATCATTCTCTCCCTTGTTGTTCAGGAGTAGACAAAGGATAAAAGAACTAATAAATTACTCATTTCCCACCCAATATAACTAAGTACCATTTCTCCCCCTAAAAACTACATAAGGGATATAAGTATGGGGAAACAAGTAAACAAGATGATGCATAAGGTGATAAGAGAATGAAATCATATGGGCAACAAAATCATAACTAATCCATATAAATATTAAAAGATACCAACTGTGATGCAAAAAAAATGATACCAATTTGGCACATAAGATACTAAGCATGTGATATCAACCAAAATATGCAACAAGATAGATACCAATTATGAATTAGAAGCATAGATGGACTAGCAAGCAAGGCAAAGACTCAAAAAACATTACCATATATATGTAGACATAATAAATATTACTAACGCGCACACACACATATATATAGGTATAAACACCACGCATGACACAAAATACATTAAGCTTTTCACACTCGTATGGCAAAAATATGTCCAAATACATGTGGTGAACCGAAGTGTAGGGGTGTGAACTAGTAACAATTAAATTTTAACCCAATCATTTAAAAGATGTTCACGGAGTTCTCATTTGATTGCAAAACTTTATCACATTTAGATATAGCCTCATGTGACAATATAAATTGAACTCAATGAACAAATATACACAATGCACATAAGCCTAGACTTCTGATGATTCTATAAATCAATAGAGTCATGACAATAAATCTTAACTAGGATTCAAAATCATTTATGCAAACCCGTTAATACATCCAACCAAACTCCTCATAATTTTCTTTTTCTTTTTCTTTTTCTTTTGAACATATTAACTAAACTATTTCGGCCTTGGCAAATATACTTTTTAATGCCACATTTTTAAGGCCTAAAATTCAATGGTGACTTTTTACGCAAAGTAATTCTATCTTTCGTAGCCCGATTCCATTGATAAACTACTACACCGGATAACCATATTTTTCTATTATTTTTAAATCCGAAAAATAGTTATTACATGCACAAATCCTCCATAGTCATATCAAAATGTAGATGACTAAATTGATGGGACATATCACTTAGCTCAACTATACATGTGATGATTAAATTTCAAATGAGCTCCTGCATGTGTGAAAAGCGGCATATAAAAATAGAATCCATTAAGCAACGCAAAATCCAACTACTCCATGTAGGCATGGCAAAGAACATTTTAAGGATTGACAATCTTAACCAAAAGTTCTAGCCACATGGAAGCGAAAAGGAAAGGATTCAAACACAAGTATATGCCACATAAAGTTTGTCAAACTAAAATACACACAAAACAAATCTTTTTGAGTCTTTCAAAATTTTTAACCAAACAAAAATATTTACTCAAAAGATAAATAAGAATCATTTGTATTTTTCGTTAAGCCTAAATAACTTGTAAAATAAAACAAAAATGACAAACTAAAATCTTTTTGTATTTTTCATTTAATGCAAATTAAAATACATATAATACAAAAGATAAACAAGTCATAATTTCTAGCATGAGATATGAAATAAAGTAATGACTAGAAAATGACTAAACATGCATACAACTAGCAAGGATATATGATATGTGTAAGAGGGTGGTTTAGATAAGATGGAGGCGTAACCCCTTTTGAGTATGGTGATGACAAGGTTAATCAGTAAACACTAGTGATTTAGCCACAAGACACAAAGAACAGTTTGGAACGTATGAAACCCAGCTTAAACCCACAAATCTCTCGTGTATAACTCACAATATAATAAAGAACTCAGAAATAACTTAGCTAGAGGGAGAGAGAAGTAAGCATCCTAGATACACCTTAGTAGGCAGGTAAAAAAAAAAAAACACCGAAAAGGTCTTCTTCAAGGATTTCTGTCAAGTTATTAAAGCTCCCTAATAAATGACAAATGGTGGGTGGAAGAACTCTCTGATTTTTCAATAACTCTTTCTCTAGTAATAATTTCTCAAAATCTTAGAAGAATATCCCCAAAAGAACTCTTTTTAGAACTTTTTGATCGATACCCTTCCTTGGAGGTGGTTGGGGCCTTAAATAGCCCCCACACCACCCCCGAGGCAGCTAAGTCATTAATGCCTGTGAAAGACCTCCCTCATACCTTATGTCACCAGCATTAAATACCTGATGCACTAGTTGTCTTTACGTCATAAACATTAAATGCCAAGACATGCCTTTTGCCTAACCACTGTGTGTCAGGGGGCTGTTGCCACAGAGGTTGCTTACCAACCGTCTGACAGCCCCAAATACCACGGTGGTTTACTCAAGTGCAGACTTGACGTTGTCTAGCTGGCTAGTGACATCACCTACAGTAGATGGGACATAAAGTAGAGGGCTGTTTGGTTCACAGCAAAGCTCCCGATGGAACTCGAAGCTACTTTTCTCTAGGTTCCACGGTGAAGATATTTCGGTGTTTTACCAGGTGTATCTAAGATGGTCAGGACAAGCCCCAACGGTGCCCCACTTCTCAATCCTCCAAACCAAGTCCCTCTAAAGTTCCCACGGTGAGGTTGTTCGATAGAGCATGAAAGCTCTCCCAGGCCCTGCCAAGCCTGGTCTCTCGCGAGTACCGTTCGATCTCACACCCATTCATTATTCTCGTTACAACATTACAGTCGTTACAACTCGTAGTCAATATAAACAAAGCTATAATATGACAAAGTAACAATAAGCTAAAGTACGAGTTGCCACGCCAAGCTTCCACGCTGAGCTGCCTCGCTGAGCTTATCCTCAGAACACTGTTGCTAATTGGTGGATTATCCCTAATCCCAGGATTACCTTCAGGCCCCCTCTACATTTGCCCCTTCGTGGATGGATTTGTTGTGGGAACAAGAAGTGCCTCCACGAAAACTTCTCAATCCGATGAACCTTCTCTGTCTGGCCTGCTACTTTTTCCTAATGCCGAGCCTCAACCGTTCTAGCTTGAATATCTGAAATTCTCCCGAAGGACCTGCTAATATTCTCCCAGTAATGTTCGAAAAACGAAAAATTCTCCCCGATGTAACTGAGTCATAACTAAACAACATTTGAGCTTCTGACGAGGGGGCATCGTGGCTTTTTTGAACCATTGGGACATCTTCTTCGTTGGGGGGTTTATTGGATATGTCTGAGAAAATCTTCGCAGCCTGGTGGTTTTTCTGCGCCCCTTCGTGCTGGGGCCTCTTTCGGGAGTCCATCATCTATTCCCAATGAACCCCCTACGCTTGCTTTGGTACCTTATGTGGGCGAGGGAACTTTGCCGATAGTTGAGGTTTCTGTGGCCAGAGACCCCGTTGAGGCTGATGAGGTAACAAGTCCCCTCCCAAAGGTTCCTGCCCCTTTAACCTCCGTGGTGACTCCCATTCCTACCCCTGTTGTGACTCAGGTACTTTCTTAATTCTCTGCATAAACTCCACCGTATGTTAGGTTTTTTTTTTTCATAACTCCATCTTATAACGGCGACTTAACAACGAAAACGCTTGTTAAGATTTTGTTATATATTCTCCACCTTATAACGGTGACTTAACAACGAAAACGCTTGTTAAGATTTTTATATAATCTCCACCTTATAACGGTGACTTAACAACGAAAACGTTTGTTAAGATTTTTATATAATCTCCACCTTATAATGGTGACTTAACAACGAAAACGCTTGTTAAGATTTTTATATAATCTCCACCTTATAACGGTGACTTAACAACGAAAACGTTTGTTAAGATTTTTATATAATCTCCACCTTATAACAGTGACTTAACAACGAAAACGCTTGTTAAGATTTTTATATACTCTCCTCTTTATAACGGTGACTTAACAATGAAAACGCTTGTTAAGATTTTTATATAATCTCCACCTTATAACGGTGACTTAACAACGAAAATGTTTGTTAAGATTTTTATATAATCTCCACCTTATAACGGTGACTTAACAACGAAAACGTTTGTTAAGATTTTTTATATAATCTCCACCTTATTACGGTGACTTAACAACTAAAACGCTTATTAAGATTTTTTATATAATCTCCACCTTATAACGGTGACTTAACAACGAAAACGCTTGTTAAGATTTTTATATAATCTCATTGTTTTTTATATCTCTTCTCAGGTTGCTCGGGAGGATTCCTCACCCTTCCCTGTGTATTTTTCAAAGATGGGGGGAATATAATCCCTCGGGTAAGGCTCATCGTTGTATTCCTGAGGATAAGGTGTCCTAAAGTCGTCATAGACTGAAGCTACCTCGCCTATAGACTGTGAGGAAGCCTGCATGAACTTCAACATCTCCTTTTGTATTTCTCTCCTCATTTCCTCCATGGGCGATGGGGCAACGACCAATGAGGGTGTTGGCTGAATGACCATTACAGTTGGAGCCATCGTTACAGCTGGCGCCGTTGATACTCCGGAGATTCCCACCGCCGGATTCACGACGGAGGGTATGCTTGCCGGGGCTGCTCCCATTGTACCTGCGCCTGGTGGAACCGTTGGAGCTGCCCCTGGTGTTACGAAGGAATTGGCTTCGAGTCCTCCCAGCACCGTTGAAGCTGCAGTAGTTTGCAAAAACTCATAGAACTTGCTCATGAGGAGGGTCATCTGGGCAGGTCCCAGCCCAGCGCTCGTGGAAGCCTGCGTCACTCCTTGAGCGCCTGTTGTTGTCTGAACTGGAGGCACTTCTATTCGAGGAGCTCCGCTCCTTAAAGCCTCCAATTTTACCGCTGCTTGCTCTTCACTGTGTTGGATATCATCAAAGTTGAGCCTTCGATTAACGTTATCTTGCGCCATACTCCTTCCTTAGAAGAATGCCTCCCCAGCAGAGTCGCCAAATGTAAGAGGGTGGTTTAGATAAGATGGAGGCGTAACCCCTTTTGAGTATGATGATGACAAGGTTAATCAGTAAACACTAGTGATTTAGCCACAAGACACAAAGAACAGTTTGGAACGTATGAAACCCCGCTTAAACCCACAAATCTCTCGTGTATAACTCACAATATAATAAAGAACTCAGAAATAACTTAGCTAGAGGGAGAGAGAAGTAAGCATCCTAGATACACCTTAGTAGGCAGGTAAAAAAATACACACACCGAAAAGGTCTTCTTCAAGGATTTCTGTCAAGTTATTAAAGCTCCCTAATAAATGACAAATGGTGGGTGGAAGAACTCTCTGATTTTTCAATAACTCTTTCTCTAGTAATAATTTCTCAAAATCTTAGAAGAATATCCCCCAAAAGAACTCTTTTTAGAAATTTTTGATCGATACCCTTCCTTGGAGGTGGTTGGGGCCTTAAATAGCCCCCACACCACCCCCGAGGCAGCTAAGTCATTAATGCCCGTGAAAGACCTCCCTCATACCTTATGTCACCAGCATTAAATACCTGATGCACTAGTTGTCTTTACGTCATAAACATTAAATGCCAAGACATGCCTTTTGCCTAACCACTGTGTGTCAGGGGGCTGTTGCCACAGAGGTTGCTTACCAACCGTCTGACAGCCCCAAATACCACGGTGGTTTACTCAAGTGCAGACTTGACGTTGTCTAGCTGTCTAGTGACACACCTACAGTAGATGGGACATAAAGTAGAGGACTGTTTGGTTCACAGCAAAGCTCCCGATGGAACTCGAAGCTACTTTGCTCTAGGTTCCACGATGAAGATCTTTCGGTGTTTTACCAGGTGTATCTAAGATGGTCAGGACAAGCCCCAACGGTGCCCCACTTCTCAATCCTCCAAACCAAGTCCCTCTAAAGTTCCCACGGTGAGGTTGTTCGATAGAGCATGAAAGATCTCCCAGGCCCTGCCAAGCCTGGTCTCTCGCGAGTACCGTTCGACCTCACACCCATTCATTATTCTCGTTACAACATTACAGTCGTTACAACTCGTAGTCAATATAAACAAAGCTATAATTTGACAAAGTAACAATAAGCTAAAGTACGAGTTGCCACGCCAAGCTTCCACGCTGAGCTGCCTCGCTGAGCTTATCCTCAGAACACTGTTGCTAATTGGTGGATTATCCCTAATCCCAGGATTACCTTCAGGCCCCCTCTACAATATGAAGCACAAAAATCTAGAGTATGCAAACAACTAACACATTCAACCTTTGAATTTAGCAAGTGAGGTATCATGTGAAAGTAAATGAGAATAAAAAATTCTATCTTATAAAACTACCAAGTTGGATATCCTAACCCAAACTAATGACGAATAACGATTTCGGGGAATAGGAATCTTGGATACCTCGATTTCCTTACGTTAGGATTTTCTAGAAAATATTTTAAGATCAAAACAAAATTTCTTAAGATGACCTTTTCGACCACAGTGTGAACAAGTAAAAGCGCGTCGAGAGGTGGTACCTAAGGATTTATCTCTAGAAGCTTTCCTAGGTGATTCTCTCAAAACATTGGTTTTGGCTTTATGAGATAAGTCATGACTAGTATCGAAGCCTAAACCACAAGTGTTATTTTTAATTTGGACCGTTCCTAAGATTTTATCTAATTTCTCCGAACGACTCTCCAAATCAAATTTGACTTTACTTGAGTCCTTCACCTTCTTCTCCAGCTCTATAATCCTAGACTCAAGCAAACTCTTCCTCTTTTCAAACTCAAGAAACTCCTTTTTCATAGTCTCCATTAAACCTCTGAGACTATCTCTCTCTTTTTCAACAAACACAAGCTTCTCACGAAGAGTTATTTCACATGTCCTAAGGTCTTCCACTAAGGAACTCTCATCAACGACCTTGGCAAGCTCTCTTAAACTCGCTTCTAACTTCAAATTTGCTCTTTTTAATTTAATAGATTCTTCATATAATTATCTAAATGCAAATTGAAGTTCACTCTCATCAACCTCATTTTCACTTTCATTCTCTCTCTCTTTTCCACTCTCACTACCATCATTTTTTAGAGCTTCACAAACAAAGGCCTCGGAAGTGTCATGTTTTAAGTTATCATCGTCGGATAATATCCCAATCTCACTAACATGACTAGCCATGAAGGCGGTAAAGTTGCGCTCAATAGGGGATTCGGGTCCCTCTTCCCTTTCACTTTCATCACTAAGGGTGGCATTATAGGAAATTGATTGTTTGCCTTCTCTCCTTAGTTTAGTGGGGTACTCTCTCGCCCTATGGCCATA
This sequence comes from Sambucus nigra, assembly GCA_949130495.1. Classification (NCBI taxonomy): domain Eukaryota; kingdom Viridiplantae; phylum Streptophyta; class Magnoliopsida; order Dipsacales; family Adoxaceae; genus Sambucus; species Sambucus nigra. The sequence goes on along the minus strand of OX422215.1, from coordinate 189,799,419 downwards.
ACCCTCACAACCATAGAACCTATTTGACTTGTCCCTATTTAAATTTTCATAAAAAGTTTTAGGGAACTTTTCGGCTTTGTCATGCTTAGATTTTTCAAATTTCTTAAAATCATTTTTAAATTTATCTTTGTTAAATTTAAGAAATTTATGATTCTTCCTAGTAAACAGAGCCAAATCTTTCGAGTCACTATCACTCTAGTCATCCACAAATTATTTTTCCTCCTTACGAGCTTTCAAAGCGATGCCCTTCTCTATTTTCTTTTCGGTTTTGGAGGGGAATATATCTAGTTCGTAGGTTTGCAAATCACCTACTAGTTCCTCAAGTTTGGTAGAGTGTAAGGTGGGTAAAGAATTTAACACGGTCAGCTTAGGGATAAATCTATCACGTAGGGACCTAAGGATTTTCTTTACAACTCAGTCGTCGGGTATTTTCTATGTTAAATTAAATGAAGAATTTATTATATCGGAGAGTCTAGCATAAAAATCATCGAATGTTTCTTTTTCATCCATTTTGATGGTTTCAAATTAAGTTGTGAGGTTTTGGAGTGTAGAAGCTTTTACGACACTTGTTCCCTCGTGAGTGAGTTGTAGGATATCCCAAACTTCCTTAGCACTTTCACACATCATGATACGTCGAAATTCATCTGGTGTGACTGCGATAAACAAGGCATTTAAACCTCGAGAATTGAAATTAGCGAATTTAAGCTCGTTCTCACTCCAACGCTCAATGGGTTTGGGGACACGCTCATTCTCTATTAAACAAGTAGGTGGGGACCACCCATTAACTACGAATAACCAAACCCTCTTGTCTATAGCCCTAAGTGCTGAACGAATATGTGCTTTCCAATATGCGTAATTAGAACCATCGAAAATACAAAATTTTGAAAATGGGAAAAATTTCATTTTTAACCAAAAATATTAAAAAGGACCTTAACCCAATAAATTAGCGCTCCGGCTCTGATACCAATCTGAAAAGGTGATATGACCCCCAATTTTAAATTTTCTTTTAAAATGAAATATTATTTCCTTAATATGCGGAATTGAATGGTTCATACACAACACAACTTAAAAATTAAAATTAAACCAAACTAAAAGTGAAATCAAAATAATCAACTAACAAATATTCACTTAAAACAAATTAAATCAATTCAAGCCCAAAAATTTGCCTACACAAATGAATTCATTTTTGCAAATTAGGCTAAACCAAATTTTACCAAATTAAATTATCTTGACTTGAATTAAATTAATCTAAAATTTTACCCAAACAATATTAGCACCAAATTAAACTAGAGTGTGAATTAAACCATATTTTATCTTTTAATCCTAAGCATTCGTTCTAAGTGATTTGCAAGATAAAATAAATTCACAACCACTACGCCGCGATGTATAAGGAAAATCTAAATGGGAAAAACCTCGGACAGTCCTAGCGTTAACTAAGTATAGACAGATGACTTACACAACTCGACTCTACTCCCTTCAAGCCCCTGACGCGTATTCTTGTACCAACCTCTGCTTAGTCGACAATCCTAGACTCCACTAGAACCTTGGTATCCACCAATGAAGCTTTTTGGGAACCCGTCAACCACACATGATGCTTTTCACCGCATGAGAATACCGTAGAAAAAACATGGCTTCTTCTTTTATGAGAACTAGAAGCAAATCGAAACTTCTCCTTTTTGTGGTAGAGATGAACCAATGGTGCCAAACAAAACTCCAAGTGACAAATCTATATAATAAAGCAGGAGGGAGTTTTTCCACGTCATATAACTTGGAGACAAAACCTATATAAACAAGTTTTTGTATCTATCTACTCCCATCAACTTTGAGGGGCTTAAATCTAATGGTAGAAGAATCTGTCAAATGAAATTCTTTGGTTTTTTCTTTTTGCTTTCAAAATCCCGCTCAAACCATGTAAGTACTTCTTTTCAAAATGAGCGATCCCTTTCAAGTGTCAACAAAGGCACAAGGCTGAAGAAAAGGACTGTCCTTTAACTGATGGCCTAGACGTCTCTCTCTCCTCCCTTTATTTTTATTTTTTGTTATTTACACACTCCATCTCTCTCTATTTTTGCCCTCTCTATTTCCACATCTCCTATCACAAAATATATATACACTCTATACCCTACCCAAACATATCATATACTCCTCTTTGTTATCCCATCAAAGGAGCAACAACCGTAGCATAAGACGACGTCTTCAGTGGATCAAAAGCCCTGAGTCTCAAGCCAACGTCGGCCTAAAAAATCTCAACCATGGTCAGTTCTTATATTATATATAAATAGTCTTACAATCATTTTTTTTCTTTCTAATAGTAAATAGGTCACTGTTGTTTGAGGCTTGTGGTCGAATTGTGAACCTGATTTACGATTAGGTGGGTTTGCTATGGTCTGGAAGCTGGCAGCTTTGCCAGATAGCATCGGATGCTGCTGAAACCAATAACGGACCGCCACTGAAGGCTTATGACATTCGTCATGTTTCAAAGGATGAGAACTCAGCAGGGTCAAGCGATGTTCACTGGGTTAGGACTAGGCGTTGGTTCAAAAGGTCGGGTGCTAAGCCCAAGGCTAGCCAAGTTTGGGTTGGATCTATTTCCATCGGAGCTTTTCCTACGATTCAGAGGTTTCACGAACAGGTATTTTCTTACTAAGAACGCACTCAAATTTGAAATATTTGTATTTTATATCAGTCTCATTTTTTTTATATTTTGGTTTAGATTATATATTAATTGTCTTGGTTTACAAATGAGATTTGATTTCATTTTTCATCTAAAAAATGCACTGTAGTTATATTATTTTTTGCAGTAGCTTTCAAAGAATGGGAAGAAAGGACACAATTATGTGCCTAGGTCCTTTAGATTTATCCCTTATAGGGATCCTCTAAAGAGATTTATTAGTCAAGTTTTGAGGTATCTATTTTCTCTTGATATTATGTTTAGTTAATCTATTTCCATAGATGAAACTAAAATAAGCCTACAAACTTATTTAAAGTTGAATCTACTCTATACATTTGATTTTTTTAAGACATCTTCAATGATATTTTTTTCTTGCATGATAAAAGGGGAACAATCCTAGCAACTACAATAAGAGAATTTTTCATAGGGGGAAGTGAAAATGAAGAAATATATTTATATTTTATATTTTTCTTCTTTGTATTGTAAATATTTGTGATACCTCACCTAATAAGATACCGGGCGATCACTCCAATATTAAATTAAAACAGGAGTCTCATATGGATCATTCTTAGCATCACTGTCGAAAATCCATTTATTTACTAATAACCTATTAGGCCGGTGTCAAAATTTTAACTTTACTACTCTTTTTAACAATTACTAAATTAAAACATACACACAGTTTTGCGAAAATGAAACTGAAATGAAATAAAATAACCGAACACTCGGTCAAAATATACAACCATATCGAATGCTGAACTCAAAGAATAAATAAATGCAGTTGGGCCTTTGGCCCGAGTGTTTATACAGTACCTCCTATCTAGATTACAAGGATAAAAGCGTCTACTGAAAGTCCTGCATGCATCCACAGCTGCTGCAGATGACGTCAGACTCGAAAGATGTGTCATCCAGGCGTCCTTGTGTTTGGACACCTATATATATATAATATATATAGCAAGAAAGGAAAAGTAGATAAACGGGTCAGAGCCCGAGTTTTGAAAATATTTAGCAAGTGCATAAATGCCCTATTATTTTGAAAAAGGTTTTATCTCATATTTAAGTTTGGTATCGCACTCCCATGAGATACCCCTCGCCTCTCTTCTAACAGTGCACTCCTAGTGCATCCCTCTAAACATCCTAGTCAAGCTATCTTGCTAAACTAGTCTAACACCAACCCACTATCAATCCTAGATAGTCCAAGCAATGTACTAAGGGCTAAACTCCACTCTAGTCTCAACGCTATGCCATGTTCGTGCGTGGGGTGTCTCGTAAAGAGAAATCCAAACAAGGAACCCCCCCGATACACTATTATGCGGCAAGGTCGATCATCGAGTTCCGCCAGTCCCTCAGTACAGAATATATATATATAAATAAATATGTATACCACAAGAAATACTAATATTAGAGCATTGAGGATTTAACTTCTCCCCAGTCTCAACACAATGCCATATTCGTGCGTGGGGTGTCTCGCAAAGCGAAATCCAAACAAGGAACCCCCTCGATACACTACTATGCGGCAAGGTCGATCGTCGGGATCCATTAGACCCTCGGCACTCGATTTATCCATATATATATATACATATTACCATATACATCCGGATCTATCTCCCGGAATGAGAATTCATTTACAAAGTATTTATCAATACTTATCATTTTTATTTCAAAACCTTCCATTTCCCTTCTCATATCCAGGAAATGTATTTAAAAGCCAATTCATTATCATGAATTGCTTTAACAAATCATATACCTTTTTAAAAGCCAATTTTATTATCATAAAAATGTTTTTCCGTTTCAAAATATCCCATTTCCCTTTTTATATTCAGGAAATGTATTCAAAGCCATTTTCATTATCATAAAAATGCTTTGATCATATCATATGCTTCCACATCCCTTCTTCCATCCAGGAAGTGTTACCGAAGCCAATCCATATAACCCATTTCCCTTCCTATATCCAGGAAATGTAATTAAAGCCAATCCATTATCATGAATTGCTTTAATATAACGCGTTCTAAGACCGTCCGTCCGGGTTTCCCCACCGTGCGCGCCCCTAAATGGCTATCATCTTCCAGGGCCTATCATAAGACAACCTGGGATCCTACATCACAAGACGTCGGGAAGCGGCCATATGCCTGCGGGATAGTCAAGACCACACCCGGAATCTCCTAACCATCGCAGAAAAAATACAACAAACGCTCATATGGCCTATAGGACTATATCCACCCTGCATTCATTAGCCAGAGGGCTTCACCATACGTACGCAAACTTCCCTTATGATAGCGATTTAGAGAGGTGTGTATCCTCATTTTTATTAATTAAGAAAATCATTTATCTTTCCTTTTTGAAAACATTCATATTTTATTTTCAAAATCATTTACATCATATCATATATGCTGTAATCACATAGTATATACCTATACCGTATATTCATCCTCGAATATATATAAATGGCCATATTTGCCAACTACATCTAACGATGACCATTAATCCCAAAGATTCTTTCAAAAAATCATAATCATGCATTCATATAAGCATGATACTAAACCCAAAGTATTTCCTTACTTTGATTACTAATAATTACCTTAATCACTATTAAGGATTTATTGGATATCTCCAATTATAATAATTCACTCTAAGTGAATATACACATATATATAAAATCCCAAATCCACAACTCCCTTAGGACATAACCCTCTATAATACTTTAATCTCAAAGAGGAGAAGTAATAATAATCTACAAAATCTTGGGCTGAAAACAGGGCACCGGTCGACCGGTCCTAGACCCCCGATCGACCGCGGGTTTCAAATAAGCCTACGAAACAAAGGAGTAGGCCCTTTCTTCTTGACGCAGTCGACCGGCCTTAGGGGCGCGGTCAACCGGTCACACCAGGTCTCCCAAATTAAATCTCCTCAATTCCTTAATCCAACAACCCAAATTCTTTTTCGGGGTTTCTAAACTACCCCCAAAATTATCCCGAACATCTACGCAATTAATTCTAGCCGTAATTTTTCCAATTCCCGATTTGATTTCCGAGTTGATGATTTCAACCCGGAGCTGCCATCTTGTAAAAATCATATCAAATCGTAGAAAAATCAAAAAAATACGCGGTCGGCGCCCACGCGATCGTATCGAAAAGATCTACAACTTTCGTGTTTTGGCCGAAGCTAAATCAATTATTTTTCTGGCCAAAAAGGTCCCCTAAAATGACGGGTTACTATTCATCGTCTTCTCCGAGACGATTTCGGCCATTAAAGCTTCTCCCAAGCTTTTGTCGCCTCACCCAACGTCCTACAACCTCAACCAACTACAAATACACATATATTAAGGGTTCTAAACATCCTAGAACCCAAAACCACCAATTAATTTAGGCTAAAACCTAAGTTCCACAAATTGAAATATTATTGGGGTTTAATTGTTTTTAACTTCCAAAAACTTGTTTTATTAACGATAATCCACCCCAAAACCGTTAGGGTTTGTTTATACCAAACTACGGTATGAGATATTTATGCAAAAAGATAAATAAAGCAAGTAAACACTTGCCTCGTGGATAAAATTCGACGACCTCGAGTCGAATCCGACGGAGTTTGGCCCGAATCTCCATTTCTCTCCTCCTGTCTCTCTTCTCTCTCTTTTCTTTCTTTTCTTTCTCTTTTTCTCCCTCTCCCTCTCTTTATAAAGAAAGAAAAAGGGTTATACCCCTTAAAACCCAAAAACGACTCGTTTACCCAATTACGAGTTACTTTTACCTCTAAAATTACCCGAAACTCATTTTCGACAATCGGACACTCTTTTTCGACTATCTCGGACATTCCGAGACTCACGGCGCAGTCAAAATTTCCATCCGAGGTACTTGACCGCAAATCACTATTCCAACCCAAAATAAATAAATGCGGGTTTTTCAATTAAAAATCTTATCTCGTGTCGCTTTACTCAACGGCGACATATAATTAAAATATTTCGGCCTATATAGTCCCAAAAATAATCACAACCTCCTTCGAAAATCATTTAATCCTCGAAAATCCCAAAATTACTATTTAGGGTGTTGGTGCGCGAGGCCCCCAATTCTAATTTATTATAATTTCCTTTTATATAAGTTCAAGATGATGCGGAAGCAGTGTGGTGGTTCAACTTTAAAAATAACAAATTTTAATTTCTTAAACAAATTAAAATTACACCAAGTGAAGTAAAATTAATCAATTAATATATTCACTTAAACCAATTAATTAATCCAAGTCCTAGAATTTGCCTAAGTCATATTTATCAATATTAGCAAATTAGGCGAAACCAAATTTTAGCAAATGACTTGAATTAAATAAACTTTACCCAATAGTTAATTTAGCACCAAATTAAATTGAGTGTGATAATTTAAACCAAATTTTATCTTGAATTATTCTAAGCATGCGTTCTAAATTATTTATGCAAGATAAAATAAACCAATCACACTACGCTGCGATGTACGAGGAAAAATCCAAGACGGGAAACAACCTCGGACGGCCCTAGCCACAAATCCACTAGATACGGAATTACAATTACAAGACAGATAGACTTACAACGCACGACTCGATCCCTCTCAAACCTCGATGCTTCTTCTTGTAGACACCTCTTCCTAGCGAATAACCTTGGAACACCACCGCGGTCTCGGAATCCACCGATAGGACTTTATATGGTCACCGTCACCCGAGCAAGGAGCCTTTCTCCAAGTGGGTAGAATCGCAACAAAACGTCTTCTTCTTTGATGGATGTAGAAGCAAACCAAAACTTCTCTTTGAAACGGAAGAGATAAATCGGTGCCAAACTCCAAGCAATTGATATGTATATATGTGAACTTGGACAAACAGTATGGGTGTAAAACTAGAGTGATAAAATATTTTCTCTTGAAAAATAGCACTCAAACTTGATCTTTTTCTCTTTTTGTTTTTGCTCTCAAAACACTCTCTAAGAGTTTGTATGATATGAAAAAGATAGATAATCAAAAGTGATTCCCGCACATATTAAAATCTAAAAAATTTTGTTACAAACCAAGTGGGGAAGTGGGTGCAAAACTGCCAAAAAAAACTGCCAAAAACTGTTCCCGCCTGGCATCTCGTTCGAACGACATTTCGTTCGAACGAAATTCTCGTTCGAACGAGACTTCTAACGACGTTCCAGATTGAACTCGTTAGAATCTCGTTCGAACATAAGGTTCGTTCGAACGACATATCGAACGACATTCCAGCGGCCTAATATGGGAACTCGTAGGCAGGTTCGTTCGAACGACATTTTCGTTCGAACGACAATCTCGTTCGAACGACTCTATCGAACGAAAAACCAGAAAGTTTGAATATTCTTATTTAAGCCCATAAAACTTTATAAACATTTATTTAAAGTTTTAATTAATTCTTTCTTTGAATATTCTTGTTTAAGCCCAGAAAACTTTATAAACATTTATTTAAAGTTTTAATTAATTCTTTCCTAAAACAAAACGCAGTTTTTATAAAACCTAACACCCAATAAACCTGTTCCAAGCTCATATATATATAATATTGCATTCATACCTTGGGAGCATGGAACTATGGTTGATGATGTAGAAACGAGGCACGCAAACAGGCATAGTTGATGAAGCTTTATACTCTTTACCGCTACGTCTTCAATAAACACTTCATAGGCTTGAGAGTATTACAATTACATTCTATCCTATGAATAAATGTTTTTGTCCGGAATTGAGCCAACACAATACATGGACTCAATTGGAAATTTGTGTCCTTACATAGGGAAATTTCCCAAATTCCAATTTATAATTAATTATGGAATTTAATCGTCTCCAAAAGGACGGGTTGTTATATACTCCCCCCCTTACAATGGAATTTCGTCCTCGAAATTCAGATACATACTACACCGCCAATCCATAGGATCACTCCAAATCCTAATACCTCAAAGGGAATGACACTGACCCAATGGTTCCCAACCATATACAATATGACTTCCACAGTCGTAAAGTGACTCCAACATCGTCACATCGCACCCATCATTTATAGTGCCTAACAGCATAAACTTCAAATTTATATACTACTCCCATTCTATTTCAGGTGTTATATAAAACCATCTTACCAAGGTGCCCATACACCTTTTTAACCTGTGCACATCTGCACATCCATAGTGAACGTCTGACACATAACACTCTCTCCCATTAAGGGTCTCCTTTCTTCGGTGTAATACTCATCTATGGGTACTCCCGACCCGCGAAATCAATTCTCCTAATCTCGGCGCCACTAACATTAACGAACTTACGTCCTAAATAATACTAAAGTCTATGCGATATCCTACCTACACTGAAAGAATATAATCCTAAGTATGTCCCTAGTGCCCAAGGCCTCTCTCAATTCCCGACAATTGCTTGGTTTCATGCGTCGGACGTCTCGCCAAGGCGAAATCCAAACAAGGAACCCTCCCGTTACACTACTCCCTCGCGTAGTCGGTCATCGAGATATAGCGACCTAAGGCATACCAGCGGGACGTCCTAAATACTGCCTACGCTAAACTACGAACGCATTTCTACTATCTTATCCTTCCGCCCATACGGAAGGAAACCTAACCAATCGAAGTGCCCACTTTCTGTAAAAGTGTCACGAACATACTACCCAAAATGTATCTCCTCAAAATTTTCCTTTTCATAAAGGCCTGACTATTGTCCTCAAATCAATTTCTCTAAGTCCAACCTCACCCACCCACTTGTGGCGAGGGGACCACTTTAGTGCTTTTCCATAGCACAATATTTCCATAAGTATATCAACATCATGTGGCTCATAGCCTATAGTGGTTCATCCACACTATAAGACCTTTCCACAAAATCAACATCCTTGCATCCCATAACAGCTCTCCACTCCCGACGCCGTTAAGAGTCATGTGTGGAGTGTCTCGCAAAGCGAAATACAAACAAGGAACCCCTCCACACATTAACCCTTGACTTCGTTGGTTATGGAGTTCCGTTATTTCAACATGCAACCGGGATATCCCTATCCCCTAATCCAACAAAAAGGTGGTTTGAACTCCTATCTCAAACTAAGAGTCATACCACCCTGCGCTCGCACTCATTTTTAAGTCCTTGCGCAAATAGTAATGAGCTAAATCTTATAGCTCAACACAAATCCTGCGGCCTTAAATCATATATATAATGTCGCCATATACCCAAATCACGATAATGAAACCTCTACTCATCGAAGTTTCGTATCCCACAATAAATAAGGTGAACTCAACCTATATCTAGGTGAGACACCGCAACAATAACCTGTTCCCTCCAGGAACCATGGACACGATAGACTTGTCATTTTTAGCCTGCTATCGCTCCGAAAATACACCATAATGTATTATACTCATCATATCACCGTACTCGTATAGACATATAAAATGAGTATCCCAAACCAGATATATATATATACAATATATCAACACCCGCCTTTATAGCGAATGAAGGAAAATAAAATTTTGCTATCGCGAAAAACACATAAACATACATGATATTATGTTATCGAGACCGCCACAAAACTCAAAATACACACACGAGTCTAGGGCTAACGAATACCGTGACTTTATCTAGCCACGCCAATTATACCTCCTGGATTAAGGTAAAACTCATAACAACAACCTTCTCATTCCGACTAAATCGTGGGGACTCACGGTTAAGACTATCCGTAAGATCCCTTTCGAACCCTCAACTTCAATGAGGAATTCAACTTTAGTACCACTCTCTACTTCAGCGGTACTGCGGTAATCCTAACTACCATTCTTTAGTAGTCGCCGCCAAAATCCTTAATAACTGCTACAAGGAGAGTGACCTCTACTAAGGCCCACGTCCCCAATTTCCACCAGCTGCTCCAGCTAAGCCTCACCTCCTGCTGCCATCCAAGCTCCGCGCACGATTCTCAAACGAGCGCTCAAAAGATTTCTATAATCTTCTAACATAGCAGGAGAACGAAATTTCACAAGAGGAATCAACAATCCTAATCCTGAGGCTCTATATCAAATCGAGAGCAACGCTGAAAGCGTAATACGTCCGCACAGATTTCTAAGGACACTAGAACCTGATGCTCTGATACCATCTGTGACACCCCGCCTAATAAGATACCGGGCGATCACTCCAATATTAAATTAAAACAGGAGTCTCATATGGATCATTCTTAGCATCACTGTCGAAAATCCATTTATTTACTAATAACCTATTAGGCCGGTGTCAAAATTTTAACTTTACTACTCTTTTTAACAATTACTAAATTAAAACATCCACACAGTTTTGCGAAAATGAAACTGAAATGAAATAAAATAACCGAACACTCGGTCAAAATATACAACCATATCGAATGTTGAACTCAAAGAATAAATAAATGCAGTTGGGCCTTTGGCCCGAGTGTTTATACAGTACCTCCTATCTAGATTACAAGGATAGAAGCGTCTACTGAAAGTCCTGCATGCATCCACAGCTGCTGCAGCTGACGTCTGACTCGAAAGATGTGTCATCTAGGCGTCCCTGTGTCTGGACACCTATATATATATATATATATAATATATATAGTAAGAAAGGAAAAGTAGATAAACGGGTCAGAGCCCGAGTTTTGAAAATATTTAGCAAGTGCACAAATGCCTTATTATTTTGAAAAAGGTTTTATCTCATATTTAAGTTTGGTATCGCACTCCCATGAGATACCCCTCACCTCTCTTCTAACAGTGCACTCCTAGCGCATCCCTCTAAACATCCTAGTCAAGCTATCCTGCTAAACTAGTCTAACACCAACCCACTATCAATCCTAGATAGTCCAAGCAATGTACTAAGGGCTAAACTTCACTCTAGTCTCAACGCTCTGCCATGTTCGTGCGTGGGGTGTCTCGCAAAGAGAAATCCAAACAAGGAACCCCCCCGATACACTACTATGCGGCAAGGTCGATCATCGAGTTCCGCCAGTCCCTCAATACAGAATATATATATATATATATATATATATAAATATGTATACCACAAGAAATACTAATATTAGAGCACTGAGGATTTAACTTCTCTCCAGTCTCAACACAATGCCATATTCGTGCGTGGGGTGTATCGCAAAGCGAAATCCAAACAAGGAACCCCCCCGATACACTACTATGCGGCAAGGTCGATCGTCGGGATCCATTAGAGCCTCGGCACTCGATTTATCCATACATATATACATATTACCATATACATCCGGATCTATCTCCCGGAATGAGAATTCATTTACAAAGTATTTATCAATACTTATCATTTTTATTTCAAAACCTTCCATTTCCCTTCTCATATTCAGGAAATGTATTTAAAAGCCAATTCATTATCATGAATTGCTTTAACAAATCATATACCTTTTTAAAAGCCAATTTTATTATCATAAAAATGCTTTTCCGTTTCAAAATATCCCATTTCCCTTTTTATATTCAGGAAATGTATTAAAAGCCATTTTCATTATCATAAAAATGCTTTGATCATATCATATGCTTCCACATCCCTTCTTTCATCCGGGAAGTGTTACCGAAGCCAATCCATATAACCCATTTCCCTTCCTATATCCAGGAAATGTAATTAAAGTCAATCCATTATCATGAATTGCTTTAATATAACGCGTTCTAAGACCGCCCGTCCGGGTTTCCCCACTGTGCGCGCCCCTAAATGGCTATCATCTTCCAGGGCCTATCATAAGACAACCTGGGATCCTACATCGCAAGACGTCGTGAAGCGGCCATATGCCTGCGGGATAGTCAAGACCACACCCGGAATCTCCTAACCATCGCAGAAAAAATACAACAAACGCTCATATGGCCTATAGGACTATATCCACCCTGCATTCATTAGCCAGGGGGCTTCACCATACGTACGCAAACTTCCCTTATGATAGCGATTTAGAGAGGTGTGTATCCTCATTTTTATTAATTAAAAAAATCATTTATCTTTCCTTTTTGAAAACATTTATATTTTATTTTCAAAATCATTTACATCATATCATATATGATGTAATCACATAGTATATACCTATGCCGTATATTCATCCTCGAATATATATAAATGGCCATATTTGCCAACTACATCTAACGATGACCATTAATCCCAAAGTTTCTTTCAAAGAATCATAATCATGCATTCATATAAGCATGATACTAAACCCAAAGTATTCCCTTACTTTGATTACTAATAATTACCTTAATCACTATTAAGGATTTATTGGATATCTCCAATTATAATAATTCACTCTAAGTGAATATACACATATATATAAAATCCCAAATCTACAAGTCCCTTAGGACATAACCCTCTATAATACTTTAATCTCAAAGAGGAGAAGTAATAATAATCTCCAAAATCTTGGGCTGAAAACAGGGCACCGGTCGACCGGTCCTAGACCCCCGGTCGACCGCGGGTTGCAAATAAGCCTACGAAACAAAGGAGTAGGCCCTTTCCTCTTGACGCGGTCGACCGGCCTTAGGGGCGCGGTCGACCGGTCACACCAGGTCTCCCAAATTAAATCTCCTCAATTCCTTAATCCAACAACCCAAATTCATTTTCGGGGTTTCTAAACTACCCCCAAAATTATCCCGAACATCTACGCAATTAATTCTAGCCGTAATTTTTTCAATTCCCGATTTGATTTCCGAGTTGATGATTTCAACCCGGAGCTGACATCTTGTAAAAATCGTATCAAATCATAGAAAAATCAAAAAAATACGCAGTTGGTGCCCACGCGACCGTATCGAAAAGATCTACAACTTTTGTGTTTTGGCCGAAAGCTAAATCAATTATTTTCCTGGCCAAAAAGGTCCCCTAAAGTGACGGGTTACTATTCATCATCTTCTCAGAGACGATTTCGGCCATTAAAGCTTCTCCCAAGCTTTTGTCGCCTCACCCAACATCCTACAACCTCAACCAACTACAAATACACATATATTAAGGGTTCTAAACATCCTAGAACCCAAAACCACTAATTAATTTAGGTTAAAACCTAAGTTCCACAAATTAAAATATTATTGGGGTTTAATTGTTTTAACTTCCAAAAACCCATATTATCCATGATAATCCACCCCAAAATCGTTAGGGTTTGTTTATAACAAACTACGGTATGAGATATTTATGCAAAAAGATAAATAAAGCAAGTAAACACTTGCCTCGTGGATAAAATCCGACGACCTCGAGTCGAATCCGGCGGATTTTGGCCCGAATCTCCATTTCTCTCCTCCTCTCTCTCTTCTCTCTCTTTTCTTTCTTTTCTTTCTCTTTTTCTCCCTCTCCCTCTCTTTATAAAGAAAGAAAAAGGGTTATACTCCTTAAAACCCAAAAACGACTCGTTTACCCAATTACGAGTTACTTTTACCTCTAAAATTACCCGGAACTCATTTTCGACAATCGGACACTCTTTTCCGACTATCTCGGACATTCCGAGACTCACGGCACAGTCGAAATTTCCATCCGAGGTACTTGACCGCAAATCTCTAGTCCAACCCAAAATAATTAAATGCGGGTTTTCCAATTAAAAATCTTATCTCGTGTCGCTTTACTCAACGGCGACATATAATTAAAATATTTCGACCTATATAGTCCCAAAAATAATCACAACCTCCTTCGAAAATCATTTAATCCTCGAAAATCCCAAAATTACTATTTAGGGAAATTTCCCAAATTCCAATTTATAATTAATTATGGAATTTAATCGTCTCCAAAAGGATGGGTTGTTACAATATTCTTTTCTATTTTGAATTTATGGGATAGTGAAAGAGAGTAGAGGGTGGGTTTTAGCTGTTGGGTGGTTTTTATTTTCATAAAAGAAAGTTAGATCTTCAAGTTTACAAGCACATAGTTATTGGGTGCTAATTATTTTTTTTTGTCTTTGGTTTTTGTTGGGAAGGCTTGTGAAGACTACAGTGGGTTTGGGTACTTTCCTGCTCCATTTTGGAGGGTAGTTTTTTGTCTTTAATGTTTTTTTATATGAAATGACATTAATGTTTTTTTTAGGCATGTTTAGAATAACTAATATTTAGGCATGTTTAGAATAACTAATTTTTAGGCCTGTTCATGCTTACTAATTTCTTAGGCCTATATAGATATTCCTATGAAATCAATTTCTATTGTGTTGGTTGTCCTAATAGTTGTTTAAAAATGTTTTATTTAAGTTAGAAATGATGGTTGGGAATACTTTCGTTTTTAAATTCTTATGCATTCTGATATTTTTTTCATTGAAAAACAAGTTAAAAACACTTACAATGATTGTTGAACCCACACTTTGAAACCACCATTTCTTGCATTTGTATTAGACATTAGTTGTCCCAATTACATAAGTTGTTACCTGGCCACTACAATACATCATAAGGAGATTCCTTTTTTCCTAAGACCTCCTGTTTATGGCATGAATTTTAATCCAATGGATTCTTGAATGTTTCGAAAGCTGTTCAAAGGTTTTGTTTCCTAAGACCTCCTGTGATTACACAAAAGTGGCATTGTTCCAAGGTTTTGGGGGGTGATGTGCTCAAGTTGTATTAGTGTGTGTCTACTGATTGTTTCTTTTACTTTGAAAATATGACATTAAGCTATACATATACCATGTAAATTGTTGCATAGTTGTGTTGTCCACAACTATTTATTTCTTTTTTACTCAAATAAATACATAAGGTTTTGATGGGGTTGAGGTTTTAATACACTAGCTGAAATTAGTAGGATCCGTTTTTGAATTTTTTACTTTTTTTTGGACTTCGTTACGGGTAATGGTGGGGTATAGGGATGAGACGATACAATAATAAGTTAATGTTGGGATGATTAGAGTTGACCCGTGAGAGGGGCATGTTTCCACATGTTCAGCATTTTCATTTGCGGTGGTGGTGTCATGTGTGTAAAGCACATGTCAAATTTAATGTTTATGTGGGAAGAAATTGTTGTAAATCTTTGTTTACATCTATCTAATTGTAGGGTACTAAAAAATTATCAATTATTCTATAACGTGTAAATCTAATAAATTTGAGGAATAATAAATCATTAAAATATTTTCACAGTGCCATCGGCACGAGTACATCATTATTTTTTTATACATTTTTATCTTTAGTTACCTTTTTTAGCAAACACATTGGTTGTAATCCATTATTTTTTTGACCCTAGGCTTTCTTTTTTTCCCTTCAAAATAGAGGTGTAGTTGTGATCAAAATATCACGGGAACAAATTTTTTACCGTGCCATCAACATGGGTACACCCTAGTGTATATATAATGCATAACTTGGAATGTTAAACAAACTAAATAGGTGCATATCTTTTGTGTTTTGAAAGAGTTTTAGCCATCTAAATTAAACACGCAAAAGGGACTTTTCCAAACATGAATTTCTGTCTCAAAATCTCTCTAGAGTAATGTGAAAAGTCTTAGAAAAAATCTGGTCCCGAAGTGGTTAAAATCTGTCAAAAGAAAGTGGGACAAAAGAGTGGAAAAATGCCAAAAACTGCCAAAAATGGTTCCCGTCTGAAATCTCGTTCGAACGATATTTTGTTCGAACGAAATTTCATTCGAACGACTCATCTAACAAAAAGTCAGTGTAGAAAAGGGAAACTCGTTGGCAAAACTCGTTCGAACGAGAATCTCGTTCGAACAATATTTTCGAACGAAAAAACAGAACATGATTTTTTTCATTTTAAGCTCATAAAATTTTATATAAAATAAAATTACACCCGTTACAAATTTATTCCAAGTCTCTACAAATATATATATATATAACATTCATGCCTTATTGGAGACTTGAAATATAATGAATTGTTGAGGAGGCAAAAAGGCACTTGAAACTCAGCAAGAATAATGTCTTCATGTTGAACTAGGCCGATATGTCTTAAACTAAAACTTGTCATAGGCTTGAAGGATACACAAGAACACTATTTTATGACTCAAATGTTTTTGTCCGAAATTGAGCCAAAATTACAAAGGACTCAATTGGAAATTTGTGTCCTCATAATAATCATGGAAAATCTATTGATAAAAATATATCGTGGAATGATTGATAGTTTGTTATATCTAATCTCAAGTAGGCCCAAAATTATGTTTAGGTTATTTGTATGTGATCATTTTTGAACTAAAACACTCTCATTTGATTTCCCTTATGATAATTTTTTGATATTTTATTGGGACTATTGATTTGGGTATATTGTATCCTAAGGATATATATTTTGATATTACTAGTTACTTGGATATTTACTCAACTGGGTGCAAAATTTTACTAGTTACTTGTATCCTTTAAATTTTTAAATCTGAAAACTTGCACGGAGGTAGCCTATGTTCGACCCCCCCCGGTAAAAAAATTAGAGCATTGGTCAAATCTAAACCTATGATCGGGAGGCAAGAATATCCTATGAGAATGATATATAATTTTGCCACTATTCTTGAGATGTTGAGATCTAGTTTTTGTAACAACCCGCCCTTTTGGAGACAATTAAATTCCATAAATAAATATAAATTGGCAATTTGGGAAATTTTCCTAAATAGTGATTTTGGGGATTCGCGAGGATTTAATGGTTTTCGATGGAAGTTGTAATTATTTTTGGGACTATATAGGTCGAAATATTTTAATTATATGTCGCCGTTGAGTAAAGGGACACGAGGTAATATTTTTAATTGGAAAACCCGCATTTATTTATTTTAGGTTGGAATAGTGATTTGCGGTCAAGTACCTCGGATGGAAATTTCGACTACGTCGTGAGTCTCGGATGTCCGAGATAGTCGAAAAAGAGTGTCCGATTTTTGAAAATGAGTTTCGGGTAATTTTAGAGGTAAAAGTAACTCGTAATTGGGTAAACGAGTCGTTTTTGGGTTTTAAGGGTTAAAATCCTTTTCTTCCTATTTTAAAAGGGAGAAGGGAAGAGAATAGAGAGAAAAGAGAAGGAAAGAAAGAGAAGAGAGAGAGGAGGAGAGAAAAGAGGAGAGAAATGGAGATCTCGGGCAAACTCCGCCGGATTCAACTCGGGGTCGTCGGATTTTATCCACGAGGCAAGTGTTTACTTGCTTTATTTATCTTTTTGCATAAATATCTCATACCGTAGTTTGGTATAAACAAACCCTAAAGGTTTTGAGGTGGATTATCGTGGATAAAACGGGTTTTTGGAAGTTAAAACAATTAAACCCCAATAATATCTCAATTTGTGGAACTTAGGTTTTAACCTAAATTAATTGGTGGTTTTGGGTTCCAGGATGTTTAGAACCCTTAATATATGTGTATTTGTAGTTGGTTGAGGTTGTAGGACGTTGGGTGAGGCGAAAAAAGTTTGGGAGAAGCTTTAATGGCCGAAATCGTCTCGGAGAAGACGATAAATAGTAACCCGTCACTTCGGGGGGGCTTTTTGGCCAGGAAAAGAATTGATTTAGCTTTCGTCCAAAACACGAAAGTTGTAGATCTCTTCGATACGGTCGTGTGGGCACCGATTGCGTATTTTTTTTATTATTCTACGATTTGATATGATTTTTACAAGATGTCAGCTCCGGGTTGAAATCATCAACTCGGAAATCAAATCGGGAATTGGAAAAATTACGGCTAGAATTAATTGTGTAGATGTTTGGGATAATTTTTGGGGTAGTTTAGAAACCCCGAAAATGAATTTGGGTTGTTGGATAAGGGACTTGAGGATTTTAGTTTTGGAGACCTGGTGTGACCGGTCGACCGCGCCCCTAAGGTCGGTCGACCGCGTCAAGGAGAAAGGGCCTACTGCTTTGTTTCGTAGGCTTATTTGCCACCCGCGGTCGACCGGGGGTCCAGGACCGGTCGACTGGTGCCCTGTTTTCAGCCCAAGATTTTGGAGATTGTTATTACTTCTCCTCTTTGAGTTTAAAGCGAGCTTTCTAAATTTGAGTATTAAAGAGGATTATGATCTGAAGAGATAACATAATCATATTGATCTTGGTCGGGTGAATCCTATGAGTGGATTAGAATAGATTTGGGGAGTATAGTTATATATTCTCTAAATGAGAAATGGTATGATTGG
Source organism: Sambucus nigra (assembly GCA_949130495.1). Classification (NCBI taxonomy): domain Eukaryota; kingdom Viridiplantae; phylum Streptophyta; class Magnoliopsida; order Dipsacales; family Adoxaceae; genus Sambucus; species Sambucus nigra. The sequence continues at coordinate 189,780,786 of OX422215.1, read as the reverse complement.
AGATATCCAAATGAATCCGTAGATGGGATTTAAGTATGTATTACTCATTAAAGTAAGAAAATACTTTGGGTTTAGTATCATGCTTATATGAATGCATGATTGTGATTCCTGGAGGGAATCTTTGGGATTATGGTCATCGCTAGATGATATAGGCCATTATGGTCGGTTATATATTCTAGGAGGAATATATGGTATATGTATATACTAGGTGATTAAAGTATATATATATGATATGATGGAAATTATTTTGAAGATATAAAAATAAATATTTTCAAAATGAAAAGACAAATGATTTTCATAATTGATAAATTATGGTTACACACCTCCCTAAATCGCTATCATAAGGGAAGTTGCGCGCGTTGTGGTGAAGCCTTCCTGGCTATTGAGCAGGTTGGATATAGTCCCTAGGTCATATGGGCGGTTATTTGTTTTCTGCGCTGATTAGGGGATTCTGGGTGTGGTTCTGACTTTCCCGCAGGCAATATGGTCGCTTCCCAACGTTGGTAGGTTCCCAGGTTGTCTTGTATAGATAGGCCCTGGAAGATGATAGCCATTTAGGGGTGCGTCCAGTGGGGAAACCCGGAGGGGCGGTCTTAGATTTATTAAAGCAATTCATGATAATGGATTGGCTTTAATTTATATTTCATGAGTATAAAAAGGGAAATGGGATAAAGGTTTGGCTTCGGTAACACTCCCGGATGGAAGAAGGGATGTGGAAGCATGATTTGATCAAAACGTTTTCATGATAATGGAAATGGCTTTGGGTACATTTCCTGAGTATAAAAAGGGAAATGGGATAACATATAAAGGAAAAGCATTTTTATGATAATAAAACTGGCTTTTAAAAGTATATGATTTGTTAAAGCAATTCATGATAATGAATTGGCTTTTATATTTACATTTCCTGAGTATAAAAAGGGAAATGGGAAGTTTTGAGAAAATAAAATGTATTGATAAATACTTGATATATGAACTCTCAGTCCGGGAGATAGATCCGGATGGTTATGGTAAAATATGATTATATACATATGGATGAATCGAGTACCGAGGGTCTAATGGATCCCGATAATCGACCTTGCCGCATAGTAGTGTATCAGGGGGGTTCCTTGTTTGGATTTCGCTTTGCGAGACACCCCACGCACGAATATGGCAATGTGTTGAGACTAGGGAGAAGTTTCATCCTTAGTGCTCTTATATTGATATTTATTATATGATGTATATATATATAGATATATATATATTCTGTACTGAGGGACTGGCGGATCTCGACGATCGACCGTGCCGCGTAGTAGTGTATCGGGGGGTTCCTTGTTTGGATTTCGCTTTGCGAGACACCCCACGCACGAACATTGCATAGCGTTGAGACTGGAGTGAAGTTTAGCCCTTAGTACATTGCTTGGACTAGCTAGGGTTGATAGTGGGTTGGGTGATAGACTAGTTTAGCAGGATAGCTTGACTAGGATGTTTAGAGGGATGTGCTAGGAGTGCACTATTAGTGAAGAGGTGAGGGGTATCTCATGGGAGTGCGATACCAAACTTAAATATGAGATAAAACCTTTTTCAAAATAATACGGCATTTATGCACTTGCTAAATATTTTTAAAACTCGGGTTCTGACCCGTTTATCTACTTTTCCTTTCTTCCTATATTATATATATATATATATATATAGGTGTCCAGACACAGGGACGCCTGGATGACACTTCCTTTGAGTCAGATGTCAGCTGTAGCAGCCGTGGATGCGTGCAGATTTTTGATAGCCGCTTTCATCCTTGAAATCTAGATAGGAGGTATTGTACAAACTTTCAAGCCAATGGCTCAACTGCATTTAGTTATTCTTTCATTACAGCATTCGATATGGTTGTATTATTTGAACCGAGTGTTCGGTTATTTTATTTCATTTCATTTTCTTTTCAGTTTCATTTTCGCTTAAACTGTGTGGATGTTTTTATTCATTGTTGTTAAAAAGAGTAGTTAAGTAAAAGTTTTAACGCTTGCCTAATAGGATATTAGTAATTAAATGGATTTTCGACAGTGATGCTAAGAATGATCCATATGTGACTCCTGTTTTAATCTGATATAGGAGTGATCGCCCGGTATCCCATTAGGCGGGTTGTTACAGTTTCCTCTCCATGAATGGGACACCCAAAGTAATTGTGAACGTTACAGCTCGTTAAAGTCCCATAAGGTGGGAAATTATAAATTTCCCAGATCAAAATAGATTTTAACCTGAACTATTCTTGCCTGCTAGAGTCAAATGCCTTCACACTCGCTACCCACAACTCATTTAATTCTTCTACTAATGGTGTTAGGTAGACATCAATGTCGTCATTTGGTACCTTTGGCTGAGGTATCAACAAAGACAACATCAAAATTTGGTCTCATGCACAACGAATGAGGGGAATTTTATGGGTGCTAAGATCACTGCCATACACTTTAATGGGTGCTTAGATTGCCAAATGGATTGAATTCATTTGTTGATATTGCCAAACGAATATTACGTTGTTCATTGGAAAATTATGGTTAATTAAAATTTATACTTTTCCAAACATTTGAGTGTATAGGATGATATATGAGATTAACCCCTACTTCTGCCCTAACGTGCTAAGTCATTGCCTCCATTATCCAATGTATTGTGAAAAATCTCTTTAACCTAGGACCAATGGAGAAATATTTTAATATTTTTTATGAACTTTTAAAAGTGCGCCTCTCTTATTATTAGAAACTGAAAATAATCTAATATACAAAAGTGTCAAAAATAAATAAATTCTCTTTTAAATTTTTGGTAAAACCCTTTTTAAACTTCAACGGTCGAATACACACACATAAAAAAATATTTATATTGGATGGTTTGATGTTGAGGGTAACAAAAAAAACTTTAAAAGTAGAATAATATGAGTATAAGCATAACACTACACAATAGTTTATTAACGAGTAAAGCATACAACACACAAACACCCAAGTCCACTATAATAACTGTTTGAGTACAAGTTACTGAACACAATGTGTAAATGAATTGATACAACCAATACACTTACTACACGAAGGCTAGTATAATACAAACCCACAACTACTGAAATTTTACCAAACACAATAAATAGTGAAACTATGAAGAACACGCAAACAGAGCCTCACACTCAATACCAAAGAATTAGTGAAGATGATAAAAAAAAGTATTAATATGTTTTTCATTTTCACAAAAAAGTGAAAGTTCCAAACCCTAAAGACTAGAGAAAAAGAGTCTTCCTTCAGGAATTTAAGTTTCAACAGTTACGAAAAACCTAATAAATAATTTGTGTAAAAATAGAAATTGGAAATCAATAGGTTTAACACTATAGGAGAATATCTACGCAAAACTGAGACAAAATATAAACCAAGTCTTATTTATAAGACATAATAGTTTAAACAAGTATTTGGTTCATTAAATAGTATCTAGTAAACATGCAAATTGTATAATATTTATAACAACGGGTTTAGATAGATCTGGTAGAAATTGAGAATACATTAAGCTTAGGGTATAAAAGTAATAGCTCTGCTTCAGCGCACGTCATAACAGTTTGAACATGCAAAAGGCCAAACTCATTTAAAACAAAGTATACATCAAAGTTAAGATAAAACCAGTTTAGTATTTCAAATATGAAGCTTGGATGAACAAGAGATATACCAGTTTAATTACACAAAGACAAACTCTTTTACACCAGTTTATATACCAAGTTATGATTTTAGGAAAAACTTAGTTTTGTTTTCAAAATAAGTTTTAATGACTAAACGTGCAAAACTAAAACATATATATATTAGATCATGTATGAGTACACACACACAGAGACATATATATATGAGTTTATATAAACAAAAGAACAAAGCTTATACCCCAACAAGCTTTGAAGGCCAAACAAATTCCAAAATCGTGCACGCACCAATAACATTGCAAGATCCAAAACAAAATAAACACTGTTGAAAATCAAACCTCGAAGGTTTAAAATCTTTCAAACCCACAATCCACCAAACCAATAACACCACAAACTCTCAAAACATAGATATTCTCAAACTTTGATACCCTAAATCATTATTGGACCACATAAGCTTAGGTACGAAATTTGAGGAAAGTGTTTAGAAGATTTTAGGGGTATAATAGAATCACTCTCAAATAGATAGAACACTTAGGTTTAGAGAGAGAAAAAATCTAGACAAATTTCGACAGCATTTTATTTTGTCTTGAAATTTGCTTTTGCATTTTTTCAACTGGCCCAAGGCTCGTATTTATAGAAACAGGTGGAGAGCCTTGGCACAAGTTGTAAATAACAGACTTGTAAGGGTAAATACGTAAACAACCTCAGGATTCAAAGGCATGATTGGAATCCAATAAAATAGGGTTCAATGGCGGTTATAAGAGTAAACAACTAACCCAATGTGTGTGGGGGGGAGGGGGGGGGGGGCAAAATTGAAAACCAATCCCCGACAAACATGTAGAGCATTAGTCATCCTACAGGCTCACGCATGATGAAATCGCATGGGCCAAATGCAACACCCTTATTGGTCCAAAATAGTTAAAATGAATCGATAAAAAATGACCCTAGTAAGATCAAAATAGTGTCGTATTGATGTATGTTGATATTGATAAGAAACATTAAAAATGTTTAAAATGTTTCTTTTAAATGTTTAAATCAAAAAATTAAATTCCAAAAAACCATAAAAATTACGAAAACTAATTTAAAAATTATGAAAAACTATAAAACCATAAAATGTAAAATATAAAAAAATATTAAGGCATAAAATACATATATAACGTATAAATATAAAAATAACGAATATATTAAACAAAATTCAATCTAGGGTTTTAAAAATAAAAAAAATAGTTTAAAAAATTTTAAATTCCTTTTAGGAATGGGTTTAGTGAGAGCAAGGAACCGAGTGTATTTGGAACAGTTATTAAAAAATTAAGCCAAATAAAAAAATTCGGGGGATTTAACGGGGGTATTTTCAGAACTGTGCTCTAGCACATATCGAGGTTCCTCGTGTACCAGATAATGATCGAGATTTTTGTACTCCTCCTGGTATAATATGCAATCATATTAGCAAGCATGAATTGATTTATACTTTATTCCCGAACTTTTCAAATTGTTCTCTAAAAGGGAGTGATGGTCCCCAAAATATCCCAAATTTTAAATTTCTTTCAAGATAAATAATTAAAGTCCTTAAATTTTAATTTCTACAAAATTAAAATTAAACAAATAAATGTAACAACCCTCGCTTTTGAGAACCTACTTTATATTTATTTACTATGTGAAGTAATTATATAAAATGTCAGAATATGGAGTAAGTATTAATTGAATGAGATAAAAGTTAATATTTACTAGATTGTTGCATATTTACTGTATGTGTAAGTAAATATCACCATATTGTGTTTTATAGTGTCATATGATTTAAATGACCTTTATGGTTATAATGAAATCGGAACTCGAAATAATTTATAAAATTGCTGGATGCCGATTTAGAAGGCGTAGTTAGTCCCGAAATGTGCGAGATAGTCGAAATAAGTGTCATGTTGTATTTTTATGTTTCGGGCACTTTTGACTGGTTATAGCTTAAATGTGTAGTTGTGAGTCATTTTAATGTGGTGCTAACCATTTAAGTTGGGACATTTAGACTAATGCCACGATTTAAGTCTTGCACCTCATTTATTCTCTTAAGTGCATTTACTAACCTAGAGAGATAGAGAGAAGAAGAGAACTTGTGGAGAGAAAGAAGAAAAGAGAGAGATTGATGCTTGGAGATTGTTGCTACCAAGAGAAAATCTGAGATTTCTACCTCAAGGCAAGTTTTCTACTTGCTAATATATGGTTTAAGATGAGTAAATTGTGTGATAGTTGTGTATTAGCATTAATGGAACAAATGTGGATTTTATGGGGTTTGATCCCTAACCATGGTTTATGTTGATGATATTGTGGATAATAGTTTATAATCATGTAGGATGATTTGGGGTAGATTAATGTTGTTGGATGTGTGTAAATATGGAGGAGATTTGAGTTTTGGGGAAAACTAGGGTTCACAACCCGTAGCCCCATTCTTGGCCAAATCGCAGGGGCGAATCGATTCGGCCCAAGAGCGAATCGATTCGCTTAGGGGTCAAGTTATAGGTCTGCAAGCCCGAATCGATTCGGCCAAGGCAGAAACTAGAATTTATCCTCCGAATCGATTCGCATTTGGGCGAATCGATTCGGAAACCTTGTTGTTTTGAGTTAATTTTCAAACTCAATTTTTATCTTCTTTCTTTAGGCTTTGGACTTAGGGACCTTCTTGTATGAAGTAAACTTGGACTCTTAGAGTTCTAGATGAGTTAATTAACTACCCTACGTTAGAAATGGGTTATGTGGGGGTTATTCCAGGGTATACAAATTGATGTTAGAGCATGCTTTTCTTTTAATTAACTATTAGGGGACTAGGAGTTTTAAGGTCACATTGGGAGACTTTAGAATCTCAATTGAGGTATGATAGGCATGGTGGGTTTTAATAACACCCTAAAATGTTTGGAGAATAAATTGAGAGTTTATTTATTCATTAAGATTACAATGATGAGATGTTTTAAGTATGGCTCCGGATAAAATGTGATGTATTTACAAAATATAAATGATTATGGTTTCGGACAAAATGAAACATACATATGGAAAATGAGACTAATATGGTAAATGATAATTTACTTAAACACACCTCTCTAAATGCCATCATAAGGGAAGTTCGCGCGTGAGGTGAATCTCCCTGGCTAGTGAATGCAGGGTGGATATAGTCCTAGGCCATATGAGCATTATTGTATATTTTTCTACGATGGAGAGGTAATTCCGGGTGTGGTTATGACTCTCTCGCAGGCATATGGCCGCTTCCCGACGTCTTGCATTGTAGGTGCCCAGGTTGTCTTGGTATATAGGCCCTGGAAGATGATGGTCATTTTGGGCCGCGCACAGTGGGAAAACCCGGACGGGCGGTCTTAGAATCGTTATATGTATATGATTATAACTATTCTTAATCAAGTGGGACTTGATGTATAATAAATGCCACAAATAGTATATAATTGAGATAAATGCCACAAAGAGCATATAATTCTGATTATGTTTCCTGATAAGAAACGGAACTATGAAATGAATCGGTGTACATAATGAAGGCTTTTAATTAATGTTAATTATCCATATCCTCTTGCATAACTAAATAGAATTTATAATCATTTAAATTGTCTTAGTTTATGATTTGAGATTATGTTGATAGATTCTCATCTTTATCATTCATGATTAACTGTTCATAACTGTCATACTTTTTATTCATCTGGTGATCATATAAAACCAGGCCCTGACCCGTTCCTATTTTTTGTTGTGCATGAATCTTGTATCCGCTCAGGTGCTCCACCGCAAGGACGCCCGTACTAATTTTCCCATCCCGGTGTTTTTGGGGTGCCGTGATACTTGGCGGATATTGCGGGATATTTTGTGTAGACGCTGTCATTTTTATGCTCTAATTATGATCGAGTCTTTTACTCGGGCGTGTGGCCCAAGCTTTTGTACTTGCTTATTGTAATGTATTATGTAACATAATGAACTTGTCGAATAATGTTGCATGTAACTATTAACCGACAGCATATTCGGTCCCTTTATTGTATACTTGTTGTTGTGTAAAATAAGTTCTTTTGGGTTTCCACTTTCTTTTCAAATTGGGTTGCTTAAACTATTTCCTTAACTTATTATAAAACAAATTTTTGGCAACCCGTTTTCTGAATTTATAGGGTGCTTATCCCGTATACTTATTATATTGTTGTGATGCTGAGAATGATTCCATCCATGATTCCTGTTATATTGGAGTATCGGGCTGGCTACCCCTTATTTTGGTGAGCGGGTTGTCACAATAGATATTTGAATTTTTCTTGTAATCACAATTAAATAAAATTAATTCAATTCGAGTTAAAATATGCCAAACAAACTTAAGCATGCATTTTGTCAAATTAATTATGCCAACTTGAATTAAATTAAATTAAAATTACCCAAACTAAAATAGCACCAAAATTATACCATTACCAATTTTTATCTTTTTAGTCTTAAGCATGCATCTTGGTATTTTTGCAAGATAAAATAAACAATCACAGCACAAGACCGCGATGTACAAGAAAAATCCTCAACGGAAAAAATCTCAGGCGACCCAACAACAAATCCACTAGGTATGGTTTTACAAAGACACGACAAAAGACTTATCCTAATGACTCGACTCTTTTCAAGACTTGACACTTCTTCGTTCTTTCACCTTCGCTTAGTCGATAACTCCGGAATCCACCGTCGTCTCGAAATCCACCGATGGGGCGAATCAACCGTCAAACATACAAAAGTTTTATCTTCGTATTCACACCACGAACCTATGAACGAACTCCTCCGTAGGAAAATTTCTCTTTTAGGGATAAGAAAACTACCCGATGCCAAATGGATAATCTCAAAACAAATATATATATTGGTACTTGGATCAAAGTAAAATATTGGGTGTAAACTGGTTGTTGTTTGAAGATGAATTCATTTTGGAATTACAAAAACGAAAGGATAATTTGGATTTGGATTTTATCTCTCAAAACTTGTAAAAACTCTCTCAAGTTATCCAAAAACTCTTACCAAAAATTGTGTTCCCGCACAAATTAAAACTAGTAAAAAGTTAGTAAGGAAGTGGGGAGTTAAAAACAAAACTGTCGAAAAACTGCCAGGTTGTTCGAATGACTATGTTTGAACAAAACCTCTAACGAGAATTCAGAACAAATATCGTTAGATAGTTCATTCGAACATGGTCATTCGAACGACTATGTTTGAACAAAACTTCTAAGGAGAATTCAAGAAAAAAATTGTAGATAATTCGTTCGAACGATTTTGTTAGAACGATCTATCTAACCACATTTCAGGCCATGAATCTAGAAAATTTTGATACGAACGCGTGGCCGCCAGTTTCGTATTTTTTTATTTATTTTTTAACTAGTTATGATTTTTCTATGGAAAGGTGTCTAAGAACAAAATATTTAGATAGTATGAATTTAAAAAAAAATAACAAAAATACTAGCACCCAATAAAATATATACAAGTCCCTATATATAATAATGCATTCATACCTTTAGAGACCTTGGAATTATAAGAGGTTGATGACATTTAAAATTGGCACGAAAATCAATAATGACGATATCTTCAATATACTCTTGGCCGCAGCGTCTTCAACATAAATGTCATAGGCTTGAAGGACACAACTTATATCCTATGACTCAAATAGTTTTGTCCGAAATTAAGCCAACAATAGCAAATTGACTCGATTGAAAATTTGTCCTTACAAATCTCCCCCTTTGGCTATTCCGGGACAAAACCTAAAATAAAAATCCTATGGGCCATCAAGCTCATGTAACAAGACTTAATCCCACCCAAAATAAAAATAAAAATTACATACAATTGACTTGACTGGAACATAGTTGAGATGCTTTGCTTGCTTTAAATTATTGCCACTTAAGATGAAAACATGCACACTTAAACACACCATTAAATGCATGGGGAATATAACAAGATAAATGACATAATTAAATACTCCCCTTTGTCTAACATAACCTACTTAAGAAAAGCCGAACGTCTCCCCCTATATTAGATATCCCAAATTAAAAGGTTTAGATATCATTTCTCCCCCTTTTTATTCAGGAATAAACAAAGTTGAAATAACATTAAATAACTTATTTATCCCCTATAAAATCAAATACTCCTTCTAAATATAACAAGGGATGGGAATAATGGAAAAACAAGTATATCATGCAATGGTGAATAAAGAGACAAGTATAATAAAGCACCTGGCATGAGAAACAACTAATCCAAACAAAGATTAATAAATACCAACTATGATGCGATAGAAAAATGATACCCAATAGAATAAATTGATATAAGCATTAGATATCAATCGCAACAAGATGAACATCTATTTCAACATGAATCATACATGGACTAGATAGCAAGGCAAAGACTCAAAAATAAAAATAAATACCATATATATACACACAAAAGATACCAATAACGCACATACATATATGCGTAGGTATAAACACAACACATGACACAAAATACATTAAGTTTTCCACACTCATATGGCATAAATGTGTCTAAATAGCATGTGGTAAATGGTAGTGAAGGGGTATGAACTAGATACTATTTAATTATGACCCAATCACTTAAACATGTTCCCGGAGTTCTTATTTGATTGCAAAACTTTATCAAACTTAAATATAGCCCCATGTGACAAGATAATGTGAACTCAAGGAATAAACAAGCACAATGCCCACAAGCCTAGAATTTCGATGTTTTACAAACAAATAGAGTCATGACAAAATAAGCATAACCAGGATACATTGTCATTATGCAAACCCGTTGATATATCCATCCAAACTTTCTTAATAATAATGATTATTTTCTTTTCTTTTGAATGATCATATAAAAACAACTACTTTGGCCTTGGTTAATTTTAACAATGCCACATTTTTTAGGCCAAATTTCAATGGTGGTTATTCATGCAAAGTAATTTTGTCTTTCGTAGCCCGATTCCATTGATAAATAACTACGCGAGATAAATATTTATCTATTTTTTTAAATTCGAGCAATAGTTCTTACATGCACAAATCCTCCATAGTCATTGCAACATGTAGATGACTAAATTGATAGGATAACATCTCACTTAGCTCAAATATACATGTGAAGTTAAAGATCTAAGAACGTGCACGTGTGAATCGAGGCATAAAAAAAGAGAATTCATTAAGCAACTCAAATACAAACTACTCCATGCAAGCATGATAAAGAACACTTTAAGGACTTAAAATCTTAACCCAAAGTTCTAGCCACATGGAACTGTGGCTGATATTGGATTCAAATAAAAGTATATGCCACATAAAATGTGTAAAACTAAAATACGCAAAAATAGAAAATCCTTTTGAGTTTTTCAAAAATTTTAACCAAACACAAAGATAACCCAAAAGACAAATAAGAAACAATGAATAAAAATTAAATACAAAATATACACAAGTCATAATGCTAGCAATACATATATGATGAAGCAAGGACTAGAAAATGACAAACAAACTTAAAACTAGCAAGAATATATCATGTAGCAAAAAGACTAGTGTATATAAATAAAACTAACACAATCAACATTTGGATTTAACAAGTGAGGAATCGTGTGAAAGTAAATGAGAATCATAAACTCTGTAATGTAAAGTCTCCAAATCGGATCTCCTAACCCATATAAGTGAAACACGGTGCTCTAGGGATTTGGTGCCCTTGGTGACTTAACCCTTTGACTTTCTAGGACCATTTCTTAGATCAAAACAAAATTTCCTAAGGTTCTCCTTACGACCACAATGTGTGCAAGTGAAAACACAGCGAGAATTATTACCTAAGGATTGATATTTTCTAGTGCTTCTAGACGATTCTCTCAAAGCTATGGTTTTGGCTTTATTAGCGGAAGTATCTTGAGTATCGAAGCCAATGCCACACTTGTCATCTTTGATTTGGACGGTCCCTAAGATTTTATCTAATTTCTCCGATCTACACTCTAAATCAAATTTAACCCAACTTGAATCTTTTAATTTTTCTTCAAGTTCCACTATTTGAGACTCAAGTAAACACATACTCTCTTCAAACTTGAGAAGCTCTTTCTTCATAACCTTTATCAAACCTCTAAGGCTATCTCTTTCACCTTCTACGTATTGTATCTTCTCACGAAGAGTTCGCTCTCGTGCCTTAAGATCTGTAACTAAAATACTCTCATTATTAGTCATGGCACGTTCTCTCATTTTTAGCTTATAACTTCAATTTAGCCCCTTTTAATTTTAACAATTCTGCATATAACTCACGAAAGGCTACTTGAAGTTCACCCTCCTCTACCTTTTTTTTCATTCTCACTCTCTTCTCCACTCACTTTACCATCAAACTCATGTGATTCACAAACAATGGCCACGGAAGTGTCATGTTTTGAGTTATCTTCATCGGAAGATTTTTCATTATCGCTCACATGACGTGCCATGAACGCGACATAATTGCGCTCAATGGGGGAATCGGGTCCCTCTTCCGGTTTACTATCACTAAAGGTGACATTATATGCACTTGGTTTCTTGCCTTCCTTCCTTAGTCTAGTGGGACACTCGAATGCCCTATGACCATAACCCTCACAACCATAACACATATTTAACTCGTCCATATTGAGATCCTCATCATGATTTTTACGGAATTTCTCAGCTTTACTATGCTTAGACTTCTCAAACTTCTTCCAGTAATTTTTAAGTTTCTCTTTATTAAACTTGAGAAATCTTCTAAACATCCTAGCAAACAAAGCCATATATTTCGAGAAAATCTCAAACTTATCATCCAAAATTGAGGTTTCCTCCTTCTGGGCTTTCAAAACTATACCCCTGTCTTTCTTCTTCTCATACTTAGAGGGAAACATGTTAAGTTCATAGGTTTGAAGGTCACCTACAAGATCTTAAAGTTTCTTAGAGTCTAAAGTGCCTAAAGAATTTAAAACGGTCACCTTTGGAATAAATCTATCAGTTAATGACCTAAAAATTTTCTTTACGACACGGTTGTCGGGTATCTTTTCTCCCAAATTAAAACATGAATTTACAATATCTGACAAACTCGCATAAAACTCATCAAATGTCTCACTATCTAGCATTTTAATGGTTTCAAATTGAGTGGTGAATTTTTGGAGTTTTGAAGCTTTAACGACATTTGTTCCCTCATGGGTGAGTTAAAGAATATCCAATGCCTCTTTAGACATTTCACGCTTTATAATCCGACAAAACTCTTCTGGTGTGACCGCACTAAAAAGGTCATTTAAACCACGAGAATTAAAATTAGCTAACTTAATCTCAGTCTCACTCCAATTTTCTACGGGTTTAGGTACACGAACCTCTCCTTCTAGGCGTGTTGGTGGTGTCCACCCTTTAACAACCGACAGCTAAACTCGCTCATCTAAGGATTTAAGTGTCGACCTCATATGCACTTTCCAATACGCATAGTCGAAACCGTCAAAAATAGGAAATTTTGGAAAAGATAAATTTTCATTTTTAAATCACAATAAAACAGAGGATCTTAACACAATAATTTAGCGTTCCCGCTCTGATACCACTTGAAAGGGGGTGATGGTCCCAAAAATATCCCAAATTTCATATTTCTTTCAAGATTAACAATTAAAGACCTCAAATTTTAATATCTTCAAAATTAAAATCAAATTAAACTTAAACAAATAAATATTTGAATTTTTCTTTTAATCACAATTAAACAAAATTAATTCAATTCAAGTTAAAATTATGCCAAACAAACTTAAGCATGCATTTCTTCAAATTAATTATGCCAACTTGAATTAAATTAAATGATAATTACCCAAACTAAAATAGCACCAAAATTACACCAATGTTGTAATTTAACCAATTTTTATCTTTTTAGTCCTAAGCATGCATCTAGGTGTTTTTGCAAGATAAAATAAACAATCACAACACAAGACCGCGATGTACGAGGAAATCCCATAACGGGAAAAAACTCGGACGGCCTAGCCACAAATTCACTAGGTATGATTTTGCAAAGACACGACAAAAGACTTACCTCGACAACTCGACTCCTTTCAAGCCTTGACGTTTTTTCGTTCTTTCACCTCCGCCTAGTCGATAACTCCGGAATCCACCGTCATCTCGAAATCTACCGATGGGGTGAATCAACCGTCAAACATAAAAAAGTCTCTCCTCCGTATGCACACCGCGAACCAATGAACGGACTCCTCCGTAGGAAATATTCTCTTTGGGGGATGAGAAAACTACCCGATGCCAAATGATGATATCAAAACATATATATATATATATATATATATATATTGGTACTTGGGTCAAAATAAACTATTGAGTGTAAACTAGTTTTTGTTTGAGGATAAATTTATTTTGGAATCACAAAAACTAAAGGATAATTTGGATTTGGATTCTAGCTCTCAAAACTTGTAAAAACTCTCTTAAGTTATCCAAAAATTCTTACCAAAAATTGCGTTCCCGCACAAATTAAAATTGGTAAAAAGTTAGTGGGGAAGTGGGGAGTTAAAAACAAAACTGTGGAAAAACTGCCAGGTCATTTGAACATGGTCATTCGAATGACTATGTTTGAATAAAACTTCTAACGAGAATTCATAACAAATCTTGTTAGATAGTTCGTTCGAATGACTTTGTTCGAACATGGTCGTTCGAAAGACTATGGTTGAACAAAACTTCAAACGAGAATTCAGAAAAAAAAAATCTCGTTAAATAGTTCGCTCAAACGACTTTGTTAGAATGACCAATCTAACAACATTTCAGGCCATGAATCTAGAAAATTTCATGTTGAACATCAAAATTTAGAAGAGTTAGATAATTAAAATGTAGAACATCAAAATTTAAAAGATTTAGAAAATGAATATGTAGAAGATTTACCTTTAGATATTTATTATCCTACTAATTAGAAAAATGTTAACCCAAATTTGATTAACACATTAATGATATAAGGGTCATTCAAGTATGAAAGGAAAAAAATATGTATACAAAATAGGGTACTACAAATTAACCCCAGGGCATTTTACACACCACATGGTTGTCAGAGTCTTAATTTACACTTGTTGATATGGTTAATTCTTGTAGTTAAGTTAAAGATTTTTTTGATCATTTACAGAACTTATATAATGCATTTTCTTCTTCTACAAAATGATGGCAATTTTTCAAAAAAATTGTTGGAAAAGGTCTCAAACTTTAACCATTATCTAAAAAATGTTGGGAAAGTCACATTGAAAGTATAAAAGCAATTAAATTCCAAATGTCACAAATTAGTGATACATTAATTGACTTAGCGACTAGTTCCCAATGTGAGGTAAGCACAAAAACTACTTATGATAGCTTACTAACTAAAGCTTTTGGTACTTATGATTTTATTTTAATATGGTTATTTGGTACAATGTATTGAACGTGGTCAATAAAGTTAACAAACTTATAATATGGATATTTATGTTGCTTTGAATCTTTTAAAATGACTTATGTCTTATTTTGAAAATGAAAAGGAAAACGAATTTGAATCCGCCAAGATTGAAGCTATAAATATTGCTGACGAATATTAAAATTGAACCCGTATTTCGTGAAAAAATTAATATTTATAGAAAAATTAATATTTTGATCAGAATTCTAGTGATTAGATTAGAAAATCACCAGAAGAATTGTTTATAATTAATTACTTCTTACAAGTCACTTAGAAATAGATTTGAACAATTTAAAAAATATAAGGATACATTTGAATTTTTGCTTGATTTTGAAAATTTAGAAACTTTAGATGATGATAATTTAAATAGTTATTATATTAAGCTTGAAGATTATTTAACACATAATAATAATTGTGATATTGATGGGATTTAATTATTTTTAGAATTGAAAATTTTGAAAATGTCTTTATCGAAAGAAACTATAAAATCAATTGAGGTGTTAAACTATATTAAATATTGAATTTATGTTTTCAAAATGCTTAGATTATTTATAGAATAATTTTGACAATATCCGTCACGGTTGCCTCAAACGAAAGAAATTTTCAAAGTTAAAATTAATAAAATCTTACATTCGTCCTACCACTTCATAAGAAAGATTAAATGGATTAGCTATGTTATCAATTAAAAAAGATTTGTTAAAAAAATAAATTTGATGATTTAATTGATAGTTTTGCATAATAAAATGCGAGAAGAACACATTTTCTATAATTTTGATTTTTTTTAATATTTAAAGGGAACCCAAGGCTTGACCTGTGAGCCGAGTTCGTTTCAGGTGATAAACGAATCGTGTAAAAAATGACTCAACCCATACACGATTTGCTTGGTTAACAAGTGAACCCCCCCGACCCCTTTAACCAAACAAATCGTGTTAGCCCATTAACCCAACACGCTTGTTTGTAACATGTGAATTAATGCATGTTTACACCCATTTGTAACCCGTGAATTAAACTCCCATTTAGGCATTCCAACAATTTGAATTAAAAAATAGATCTCAAACACAAAATCAAAACATTTCATATAGGTGCATTCAGCCTAACTAATTCGTAGTTCTTGAGTTGTTGAACATTTAATACACATAATTTGATGCAGAGTTAACATCTAAAATAATATCCTAAATACACAACAAATTACTCAAGTATCTAAAGTACCCAAAATAATATCTCGTATTCTCAAATACTAAAAATAATATCTCAAACATATAATTCTCTTAGAATTGGCCTACAACTTTATCTTTTCCGAATCATAACCCCCCATGTGCAAATAATTGCTCTTCCAAATCATTTTTTTTATAAAATTGAAATAGTAAAAAAATAGTTATGTTAATGGACAAGTAATTTTTTTTAAAACTACTTAATTATAAGTATTGATAGCTTTGAGTACCTTGTCTCAATCATCAATGTAAATTGTGTTTAAGCACTATCCTGACCCCCGATTGAGCTATATCATCATTTGTGCCATCCGATTCAACCCAACTTTCATCAATTATAAAAAAGAACATTGATATCGTAAACAAACAAGCCAAATAGTAAGCAAATAAGTTAAGTAGAAAAGAAAAATAAAAGAACTTCCAAATAGTAAATGGGCACCACCAAAACCAAAAGAAGTTACTTTTTTTAATCAAAAATCCGATCTCAATTACATATCAATGCTTGAACAGTTTTCGGTAAAAATAAACCCAAATGACTCCATATGTAAACCAATTAAATATACCCATTAGTCGATTATCCACAATTAATATAAAAACAAACAAGCAAACAAACAAAAATAGTTGCAAACTGTGAATTTTAAAAAAAATAGTTGCAAAAAAAGTATGCTTTAAATTAAAAAAAAAAGTATATTCTTACTCTAAAAAAGGTATACTTTAATTTTTATAAAAAAATGTCTATTATAAAATGTAAAAAAAAAAGAGTTTAGCTTTACGCTAAATTTAGCATACTGTAAAATTAAAAATATATATTTTTATTCTTAACAAATATATTGTAATTTTTTTTTAAAAAGTGTCTAGTGTAAAGTTAAAAAAAAGAGTTAATTTTTACTCTAAACAAAAGTATATTGTAATTTTCTTTAAGTGTCAAGTGTATTTCTATAAAAAAAAAAAAGATTATGCTTAAACTAAAAAATTCTAGTGTAATTTAAAAAAAATGTCTACTGTAAAAAAAAAGAAAAAAATTGCAAAATTAGGCTTGCAGTTTGGGGTGATTTTCAATTTTGGATCCCACGTATTAAAAGTTGTAATGTTAACAACGAACTTTAAAATTACTTCAATTAAACCCACCATTACATTATCATTAGTTGTAAGAGCATGATTTATATCATTTGCTCATAACTTAGGCTAAGTATAGTTTTTGGCATATGCCGCTACCGTTTAATTCGAACCGTCATGAAGAACCGAATTTCCATCATCTCAAAATTCAGAAAGATCTCCACAATAAAAAGGTATAAAATAATTTTGAATTTATTTTTGTTTATATCTAGGAGTTGTTTCATTTCAAATCGAGCCATTTTTTCTGGATTCAAAATTTTTTAAAATACGCGCATCTCGTTCAAACGAGTATGCATTTTCATTTGATGTGTCGTTTGAAGTTTTCTTAGATAGAATATCCAACGAGGGCGTACTATTTTGCATTGTTTGAAGCTCGTTTGAAGCTTGTTCAAATGAGATTAGTATTTCGTTCTAACAACCTTGGTGTCGTTCTAACAAGATATTTTTCTCATTCGAACGAGCCTATTATTTCGTTTGAACGAATGTCCTCACCTCAAATTTTGTGTTGAATTATAAATACATGTTTCGTACATAATTTTAAACGGACTTTTGCGAAAACTGTTTCTGCATATATTTTGCAAAAGTTCTTCTTTGTTTAGTGTTCGAAAACACTTTTAATTCATAACATACATCCTAAAAATCATTCTTGTGAATTCGTTTAATACCCTAGATAGTTTTATATCTGAGTTAATCTTGTGGACAGATTCTCTTCACTGCTGACCATTACGGTTCTTGAGGAGATCACTGCTGAAGGAAGACAAAGATTAATCGGTGGATACCGAGGGTGGACCGCCACCTGTGGACAACTTTGGATTGAGCCGTATTCTATAGAGGTTTTTTAAGTTGCATCTTGTAAAAACTCTATAGTGCTAATTAAAAAGGTTTTATACACAAGTTTTTTTCCTCATATTGCCTTATTGTGTTTGCATACTTTATTTTATCTGCTTTATCACCTAGATACTTATTTAGGGTAATAAAATAAAATTTGGACTTGTGTGTGCTAGACACTTAATTGTAGAAATTATCCATTAAGATCGCAAGCGCACTCTCAAATTGGTATCAGAGCTTGTTGCAAAAATTTACTGTGTGAAAATATTTTTCTCTTGATATTATGTTTTTTAAATTGTTGATCACGAAAAATTTAATTTTAATAGAGAATTTGTATAATCGAGTGCCCATCTTCGATGGTACAAATCATGCATACTGGAATACTAGGATGAGGTCTACTTTAAAGTCTATAAAAAATGTATTTGGGTAGTCTGTGAAAGAGGGTGGAATTCTCCCACTGTCACAGTTGATAATGTCGTCGGCCCTAAACCTATCTCACAGTGGAAGAGGACGAATTTAAGCCCGGGAGTAGTCACCCCTGACGAGTTTCACCACATTATGGCGTGCACCACATCTAAAAAAGTTTGGGATACCCTCCTGCTCACTCATGAGGGTACCAATATTGTGAAACTAGGGCTGTAAACGAATATTCAAAAATTTGCATCCGTCCGATATCTGAATCCAAATTTGAGGGTTATTTATCCGAAAAAATGGAAACGGATACGAATATGGATACTCTATAAAAATATCCGAGAAATCGGATACAGATACGGATAGTACTAGTATTCGACACGGATAATCCGTATCCGATGAGGAGTAACCATTTTACCGGATATCCATTTTACCAGATACCCGTTTTACCGGATATACGTATCCGTCAAACATATGTTTACAATATTACTAATAATATTAGCATTTGTATTACTAATAAAATAATATTTTAAAAAAACTTAATCGTTTATTCCCTAAAATAAAACAAACACGTGCTCCACTCACAACAAAAACACCCTAAAATTATTATTTTATCAGGTATATTATAAAATATCCATGTATTATTATTTTATTAGGTATATTATCATGGAGTTACATTAAAGTTACAATACACCCTATCACACATATACTCCACTCAAAACAAAAAAAAAACATAATTTCATTTCATTTCTCTTTCGTACAAAACAAGAGAAAACAAACCCTCATTTCACTCCACAAAAAAATCTCATTTTGCCACCTCCTACTCCGCCGCTGCTCATCAACCCCGTCACCGCTTCTCATCAATCCCTCCATTGCGCATCAACTCCGTCGCTCCACCGCTACGCATACCCTCCTCTTGAAAGCGAAAGTTAGCAACAACACGTACATACAAAATAAAAATACAAATATATAGCTGTATTTATATATTGTTCATGTGGTTGTTCATTAGTTTTCTTAATTATAAATAGATGTAGGAGAGAAACAAAAAAGTAAAGAGATTGTTTTGATTATGATGAGAAATGAAGTTAACAACAGGTATATTATATACAAAATAAAAATGTATACTTATTAAAATAAAAATATCAGTATGTTTTGAAGACCTTTTAGTCTTCAAAACATACTGATATTTTTATTTTAATAAGTATGAGGTTATCTTTCTCAATATATCTAATTTAATCTAAAAGGTGCATATTTATATCTACTATTATGGAATGCTACTGTTATTTTTTTTTGGATGGCTTTAAGCTTATATTGTTGTAAAGTATAAATGGCTTTAAGCCATATTATCATTATAAAATGCTACTATTATTATGGAAGCCATAATTGTTGATGTTAAGAGGTAGTAATGCTCTTATGTATTTATTTGGATTGGATAAAATTTCATTGGATTGGATATTTTAATAGTTATTTTTTGCGATGAAAAAATAATGTAAACGGATACGGATATTATCCGAATCTGAGGTATCCGAGTGGATACAGATATGGATAGTTGTTTTAACTATCCAAGCGGATACGGATACAGATAGTGCATCCAGATAGCGGATACGGATATGAAAAACATGGTATCCGATCCGTATCCGTCCGTTTACCACCCCTATGTGAAACCTTCTAACCTACATAATCTTTCCACTTAATTTGAAACAATAATAATGCTTGAATTCGAATCTTTCGACGAGTTTTACGCACGACTTTCTGACATAGTTAACTCGAGTTTTAATTTAGGTGAGAAAATACCCGAAATGCATGTAGTTAAGAAAATCTTGAGATTGCTTCCTGCCCGCTTTATTCCTAAGGTTACGGTTCTTAATTCCTTAGGGGTATTAGACACTCTTAGGTTAGAAGAACTTATAGGAGATCTTCAAACCTATGAGATAGATATGTTTTCAAAAATAGTTAAGCCTAAGGATAAGGGGGTAACACTTAAGGCCCAATCTAGGAAGAGAGAGGAAGCGTCATCTGATTCGAAGTTTGATTACGATTTAGATGACTTGGCCATTTTTGCTAAAAATTTCAAGATATTTCTGAAAGCTTAAAAAGAAAAATACTTCCAAAGATAAGAAAAGTTTTGAGAAAGATAAAAAATTTAAAACAGGCAACAAATATTTTGAAAAAGAAAAGAAAGATTTTCTAAAAAAAGACGAGGAGAGATATTATGAATGTGAGGGAAAGTGTCATAAAGCTCACGAGTGTCCGACTAGGTTGAAACATCAAGAGAAAGTCAAAGCTTCCTTAAATGTCACGTAATGATAGAGAGGTCTAGTCGGTGAGTTCAGCAAAAGAATCACCGCATGAATGTAACTTCACCACATTCATGGCTAGTCATATTAGTATATCTAGTGCACCACACGATAATGAGGAAGTTGTTAAACATGAACACCTCGATAGCTAGTCTAGTCATTCTGAGGAGAGTAAGGAAGACAATGTCTTAAGTGATAGCGAGAGTGGCCTTCAGCGCGCCCATGCCGAACTTTACGTCGAGTCCTTTAAAATGAAGAAATAATATAAATGTTTAGCGATGAGAGTTTTAGTGCTAGAGAAAGAGTTGCGTGAGGCGAGGGAGAGTGAGTCCTCTGTGAGAGAAGCTTTGGGAGAGAAAGTTTACTTAGTTGAGAGAGAGAACATGTACTTAACCAACAAGGTTGGCTAGTCTTATGAGAGATCTCCAAATATCCATGGAGACTCGTGAGAAACTTGAAGCGCTTGTTTCCCAACTCAAGAAAGATGTCAAACGTGATCGAGAGATCAAGGTAACTATTGAGGATACATCGAAGAAGGTTGGTAAGATTCTCTTCATCCCCGCTTTAAGAAACATTAAGAGGTAAGGAATGGACTATGATGGTTCATCCTCTTTTCATATAGCACCCGAACCGATTTTTGAGTTTATGATGGACCCTTATGGTCCTCGATCGAATGCACCTAGGAGGCCTAACCAACCTAAAAGAGTTCCACCTATAAAAGTAAACCAAGT
This sequence comes from Sambucus nigra, assembly GCA_949130495.1. Taxonomy (NCBI): domain Eukaryota; kingdom Viridiplantae; phylum Streptophyta; class Magnoliopsida; order Dipsacales; family Adoxaceae; genus Sambucus; species Sambucus nigra. Next base: position 189,759,185 of record OX422215.1, on the reverse strand, counting down.
TAGATTTAAACTTATCTATGTTTGAACCTATTGCAAAAGAAGAGGTCACCTCAGAGAGTTTTGCAATAAATTAGGTAAAACTAGTCGTACACATATCCCCGTACACCACTTTAGCAAATTTGATAGTCCTAGGGAGCAAGTTAAATTTCTAGTCACAACTTCTCATAGTTTAAAGTAAGGATTTTAACAGATGTCTTTATCATTTGAGAATGCTTCCAACATTCTGACTAGAGTCAACAATGCTAAGGGAAAACAAAAGGTTACCGCCACTTGGGTACCTAAGCGAGACGAGAAAGACCTTGTTGTTCATGTTGCTCTCAAGGCTCAAAATACTTCCTAATGGTATTTTAATAGTGGGTGTTCTAGACACATGACAAGTGATGTCTCATTTTTTACCCACCTTGAGGATCGAAAGGAAGGTAAAGTCAACATTGAAGATGTGAGTAGATATAGCATTTTAGGACATGGTAGTGTTGAGATACTTGATTTCCTAAGCTAGATGATGTGTTGTATGTGAAGGGATTGAAAGTGAACTTAATCAACATAAGCAAACTGTTCGACCCAAACTTTACGATAAAGTTTGACCAGCTCGAATGCAATGTTTATGATCAATTCGATAAGCTTTTACTACAAGGTGTGTGGACAGAAGATAATTGTTATATAATTGTACCTAAGTCCTCTTTTGTGTGCAACAGTGCCGCGGTCTCCACTATAGACCTTTGGCATTAACGACTAGGTCGCATGAACTTCAAAGATCATGAGAGATTAGTGAAAAAGGACATATACCGTGGCTTACCATCACTTGTAAAACCAACTTCCTCAGTTTATGGACCTTGCCAATAAGGTAAACAAATTTGAAGTTCCCATCGAAAGTTGAAGACCATTACCATCACCCGTGTTTTGGAGTTGATTCACATACATCTTATGGGTCTTACTCGCTCGAAAAGCTTAGGTGGTAAGAGATACTTTCTCGTGATGGTTGATGACTTATCTAGATACTCGATTGTAGGATTCCTTTGAGAAAAGTTCGATACGATTGAGTTCCTTACAACCAAGTGTCATGTCTTACAAAACCAACACGGCGTCACTATTAATTGGATACGTAGTGACAACGACACTGAGTTTAAAGAAGAAAAAGTGGATAGCTATTGTGATGAAGTGGGCATAAAGCACGAGTTTTTTGGTGTTCATACTCCTCAGCAAAATGGTATTGTTAAGAGAAAAAGCTAGACGATATAAAAGATGTCTAGATACATGCTTATTGGGAGAAACATGCCTATATGTTTTTGGGCAGAGGCGGTGAGCACCGCATGCCGTACAGTGAATAGGGTATATATTTATCATCACACACTTTACATGCCTTATGAGTTATGGACAAGGAATAATCCCAACCTATCATATTTTCATGTCTTTGAGAGTACATACTACATCTTGCGAGCTGGAGAGACCTTAGAAAAGTTTGACTCCTGGAGAGATGAGGGGATATTTTTAGGATATTCATCGATAAGTAGGGTTTATCGAGTTTTTAATCTGGATAGCTCTAAGGTTATGGAGTCAACAAACGTCACGATTAGATGTGACAAGCCACCGACATTTGTTGCTCCTATCCCGCAGCGTGAGGATAGTGCACCCCTTTGTGACGATCCCATCCTTCCTCATGCTACCATGGTAGACCCCGTTATTATTTTAGGGGAGACACTGTCCTGGGTTCGAAAGAGTCATGAAACTTCTGCTATACTTGATGATCCTCCACTGGGTGTCAAGACTCGTGCTCAACTCGAAAATATTGTTAGCTGTTTGTGATACACATCCCTAGTCGAGCCCAAGAATGTGAAAGAAACACTTAAGGATGGGCATTGGATATCGGTCATGCAAGAAGAGTTGTTCAATTTAAAAAGAACGATGAGAGTTGGTCCCCTGACCTATAGATAATAATGTGATAGGTACCAAGTGGATTTTCAAGAATAAGGTAAATAAAAATGGAACCATAGTTCGCAATAAGGTTAGGTTGGTAGCTCAAAGCTGCACACGGATCGAGGTTGTAGACTTTTAGGAGATATTATCTCCTGTTGCTAAGCTTAAGTTCGCTCGCTTATAACTCACCATAGCATCTTATATGTGCTTCAAGCTATATCAGATGGATGTCAAAAGTGCCTTTCTGAATGGCATTCTACAGGAGGAGGTTTATGTGGAACAACCGAAAGGGTTCGAAGACCTTAAGCACCCATGACACGTCAAACTTTGTATGGTTTGAAGCAAGAACCCCGTACTTGGTACGAGAGGCTTATTTCCTATCTCTTAGCTTGCGGCTTCAAGAGAAGAGGTATAGATAGGACATTGTTTGTGAGGAGAGAGAGTGGTGATATATTGGTTGCCCAGGTCTATGTGAACGACATAGCCTTTGGATCGACGTGCTACCGCTATGCTCACACTTTTGAGGAGGAGATGAAGAGTGAGTTTGAGATGAGCATGGTAAGCGGGTTCGTCAGCTTGAGGATGGGATATTTATATCTCAATCTAAATAGGAAAGAAACCTTATGAAGAAATTCGGTCTAGACTCCGCTAAGCACGCTCACCCCCCTACGATTTCAGCGACAAAGCTTAGCAAAGGAGCTTTAGGCAACGACGTCGAGCAGACTTTATATCGTAGCATGATAGGTAGTCTTCTTTACCTTATTTCTAGTCGATCGGATATTAACTTTAGTATTGGAGTCTGTGCGTTAGACCAGGCATCCCCGAAAGAGTCACACTTGTATGTTCCTAAACATATTATCAAATACGTGAGTGGAACTCTATCATACGGTATTTGGTATTCCTTTGATACTGATGAACGTTTATTATCTTATTTGTATATTGATTGGGTCAAGGATATCGATGGGCATGGGAGCACTTCAGGTGGGTGTTTCTACTTTGGAAGTGCTCTTGTCTCGTGATTGAGCAAGAATCAAAATGCCATATCTTCGTCTATGACAGAGGCTGAGTATATTACCGTCAGGAGTTTTTACATGCAACTCATGTACATGAAGCAAATGTTGGAGGATTACGGCATTTCACAGGGCACGATGATTATTTTCTATGATAATATAAGTGTCATACACATTTCAAGTAATCCAGTCCAGCATTCGCGCACAAAGCACATTAGGATACATGCGCACTTTATTCGAGACCTAGTTGAGGAGAATGTCGTGTCCTTTAGCTTTATGAATATTAATCGTTAGTTAGCCGATATTTTTGTGAAACCTTTAGATGCACTTCAATTCGAGGATCTTAGGAAGTCTTTAGGGATTTATATTATTGATTGAGATTGGATATGTTATATAGTATAGGATGATTTTCATGCTTATTCATATTTATTCCTATTGCTAGATTGTACTACCAAAATATTAGCATTGTATTTATCTTTTTCCATTTTGATATGTTTTTCAAAAAAATTCCAAAAAGATTTTTGTTTTTTTAATAAATTTTGGAAAAATTCAATAAGATTTTTGGTTTCTTTTTAAGAAAAAGTGAAAAGGACAAAAAGAGTTTATTTTTGATAAAATTTTTGAAAAATTCAAATAGAGTTTTGTATTTTTGTACACCATATATGGATGAACATTAAAGATATCCGAGTCACCCATTAATTCCATATTCACGTGTCTATTTTGTAGTGTTTTGAGACATGACAACATTTTATTTTTGTGCTTTATAATGTATGGAGTCATTAAGATGTGATATGATAACTACTTGCTACATGTTTGACTCTTTGTCACCTTTAATGCACACGAGCACAAACTTATTTGAGTATTGTACTTACCTTTCACGTGTCGATTGTAGTGTTTTCATCTTAATCCTACTTTTAAAACAAACCAAATGTGAAAAATGAGATAATAAAAGTAGTGTTTGTAAGAACCATTGATCGGATTGAAAAAAACTTAAAAATCTTTTATCCGGTAAATTTGGTATATTTAAAGCAATGGAATCAGTTTGGGAAAGACAGGTTGACTTTGCATGAATAGCCACCATTTGCAAAAAGAAAATAGCCTAAAAGATTAAACGCACATATAGACAAAAAGAAAGTGCCAGGACAATTTCAAAGAATATTGATGATTCACTGCATATAAGCATTGATTTCTTCAAAAAGATTTGAGAGAGGAAATTCAACATGTGAGTTTTGAGGGAGTTAATTCGAAGATCAATAGGTTTGCATGTCCTTAAAAATCTCGTAAAGCATTACATAGTTTTGGGTGTTATTAGTGTGACAATCACTCACGATCTTGATTAGTTGACCAGGTAGACTTTAAGATATTTCCTTAGTGACGGCTCATTCTTTCGTGCACATATGTTATGTTTGTCCACATTGATTAACCTATAGAATGTGTTCACACCCTTACATTCCATTTTCATGCTTCAATTATTTGTGTGTTTCTCCATGGTGTGTTGTATTTGTAATTTTTTTTTTTAAACTGAAAAATTTCAAAAATAGTTTGTGGAGTCTTTGAGATTATCATTGCATGATTATTCATTCATAACTTGTTGTGATGATATCTTTTTATTCTCGGTGATGTTCCCTATTTTTCATTTTTAGATTTTAATCCTTGTCTATTTCGAACAAATTAAAAGGGAGAGAACAAATTACAGGGAATTTTGATTTATGGGGGAGATTTTATCTTTATGCATTTTATTTAATATGTCAAACTCGATGCATCATGGGGTATATGCTTTGTTTCTTGTGTGTAAGTACTTTTGGAAGATCATATTTGGATTACACTCGATGAAGACAAAATGCCCAAGAGAAGATAAAGAAGAAGTGAAGATTTGAAGACTTTATTTTTAAGATAACTCTATCTTGTATGTATCCATTTTAGGGTAGGGTATTAGGACATTGTATTTGTCTTATGGTATTTATTTGTAATTTAGATTTCGATTTTATGTTTGTACCGGAATACCCAAAAAGGGGGGTATTTGTAAGACCATGATTTCTATCATTTGCTCATAGCTTAGGCTAAGTATAGTTTTCGGCATATCCCGCTATAGTTTGATTCGAGCTGTCTCGAAGAACCGAATTTCCATTGTCTCCAAATTCAAGAAGATATTCATAATACAAAGGTATAAAATAATTTAGGATTTTGAATTCATTTACATTTATATTTGGGAGTTATTTTATTAAAATCGAGGTATTTTTTCTAGATTAATTTTTTTAAAATACGCGAATCTCGTTCAAACGAGTATGCATTTTCGTATAATGTGTCATTTGAAGTTTACTTCGATTGAATATCTAACGAGGGTGTACGGTTTTGCGTCGTTCGAAGCTTATTCAAATGAAATTAGTATTTCGTTCTAACGACCTTGCATAGTTCTTACGAGATGTTTTTCTCATTAGAACGAGCCTATTATTTCATTCGAATGAATGTCGTCGCCTCAAATTTTGTGCCGACTTATAAATACCTATTTCGTACAGAATTTTAAAGAGACTTTTGCGAAAGTGATTTATGAAAACCTGCGGCAAAAGTTTCCACTTTCTTTAGGTCAAAACTACCTTTTGATTCACAATTCATCAGTCAAAAATATATATGTGAATCCATTTAAAACCATAGATAGTCCTAATTATGAGTTACTCTTATGGAGAGATTCTCTTCACTGCTAACCATTGTGGTTCTTAGGGGATCACTATTAAGGAAGACAAAGACTGATTGGTGGATAGCGAGGGTAGATGTCTCTGCACAGAGTCGTAATCTGTGGAGGTTTTTTCTAAATTACGTCTTGTAAAAACTCTATATGCCTTATCGTGTTTGAATACTTTATTTTATCTACTTTATCACCTAGATGTTTGTTTAGGGTAACAAGATAAACTTTGGACTTGTGTGTGCTTGACACTTAATTATAGAAATTATCCATTAAGATCGCAAGCGCACTCTCATTAGTAAATCTAACAGAAATTGAATAGGCATATCAATTTGACTTTTAACTAATTACGTTGACCAATCCAGAATCGACATGTGGCTTAAAACATAATTAATTAAATAATAAATTTTATAATTAGCACATAATAATAATAATAATAATAATA